>CM069543.1:15669318-16186818 GCA_035773235.1 Eospalax fontanierii
TGTAGTGTTGAAGTTTAGTCATTTGGCATCGTAGATTATTCACCTATCACAATAATGGAAGTAACAAAATAGTATTAAATTTTGTGGGGAAAACTGCCATGTACATTATGACCCTGTTTCACTCCTCATTTTTAACAGCTATATGAAGTGTTGTGTTTGAAAGCATGCCATAATATACTTAAGCACCCTTTTATCATTAGGCAGTGTTGTATAGATAAGCAGTTTTGTCTTTCTGCTGCAAGGGACAGGCTTCCAAATGTGACTGAGAGCCAACTAACCAATGACTTAAGTGGGGAGGCCTAGTGGAAACACACGGAAGGATGGGAAGGAGAGAGGGGGTGTGGTGCCAGGGCTCCATTCTTGCACATGTTCCAGAGGTCAGGGGGAGGGGCTTATGAGCAAAATGCAGTCTCTGCCATAGAACACCTCCTTCTCTCTCTCTCTCTCTCCCCAGGACCCGCCAAGGGAAAAGTATGGGCAGAGAAATTTTGATATGGTGGATTTTCCCCATTGGACTAGTGTGTGTGGCGGCCATTGTAGGGTTAATAGAGAAATATGTGATTAAGGTGAACTTGCCTAAGCAGATGAAATCAGTGGGACAGGTACTGGGGGTAGTGTGGGTTGCTCCCCCGTGACTTGTTGGCCAAGAGAGTGTTGGAAGGCCCCTTCTACCAAAACAAAAGACAACTGACATATTATAATGCTGGTTGCACACTGGAAGTGGATGGTAAGGCCCTATTACTGAAGATTGACATGGTTTGAGCATGAAAAAAGAGATGTAGCTGGGACCAAGCTGAAAACTCCCACAAATGGATGGCTGGATTTCAGAGTGCTAGAGGGTGCTATGTAGGCTGCTATGGGAGAATGGGCCTGAAAAGCTCTGCTTAAGGACAGATCTTGCATGCTTCACTGTCAGATGTCTCTACAGGTGTAATAGAGGTTCATCTCGTATGTGCACCCTCAGCATATTTAAAAGTGGATTCAGGGCCTGCTCTTCAGGAAGGACACACCTACATCTGATATTAGGAAAAGAATGTCGACCCCCAGTGGTGAGGGGGAGAGTTGTAAGCCCCCATAAAGAAGCTACAGTAATTATTTGCAAGAAAAATATGATGTATCTACTTAGGTATTGCCTAAGCACTTGTGTTTACACCCATAGGTTAGGTCATTCAGTATTTGTTTGGATGCTACTTTTGCTGTTGTTGTTGTCTTACAATTATTGTGTTTAACAGTAGAAGGAGCATCACTGAAGCAAGATGATAATCCATTCCTTAGTGGAAAGTACATTATCCTATACCTGTTATTCCCAAACCCCTTGCTCTTGTGGTTCAGGGACTATCACAGAAAAAGGTTGGCGGAAAGTGTATAAGAGCCAGAGAGAAAAAAACGTTGAGATGTTGTATAATCAATTTTCTCTCTCTGCTATGAGTGACTTCCAAATGTGATTGACACTCAACAAACCAATGACCTAAGGGCTGAAGCCTAGCAGAAACAAATGGAAGGATGGGAAAGAGAGAGGGGAGAGCAGCTCCAGGGCTCCATTCTTGTGTGCGTGTTCCAGAGGTCAGGGGGAGGGACTTATGACCAAAATTCAGTCTCTGCCATACAACATCTCCATCTCTCTCTCCCCAGGGATGAATCCTTTGTAAGTAACCTGGAATAAATTAATTTCTCTAAAAGAGTATTCTCTGTTTTCTCAATTGGTTCAAACCTGGGGGTGGGGTGGGGCTGAATGCTGGGCCTCACCATGAGAGAATTCATGATACAGGCAGTTCTTATAACAAGAAGTTATGCTTCTTTAGCATAAAGAAAACTAGAAGGAACATTGTTTTTATTTGTTTGTTTGTTTTTATTTTATGTGTTTGATTATGTTGTCTGCATGTATGTAAGTACATCACTGCCTTGCAAAGCCCTGGGAAGTCAGAAGAGGGTGTCTGATCCCCTGGAGTTATGGATGATTGTAAGTCACCATGTGGGTGCTGGAAATTGAACCTGGGTCCTGTGACAGCAGTCAGTGCTCTTAAATGCTGAGTCACCTCTCTAGTCCATAAAATGAACATTCTTATAAATATTTCCTATGTTTCCTCATAAATACACTTCTATAGTAAAACCAAAAAAAGTATAGCTGATATGTCATTTGTAATTTTAAATAAGAAAATATATGTTTTAATTGCTTTCTAGAGGCTGGCTGGAAAGATAGTTCAACAGGTAAGAGCACTGGCTGCTCTTATAGGGGACTCAGGTCCAATTCCCAGAACCTAGATGGCAGTTGACAACCATCCATAACTCAAGTTCCAGGGGCTCTGATACCTTCCTCTGACCTCCTCAGGCATTGCATGACACAGGTTCACTTACATACATACAAGCAATACATTCATACACGTAAAACTAAAATAGTAATTTTTAAAAGGAGTTTTGCTTTTTTTTTTGTATTCGCATAGTGCATGATTTCAGTAATAATCATTAAATTTTGAGAACGAGTATAATTTTCCCTAACTTCTCCAATAAAGGTAATTTCATTTTTGCAGTTTTTCTGAGCTTATTGTTTACTGAAGCATTTTTTCATGTCTAATTTGAAACATTTCATTTGTGTAAAAATGTTCATTGAAATGGTATTTGCACTTGCAATTTTAAAATATAGGGGCTATTACCTGTCGAGTAATTCTCAGTCCCTGTCTGTATCTCTATCTCTTTCATCCTTTCCTCTCCTTCCAGTTCCCCCCTCCCTTCTCTTGTGGCTCACACTTTATAAAAATTAAGTTTTTCAAAGCATTATCCAGTAAGATCTAGCTTCTACAGGCCTTCTGAGCCAGTGATCTTAATCTTGGTTTAATAGCATCGTAAGTATAATTCTATCCAGTCTTCTTTTGCAATATATTTAGGACTGTCAACAATTGTGGCTTTTTAAAATTGATAATGTATAGAGCAAAGGTGTAAGTTTTTTTGGACAAGAATAAAATTATTGGGTTAATATTTTAATGCATATATAAACATACAAAAATATAATATATTAAGCTAGTCTTATAAGGAATGTGCTAATAGGCAAGAAGTGTTTTGTTTTGCTAATACAAAATTTTGTCTAAATTCAAAATTTTTGTAAAAGGCATTATACAGTTTAAAGCTATGTAAAAGTTTTTCAGATATGAAAACGTAATACACTTATGTAAAATTAGAACCTTGTTCTCTGCCCAGTGTGACAGGGAGCTCTTAAAATACTCTGTCTTGATAACATTAAAAAATATTTGGGAAAAAAATTTAGATTTTTTTCTGAAATAATTGCTCATATTTCTATAGATTTTGTCAAACTTTCAACTATGAAAGATACTGAATTTTAACAAAATGAAGATATATTTAGATGTCGTTTATGTTAAAATCTTTTATGGCACCTCTATAAATAGGAATTTTGAAATGATTTAAGTATATTTAACATCCTACTAGTCTGTCACTAGAAATCTGTAGAGCTGTGTTTAAAATTCATAACTAATATACAGTAGTCTACAAATTTAAAAGCACATAAAGTGGCCAAGGAGTGCTTTCGTTTATGTAATATGCATTGCATCTAGATTTTCAGCATACAATATGGCTAATAAAAATCTGTAGACATTCCTACTACTTATAATCTGTACTATTCAGATGAATAATTTCTCATTCGGGCAGCCCTGGTAATCATACATGGTCTGCAATAAATCATCTTAACTAAATAAGTATTTTCTTATTGCATATATGAAATGTATTTGTACATCAAAAATACAGTTTATTTCTGGATATTAACACTGTTCCCTGAATTTGTATGAGGTTTGAAATTTTAATTTTTGTCAATGCTGTAAACTAGTGAGCCAAGAATTCTATGTTTTGCTTTAGAAATAGATAATTGATATATAAAGAATTTTATATTGCTGTGTTTCTGACTGTTGCTGATTCTTTTATATGTTAAATGATGTTAAATGCATTTATGCTCCTGAAGTATTTTAACACTAGGATGCAAAGCTTAGGAGAATATTTTATTATTGTGGTGTCCTCCAAATTAAAATGGTTATTGATTCTACTCATTTCCAGGCTCCTGATGTTGATACAGGGGATAAACAGGATTTCCTCAGGGATTCTTAGTCTCATTCATAAAAAAAATTTTCCAAAGGACTCAACCGGAAGGTTTAGTAATTTTTATTACAACTGAAGGTAAAGAATCCTCAGGGTAACCAAGCTGTTTTACTTAGCAGCTGCCTTGAGGAGGAGATGGGAGGGCAACAGGAGAAAGTCACATAGCCATGCCAATTTGGAGCCAGCATGGTTGCCAGACAGACACCTGACAGATTATCAGTCACAAGCTAGGGAGGGGAAGTGAGCCTTAGAGAAAGAAACAAGGAACAAGGAAACCCAAAATGTTGGGGCAGCCAACATTCTAAGCATGCTTAGAAAAGAAATATGAAGACGAATAAGAGAGGTTACACTTTTTTGAAGATTTCAGAATAGCAGGCAATTTATGGAGAACTCATATGTGTAACTCAGTCCAAATGTACTGCACTAAGGCACAGGCATTCTGGGAAGGAAGACTCCTGCGCCTCATTAATTCGCTAGGTATTCTGTCTATCTCGTTGGCATAACTCAGAGTGAGTTCATCTTCCTAGGACTGGTCCTATGTACAGCATAATTGGAAAGCTGGGTCTTCATTCAGACTGGAGATTGGTATTCTCTTGACCAGTTTTCCCTTAAGGAGTTTTTTGTTACTGTGACAATGTGTTGCTAATTAAATCTTGATTTTCATCTTTAGGTAAAAGCAGGTAAAGGCACCCTGATAGTGCACACTTTAAGAAGTGCCTCTATAAGAGTTAAAAACTAATGGTGGCCACGGAGTTGCACATCTTTAATCCCAGGCCTCAATAGGCAGCAAATCTCTGAGAGATAGAGGTAGAAGTGAGTCATGTCTACACAGTGAGTTCCCGGCCCAATAGAGCTACAGGTAAACCCAGTATGAAAAGAAAATTAAAGTATAGAAATTGGTTACAAAAAAGTATGTTCTCCTTATTTGGATTTATTCTTAGGGAATCATAAATAAAAGTTAGTTATTATTGACTACGAATGCCAGTTTTAAACAAACTAAAATGTATTGCTGAGGATACAGAACAGTTTAATGGTCTGAATATAATGCTCTCAATCATAATATTATCTGGAAATGTGTGCAGTGGGAGTACATAAGGTGTTTACTCAATTGCCAAACTTTCTGCAAAATTAAAACTATTGGTCATTTGTCTTTTGTTATCCACAGATTGATTCTTTTTCTAATGAATTTGCAAACTCAAAGCAACAGTCTTATTTTTTTAATCCTGCTAACTCTTTTATTTTTTTCCTTTAAAAATATTGTGGCTGTTGTATTTTGATATTCTTCAAAGTACAGCTTCTCATAAAATCACCAGAGCCGGCTTTTTAAGATGCTAGAATAGCCCCCATAGAACAGACAGATTTAAATTTTGGAATGGAGTCCAGACACAGAGCTCCACATCCCTTGTAGAAACTAACTATTTGTGAGCTGTTACTTTACCCCTTGTGAGTTCAGATTAGACCAACCTGAAAAGATTTTAACTCAGTGATGAGGGACAGTTGATATCACACTGCCATATGATACAAGGGTGTCAAACTCAAATGGAAAAAAAATGAAATATTACTGGGCGCTGTGGAGTAAGCACATAGTCCCAGGACTTGGGAGGCTGAATCAGGGAGTAGCGAAATTGAGGCCAGTCTCTGCTACTTTGTTAGAATCTCTATCAAAACTAGAAACACACAGGGAATGACTTATGCCAACTCTTCCAAAAGCAACCCAAGTCAAAAGGTTATGGAGAAATAACTTGCATGCCTGCTTATGAGATAAATTCTTTCCAATAAAATGTATTTCTCTTTTATTATTTGAAAAGTATTTTATTTTTTGTGCATTTCTTATGAAAGATGTTAATCAACTTTTGAAGACCTCACCCATCCATACATAGCATCCCTGACACTGTATTACTTGCATTCAGTCATATATACTAAGTCCTATTCAGTCAAGCCATTGTATCAGATGTTCCTCAGTGCAAGTTCAGCCACCGCAGTCTAGTCAGTCTATGTAGAGTCACTCTCTTAAAGAAGACCTCTTCTCCCTGTAGAAATCAGTTGTCAATAGTTCCTCAGCTAAGCTTGGGGCCTACCGCCCATGTCCCCAATTCTATACTGAGTTCTTTTCTGATTGAATCGGAATGGGTCTTATGCATGCTGTCACGATTGTTGCAAATTGATATGAAGAAGTTCCCAGAGGCCTGGAAGACTGTGTTTCCTTATGGTCATGTACCAGCTATGGTTCTTAAACTCTTTCTGCCCCAGTTTCTGCAACCCCGAGTCATGGTTAATATAGAACTCCTATCCAGGGACACACATTTCAGGCTCTTTATTCTCTAAGACTTGGCTAGTTGTGGCCTTCTGTATGCAATGCACTCTTCTGTATGGGAAGATTCCCTGGTGAGAGTTGAGGGATGTATTAAGTCACTCTTCCTTCCACTATCTTCAATGAACCTAAGGTGTAGAAGTTCCACTAAAGATGTTTAATTACGGCTGGGCATATCTCAGGCATATATTCTCTCTCAGTTACCAATTACTCTATAATAGCTTTCATTTGTTGAAAATTTATTTCTTTAAGGAATGATATAAAGTATAATTCTCTGTATATCTAGTAATCCATATTTAGCATACAGTAATTAATTTCCTTTGTCCACATATATTAAAGAGATAGGGTTTCTCTAGGATCTGTGACCTCTCCAGCCATGTGTATTTTCCTATATTTAAAGTACCGCTCATGAGTTACCTCCTACTGAGGGGACTTTGTGTCCAAATAGATAGCTGTTGATTATACATTAGATAAAAGTGCCACTATTGTATCAATGGATATAGTTTGCTGTCCCAGTCATTATGGTTATAGATTTTACACCTGACTTGAACAATTGATTGATTTTCTCCCTTAGCAACTTGCATAGTATCCTCGTAAAATTTCAGGATGATGGTTTTAGGTCAGTTCCAGTTCCACTAGTCCATGTCCAGGGTGCAAAGCATGTCCTATTTTCAGTAACAAGGTCTTACCTTTAAGTTCTGGGATGTAATCAAGGGCTGTGAAAATAACCTGTTTATTTTGGGGCTCTATCAGACCACCATGACCAACTTAAAGTGAAATTTCACTGGCCTGGCACTGTGTTCCTTGTTAGGTAGCATTCAGTCATACACATGAGTGTAGTATTTTTTCTCATCCTTTCACCAGAAGATGGTGGCCATCCTTGAAGGTGAGTTGGGTTTCTTGGAGACAATATAAAGATGAATTTTGTTTCTCAATCCATAACACTATCCTTTGTCATTGGACTGAGGAGTTGAGGTCATTGATATTTAGAGTTATTATTGAAAGATGTGTATTAGTTACTGTCATTTTAACTGGGTTTTCTTAAATGATTTTTAAATCCCTTTTGTAAATCCACTTTTCAAGTCCTGAATTGTTTTTGTCACTTCATTCAGTTGCATATTGTATTTTCTTGAGTTTCAGTCACAAGTTTATGTCTGTCTTTTTGAGTTCTTTAAGTTGATTGTGTTATGTGCTTTGATCATTTGTATGGTTTTTCTTTTAAATTTTATGTCGTGGGATTCTTCAGGGTGATGCTCATTGTAGTATACTTTTGTAGGACTGTAGGGTTTTGACGGACAAAGACTTTTGATTTTTCATATTATTTGTGTCTTGCATTGCTATGCAATCAGAGAGATTAAAACAGAATGGTGTGGCCATGTATGTTCCAAGCAGCCCCCACTGACTTGCTTCCTCTAGCTTGGCCACACCTCCTAACCCTCTGGAAACTATGGCACCAATGTGGGCCAAATAGTCAAATACTTGGATCCTATGGGGGACATTCTCATTCAAACCACTGCATTCCACTCTGATTCCCATGGACTAATAATGAAAAAGGCATTTAGTCAAGTCTTAAAAGTCCCTCTGGTCTTTAACAGTCTCTATATCCTTCAAAAGTCCAACCCGTAAACTCTCTTCTGAGACTCAAGTCAATCTTTTACATTATAAGCCTCTGTAAAATCAAATGACAAATTGCATCCTTCCAACAATGGCACAGAGTACACATTCCCATTCCAAAAGGGAGCAATTGGGAAATAGTGAGAAAATGCCAAAGAAAGCCAGACTGGAACCCAGCCAAGCAAACACCGAAACCTGTAGCTCTGTGTGTGATATCTGGGACTTTAATTCCAAAGGGTACGATGACTTAGCCCCTCTTACTTTGCTGCGTACAGCATACACCTCTCCCTTGGATTTGCACCACTCCCTGTATAGAGTTCTTGGCAGAGGTCCATGTCTCTGGCATCTCTAACATGTTAGGATCTCCTTTTTCCACAAACCTTCTCCTTCAGAACAAAAGTGTTTCTCAGGATTTTGGCCTCCCAGGACCCCTTCACCAAGGACTTCCTTGCCTGTCCTCTATGTTTTTGTGAAACTGTGGATGAGAAACCAATGATCCCTTCACTCTTGCATCTTTCATGCTTTTAAACCAACACTGTGTGAATGACATTGCTAAATTTGGCTGACTGCGTGGAAGGGATTCTGGCTCTCTTCTATCATCTCACCAGGAGATGCTTTTGTATGTTGCAGATTTCTAGGAGCAGAAAAGTTCTTAGACCTTTTCCTTCCACAAGGCGGAAGCTTAGCTGGGTGGAGTCTTATCCTCAGGACTCTTTCCATCCTCAAGTACACATGTGTAGGACTCTCATTAATGTCACTTACCTTCTTATCAAAAACAGAGTCTTCCAACACATGCTTACATATTCTTAGGCTCCAACATTAAGCTTTTTCTCTTTTTTCAATCTGAAATATATATTTGTATCTTTCTGACTCTATTGCATATTTTCTTTTCCTTTCTTTGTTTTTTTTTTTTTTGTCTTTTTGAGACAGGGGCTCCCTTCAGCCCTAGCTGGCCTAGAACTCCATATGTAGACCAGGCTGTCATTGAAGCGCTAGAATTAAAGCCATGCAGTACCACACCTCGCCCCATTTGCCCATTTTCATTATGATCTGCATAATATTCACCATTAACAAACAATTTAGCGTTAGGCTTACTTGAAATTTCCTCTGCTAAACAATTAGTCAATTACTTTTTCATTTAGTCTGAGGAAATTTCTGAGGCCTTGGCAGATTCCTTACTGAAATATCACAGTTTCTGTTTAAGTTCTTGTTTATATGTTCCTCTGGAATATTTTGAGCCTGTCCTAAATTAGAAAGGTCTGTTAAGCTCTACTTACCACATACAACTGCTTTTCTAGTCCAAACTACCAAAGTTTTCCACATAACTCCAAAAAATATACTCAGGCTAGTCACAAAATATTCACTCTCTGGTACCAGCTTTTATATCAGTTACTTTTCTGGTGCTGTAATATAAAACCATGACCCAGGCAAGTTATAAAAGGAAGATTGTATTAGGTTAATAGTACCAGAATCCACAACACATCATTTATAATCTCTAATTCCTTCAAGATTAAAGAATATTCAAACAAAATTAAAGGAACTGAAGGAGGCATTTTGAAGCTGTTTCTGCTAAAATGCGGTGGCTCTCACTTAGACCCACACTGCACCTGAAAAGAAATTGAAAGCATTGCATTTCTGACTTCATCTTGTGCCTGACTCCTTGACTTTAGCTGATTTGATCTGGGAGAGCCCAGCCACTCTGGATCACTAATGTCTAGGCTGTGTAAGAAAGGTAGCTGAGAACGCCAAGGGAGCAAGCCAATAAGCAATGTTCCTCCATAGTCTCTGCCTCAGGTCTGCTCAAACTCCCACAGTGGCTTCCCTCCATGATAAGCCATAAACTCTAAGATGAGAAAGAGGAAAAAAAAAAGGAAAAAAAGACCATCCTTTTCTTACCAAGTTACTTTTGGGCAGTGTTTCATCACACCATCAAGAAGCAAATCAGAACAGTAACCATCCATGAAGACATGGCAGAAAATTCTGGAGTAGAAGAGACCATGTAGAAGGAATGAGATTGCTACATTCAAGAACAGCCTTTTGGACTTCTCAAGCCTTCTGTCAGGTTCAGAGCTGAGACAATGATCAAGTAGACCACACCTTGACCTGGATTACTTCATTAAGCATACCTTTGGTCCCTTTGCACCAATTTTTTCTCTAGTTAAGCCTAAAGCTTGTGTTAATATCCTAAGGATAAATTGGGGTCACTGGACTTGGTTCTTTGTTCCACATTAAATAAATCTTTTTCTCTCTGCTTTTTACCATTCCTCATCTCATTAAGTGGTGCATTGAGATGGGTTTCAGTTAAGTGCCTAAAATCTTCATTTACAACTTTTTAACCCCATTCTTGGTACCACCTTCTTATTACTTACTGTCTATTGCTGTGATAAAATCATTGACCAAAACCAACTTTGGGAGAAAAGGATTTATTTGGCTTGCAGCTCACAGTCATCAAGGGAAGTCAAAGCAGGAAATTAGGGGAGGAATGTGGAACAATGACTGACCTTCTCCTCTGTCCTGTACCTAGCCTGCTCTCTTACATAATACAGAACAATCTGCTCAGGGTGGCATCACCCAAAGTAGGTTGGGTTATTCCAAATCACTCAGCAATCAAAAAAGTACCCCCACAGACATGAGCACAGGCTAACGTAGTGGAGGAAATCACTCCATTGATGTTCCCTCTACTTGGGTGTGTCAAGTTGACAACTGAAGTTACCCAGCACAGTGCATTTCTTGTAAACAAACAATAGATGGATTTTGTTTCTTAATTTTTCAGCTATCCTGTTTCTTTTGACTGTGTAGTTGAGGTCACTGATACTGAGGGTGAAACATTACGTGTACACAACAGAGAGGCTACTTTTGTAACTGACTTTTCAGTGAAACCTATGAAAGTCAGAAGAGCCCAGAACAATATATTCCTAATTGTAAAGGACCACAGATGCCCACCCAGAATACATTACCTAGCAAAGCTATCTATCAAAGTCCAATGGGAAACAGGAAAATTTCCCTGACACAAATAGACTGAAAGAATTCATGTCCACCAAACCAATCATATAGAGAATACTCAGAACTATACAAAGGACTGAAGAAATGATCATACTCAAGAGGTTAGAGAAAGCAAATCAATGAAGCTGTAAAGTACAAAACACCAAATATGATTAAGAACAAACATGGAAAATAAACAATACATTCCATTTATGCTTTTTCAAAACATTTTTATTGAGTTTTTGGTTTCCATAAAATATACTTTTATGAAATGTAGGTCCGTCCTCTCTCACCACCCCACCTCCCCTTATTGCCTCTCCAATTATATATTTGACCTACAGAGTCTAATTTGTGCCTCCAAATGTCCTTCACTGTGCGTCCAACCATTGGAACCTGGTTAACCTACCCAGAATCCCATGTTTGTGATGACTCCCATCTTTGCCTTTCCTAGCAACCATCAGTTGCCACAGTTTCCTTCAGTGGGGTTGAAGCTTCTTACCTGTTTTCTCTTTCTTAATGCCCCCTCCCCCTCCACGGTCAAAGTGTGAACATGATCCCATAAGCCAACTATGAGAGAACTGATCACACTTAAGAGTTTTGCTCATCCATTTTAAACATCCAAATGACCCATTTTAAAAGATTATCTTCTTGGAGGCTGTAGCTCCAAATGTGCAGACCAAAGCCCACTGCACTGCTCTGCTCATACCTCAGCATAATGAGCTCGCAGCTGTTACTTAAATTTTCTGTTCTCCTATTTTATATAAATACTTATTTGAGCATTCTGTGGAGATTTTTTTAGAAGTTAAATTGTCTTTTATGTGGTTCTGCATGTCAACTTAAGAATTTTTTAAAATGTAAATTAGATCGTATCTCCCTAATATCTATAGGAAGATATTTGTTATTGTCTTGTATTTTAGGATTCACAGGGAAAGAGCAGTGTGTGTGGCACACAGAGATTACTCCATGCATATTTGTAAAATGAATGAATCGTTGTTCATAGGACAAATCATCAAATACAATAGATATATTGTGAAGTGTGAAATCTCTGTTTTGAAACATTATATAACTACCTGTTACATGGACATCTCAATTTCTATAGAAATATTTGATATATTTATTTCTTTTTCAGTGTATTTGATCTGTTCATTCATGCCTGAGACCTAACAAAATATCTTGCTAAGTTTTGAATTTTCTGACTTAACAGTTTTTCATAAAATCTTCTTTTCCTCTTTTGAATATTGTTGTTTTCATGCACACACATGAAGTCAACTTATGAAATTTAAGGCATTTTGCCTAGGGTTGGCTTTTTTGAAATATTTGTTCTGTTCTGTTATTCTCAGTGTGAAAAATACCCTGTAAGATAGTACCTGAGAATTTCGCTTTTGTAACTCTCAAAGTTTAGAATTGCAATTCTATAATTTATTATGTTCATTTGATGAATGAAGAGTCTATCAATGTTCTATTGATGCTTTCTAATTATAATTCTTCAATCAATATGTACTTCATATCTTGGGGTCACAATCTTTTCGGGGTACTTTGCTAGACAGATTATGCTAATATTTCAGCTTATAAATCCACTGAACTGAATTCCAGGCTTTAACTTACTTTTTATCTCACTTACTGTATGTTTCCCACCATACTTCAGTTTAGTGTTAATTTCACATGTGATGAGGCATGCTTTCTAAAAGTATGAGACACTTATACTACAGAAAGCAATTATAAAAGAGATCTGATAGGAACGTCAAGAGATATCACATAGGAAAAATCACTGTACCAAAATGTGTACAGTTGAGTATTACAATCTCAATTTAAGGTAGTTCTCCAGTAGAGAAGATGGCTCCATAGATGAAACACCTGCTATGATGGCAGGATTGGAGTTCACATTTTGGCACACCTTTAATCCCAAGATCAGAAGGTGCAGAAAGAATCCCTGGAGTAAGTAAGCTAGCCTCTTCAAATCTGCAGATTCTAAGTTCAGTGAGAGACCCTGTTTTCAGAAAAATAAGGAGCCACCAAGAAAGACACTGGACCTCAGCCTCTGAAAATCACACGCACACATACACATAATACACATGTGTGCACAGTCATATGTGACCATTTATTCACATACCTACAGACATAGATATTTACAAGTTTTACTTCTAGTCTGCTTGCCATACAAACAAGAATAGTTTTCCCCAAACAGATTCCACCCTTTCAACAGTTACACATTTCTTCTGTTTCATTCTAACTCTGCTCTAATGAATTTAATTTGGAAAACAGAAATCTTCTTGGGTATTTCATGCAGAGGGAAGATTAGTGCACAGGCCCACTCTGACTCTATAAACTCAGCATGTGCCACACCTGTAACTCACAGCTCAGCAGTCTTTCTGTGTCAGCCATTGAGAATTTAAGAACTGACACTGGGCTTTCCTGCCACTGCCATTGGCACTAGAATAAAAGAACAGAGTGCATCTCCTGGAAACTTCACAGTAGTGTCTCTCGTGGATAGAATTTAAACCAGAAATCGGGTAGCAAAGAGTGTGAGAAATTCAACTTCTTAGATTCTAGCTTCTAAAATACCAGGAAGTGTGGAAAATATCAGAGATGATTTTGAATACCGCCCGCCTCAATTGTTTAATCCAAAATATGGAAGGAATATCTTTTCTCCCTGGTCCATATTTTCTTTCATTTCCACATACATAGTAAAGGCCTCTGTTTTTCCAGAGGCGACCACCCACCACCTCCATAATACAGCCGACAAATATTGTTTACTACCTCAAGGGAGTATGGACTTAACATGTTCTTAGCATTATAGTATTTCTAGCATCTCTGCTCACAGCAGTCTGTGACCCTGTGGAAAATTTTTATATGAACTGTCATGTGATATAAAGTGAACCCTAAATATGTGGAATCAACTCCTCTTGATTCATTGATATGGGGTTTATATGAGTTAATTGATGAATTCCCAGCTAGAAGAAAATGATTTTTTGTTTCTTTTTCAGAACAAAATTAAGATGCTCTATTGACTAGACTTAGCAGTGAAATAGTTCCATTGGGTATCATTTTCTCAAATAGTGGCATTTCCACATAATGTGTATTATTGATAAAAATCTGTGAATTAGCAATAGAACAGCAATAAATCAAATGATAGAAGTAGAATTAATTGCTCCTCAAACAAACTTAGTAATTCATTAGAGTTCTTTAAGATCTCTTTCTTAGACAGAATAAAACAAGAAAATCAGGAATTCATTGAAATAATATATGACAATATTTTGGAAATTGCCTCATAACTCTTTAATTACTGCTAAATCAGTTATCATTACAGATTATCACATGTGACAGAGACAGAGCCATTTAGAAAACATCATCAACTTATGCCTTTATTAAAATAATTCTATAATCTAAGCTCGTTTAGCATTTTCATTTTATAGCTAATGAAATAAAAGATTGGGAAGTTCAAGGTATTTGCCCAGAGGCTCTCAGGATACTGCTGACTGTGTCACCTACTAGTCCCAGTTCATTCTGGAGTGGGTGTTATTTAATCATTATCTTTTACATCAGAGAAGCTTCTTTCTCCATACCTGGCAGCCAGAGAAAGTCAGTCACCTTGTTTTTGCAACAAAGCACCTAATCTGAGCAAATCAAGGGGGAAAGAGTGATTTTTGTCTCATTGTTTCAGGAGGTTTGGTCCATGAGCAGGTTGCATCATTGATTTGAACCTTCCATGGACAGATAATCATGGTGTCAAAAGCACATGTCAAAAGAGGATACTGACCTCACAGCAGAATGCAGAGACAAGGGCAGGAACAGGCCCAGGTTATGGCCCTAGTGACTATGTAATACTTCCTCTTTCTGAACTCCACTTCTCTTTACTATCTACAATGCTGCTTTTAAATTATGAAAGCAGCAGTAGATTAGTCCACACATGGATTACGTCAGAGCATATATATGATATGATATACTCAATGGATACATCAACAGGCTGCAGACCAAAAGCACATGAATTGTCTGGCTTCAGTTCATAGTCAAACAGTAACATTCTACCTAAAAGTTCATAGCCATCTCATAATGCAAAATACATGTAGTCCATCTCAAAGAATTCAGAAATTCTCAACAGTTTCATCGTATTTTAAAATCCCAGTCAAAAATACACCCCAAGACTTAAGGTGCTTTTAGCTTTAAGCCTCTGTGCAATTAAAATAAAAAGGAATACTTCAATCCTACAATAGTACAGAAAACATTCTGAATTATAATTCTAAAATGGAAGACTACAGATGTAAACAAGAGAGATGGAGGAAGAGCAAGACCAGAACTGAGCAGGAAAGACAATTCTTGTTTCTTGTCCAGTATGAAGTATGACCTCCAAATCGCTTTGGTGCCTCTGACTTTAGGCTGTGATTGTTGACACTCATAGGACCCCATTTTTGAAACTGAAATGTGAATGGAAAAATCTCTGAAGCCCTAACTCTGCCATTCTATATGCCTTCCAAATTATCATCTTACAGAAGATACTCAAATTTCCTGCCAGTTGCAGCAGGAACCCAACCCATCATGAATGTAGCATTCTTTGGGTACTTGTACCTGAGTTTGAAACGCCCAAGCCCAGACTGCCTCATGTGATCAGGCTGTCCCCCAGCAGAGTTGTCTTTTCATTACAATGTATTTCAAATGCTATTACATTAAAAGAAAAAAACAAAATATTAGAGCCTGTACTGGATGAATTATTGTCAGTCCCTCTAGACAAGTTCTCTAAAGACCTGAGGCTAATACTTGATTTATTTTTAATGGTTCTAATCTTTCATAGTGCCTCTAATGATGGCAACTTTAAGTGAGCTCCTGTTCTGACCAAAGTCTAAGTTACTGAAGATTTTCTACTCTGTTTCTTCTTGCCCCTTATCATGTTCATCTGTTAAAAACAGTCAGCCATGCTATATCTTGAATGCTGGCTATTCTGGAACTTCCTCCTTTAGATCAGCCTCCCACAGAGTGTCATGGTAGGAACAAAACATAGACAAGTTTTGTGCCACCTTGTAGCATTCATGGTTTCTAACATTCCTTATTTTATCTGAAACTTAATGTGCATGATTTAACTCTCCAAATTCCTACTGGCATTGTGGTCTTCTGTACTTCCAACAAAATCTCCCAAGAAGCACTACTTACAGTATCCTAGAACTTCTCAAACCCTGTCTCCAAACTATTCTATAAAATTCCTACAAAACTCTGAAGAAGTCTTCTGAGTCCCATGGTCAGGAAATACCACAGTGAGAGCCCACTTGTAAGTACAGATTTGGTGTGTTAATATATTTGCCATTGTGACAAAAGACCTATTATAAACAATTGAAAGGAATAAAGCTTTATTTTAGTTCAGCATTTTCAATGGTTTGATGTTTTGTTCTGGGCCTGTGGAAAGGCATCATGCAATGGAAGCAAGACGTTATATTAAAGTAGGATACTCACCTACCTCTAGGAATCAGAGAAAATGACAGTGTGAGGACTGAATGAAAAATGTCCCCCATAGACGTCTGAATTGCAACATTGGGTCCCAGTTGGTGGCTGGGTTGAGGGGGTTAAAGATTTAGGGCTTAGCTTGAGGAAGCGCATCACTGGGGGAAGTTTTAAGAGTTTATACTTCTGCCTCGCATCCAGCTACTCTCTCTGCTTCCTTTCGCCACTGGAGATGTAAGTGCTCCGCTTTGTTCTCCAGCTTCCTCCTGTCACCATGCTCTGCCATACGGACTCTTCCTCTGGATTCCGAAATCCAAATAAACTCTTCTTTCTGTACATCACCTGGGTCATTGTGTTTTGTCACAGAATTAGAAAAGTAACTTGCATAAAGAGGAAGGGGCCATATCAAAATAATCCCTTCAAATCATGCCCCAAGTCACCTACCTCCTTGAACCGGGTCCTGCTATCGAGTTCTGTCACATCCCATTAAACCCAGCAGTGAACAACAGGTTGGAGACCAATCCTTCAACAAACTAACCTTTGAAGGGAAACTTCATATCCAAAACATAACTGACTTTAAATGTACAAAAATTGAATTATGGACTAGAGTGAAAATTCTAAAAAAATATATTTAACATTTTAAAGCTGAGAAGACATTTTGTCAAAATTTTAATAAGAACTTTGAACAATTTCCTTCCTGAAAACATGACCCCGTTTCTCGTCAACAACATCTGGCTTTTATTTCTCTAATTTGGAGCAAACGGCTAGACAATTACACGTTTATGGTTTCTCTTTGCATGTCTAGTAGAACTTTCTGTGAGGATGCACATGCTTTGGTGGCCATGAACATCAGGTGGTTATGAATCACAGAACAACTTAGATCTGAATTTTTATTAAAGTTCTTCATTCTAACTAACTTGTACTTGACAGTCTGTTGTGGCTGGTGGGTACTATGTGACTAGCAGAGCTCTACATGTATGAATACACAACAGACTTCTACTGTTTCCCACAAATAATTTACCATTCCATTGTTCACATGTAAATGTAATCGTGTTTTGGGGAGCCATGAGAGGCATTGGGTCATTCCAAAGTATGGTAGTTTTTGATAGGCAGAAATATCCAAAATTCCCACCCTCTTATTTTTTTTAACAGCGTATGCAATTGTGAATGTTTACTCCAATGCTACAGAAAGTCTAGTGTTAATAAAGCCTGTGGAATAATGGCTCTAGCTCCAGGAAAGCGTCTCTACCAGTGGAACCAAAAGAGAAGAGACACACTTTGCATCATGCAATGTCCACAGATGCTGGGTGCTGTGAGCCTCTGTAAGAATGTTTTATTTCAACCTGATAGTGGATGGATGCATTGAATAAAGATCAAGTAAAACCAGCCCTACACAGCCATGGTTGTTGCCTTTGACTGCACACCCTCAGCAAAAATCAAACACATAAATGCAGTATTATGAGATTAAATAGCACAGTATTATAAAAGTTGTTCAAAACGTAAAAAAAGTAAATTCACCCTTGATTAAGTTACTAAAAAAGTATAGAGTCAAAATACTGTGAATAAGAAAACATAATTTAAAGGAGTTATTTTAAAAGATCTGTTCTTTCAGATACCTCACTTGAAAAACATGAAGTGAACCACTGTACCTGAAAATGAAGCCATGCTGACAGGAAAGAGAAAAATCCCACTGCTATGCTTCATGAAAGAGTCTCAAACTTGGCCTGCCGAGTGCAAATGAGTAGCTCAAGTGAATCCCAGGTAGCTCCTTGGCTCCACCCAGAAAGCACCCTTGCTCACCCACACACTCACAAAAGCAGGTAAACCTGGGTTCAAGAAGGTAGCTTGACTACTCAAAGTACATTATCCATTTGAAAAATAGAAAAATGTCTGGAAAATTGGAGATTCAAATGGAGGTGGCCTGTGGGGACGGTAATAACTGATGAGCTGACAACTTTCGACTATTTAACTGTTAATACTCTCAAGTTCTTCTGTTAAATAAGGAATCACTCAGGCCCTGCCACCATATCACAATGCCTCATTCTTACTAAGAAAATCTGGCAATACCTAGATTTCCCTAGAAAATAAGATTCAGAAATGTATGCTGCTAGATTTATTACGTTCAGCATAGGACCACATGCATGTCCTAAACTGATATATGTAAACAAAGGCTATTTAACAAATATCACCTTGTTCACAAGACAGCCACACTCCCATACAATTGCTGAGTGAGGGAATTGCTTTCTGGGGGTACACTGACTATCTCTTTGCCATTTAATCTACTTGATGAAGAGTGTGTATCATAACTGCTAAAAAAGGGGAATTGCTAACATTTGTCTGGGGCACAGCCCAAACTGACCTTTAAGCTTCTCTAAGCATCTGCACAAATTAGATTGTGCTTTATGTAGAAAGCTGCATATAAATAAGCCCTAACAGAAGAGTCCCAGTATACTTCCATACCTAAGACCTCTCCTCCATCAATGCAAATCAAACCTAAGCAGGAAATATGGACAATAGAATTATCAAGTTAAAATAGCTATATAATATTCAGCACTTATGAAATTCTGTCTTGCTGTATTGACTGTAACCTACAGAAGGTCAAAGAGTAGTATTCTCAAGAATACTCATGTGATACATCATGATGGATTCAAAGAAACTGCTGCATTTTTAGAATCCACATAGTCATCAAAACATTCTAATGGTCTGTGAGGGGACCTTTGAACATAATGAGGTTATCATTAGAATGTAATTCTACCACAAGCTAATATATTTTTTGCAAAAAGGCCGCAACAGAAAAAATATTTTCGTGAAATGTTAATTCAACTGATCTCTTCCTGAAAGAGAGCTACATCTTAAGATGTAAAGAAGTAATTCCGATAACTTTTAGTTTTCAGTTGACTTCTCATTCCATATTTTCCTGAATAGCATCTTTCCATGTTGACTTTTATTTCAAGAAATGAAGAAATCTATGAAAAATGGAATTTTGATATTAAAACTGTACCTATAATTACCAAAAGTCGAAAGAAAAGCCAAGGTTGAAACCTCATCATTGCCATGCTATAAAGAACTCATCCAGTTCTGACGTTTTGTCACTGGATTTTCAGACAACAATCATTGAATGGAGGGTTTTGTTGTTGTTTCAGATTTGGAACTGTATGATTATCTAGCTAAATGACAGATTATGCAACAGAAAAGGGCTAAATACCATAAGGAAAATATGTGGTATGGTGAAAAATAAGATATGTTGTGGAAAAATTTTCTTCACAAAATTATTGAATTTCTGTTCTAATGCAAAGACTGACCCAGCTCTAGCTCTAAGAGTACTAATAATTTCAGTTTTATGACTGAAATTTACAATTGAATTTATTTTTAGAAGAGTTACTTAAATATGTGTTCAAAAGTTGATCCTCTATATTTGATGAAAATAGTGAACTAATATTTTTAAAATATTTGCCTGTCTCCCAGAAAATAATGAGGGCTTTAGATCCATAACAACAGTGTGAAAAATAATTTGAATTTTGTTCAAAATTTTTACATTTATGCTTGTATTCTGGTTTATCATAATAGTTGTCTCACTGTTGATAAATTGTCAGAATAAGTTTCTTCTCATTGTGTAATGCTTTGAGGCTTTTCTTTAAGGGTCTTTCCTGCAGAGTTTTCTCACTATCACTAGTATACGATGACAGGAAAGCAGTCAGACATGGGTAGTTTGGGTAATATATGATGTCGTTATTTAAAAGTATGACAGTTTCTTCGATTGATATTTATTATTGTATAGGAACATCAAAGAAATATATGTGAACCATACCCAGAAGAAAACTCCACTTTACCACTGGAAATAATTTCTATATATCACAAATCATAATTATGTGTAAACTGAAAGTAAACACTAAGTTAACAGACAAGCTAGAAGTCAATCTGAAAAAGAAAACTTTAAACACAGCATGCAAATTTACATTTTAACTAACCTTTCTGTGTGTCAGGCATGTAACTCTGCTAATTTTCTTATGCATCATGTAGGAACTGTACCAATAATTCTCCATGAATACTGAGGCTAGGTCATGAATAGAATTAGACACGAAAACAAAACAACAATACAAAGAAAAAAATATGAAGAAAATTTTCTTACAAAAAAAGAATTTTGTTTGAAGGGAAACTACTTGGATTTTATTTGAAAATATTAATTACTAAAAGCAATAGTCAGAAATTTCCTATTACAATTGTTCCTAAAAAGACTGTCTTTGTGGTGCTAACTAAGGTACACTTAGTGGAAAATGGAACTGAGTGATTTAGTGGAAAACAAAATTATTTCAACTGTGATGAAACTATTGACGGTTATGTGTCGTTGTGTCAGTTATCCTTGTGTCTCACCACTTGGGGCCAGCCCGAGTGGACTGTGGGGGGCCAGCCGGAGGGGTTGGGGGTGAGTAGATGCAGAGTCAAGCCGAAGACTCCGGGAGTTGTATGGGAAGCAGGCCAAGCACGTGGCACTTCAAACTCGTTTATTGAATAGGTGCACAAGCTCTTATAGGCCTGGATAGCCAATGACCTTATGGGGTGGGGTCTCAAATACAGCCAGTAGTAAGTTTGTCTCCAGGTAGGCAGATACTTTCCAGGTGCTGGTCTCACAACTAGCCAGAGAAGAGCTCAAACACCCACAGGAGCCATTCCTCTATTTCTCCTAGCACGTGGTCTGGCTAGACCCACTTTGCATTATGCCCAACAGTTACAGCTGAATTACAGGACATTTATGAAATTTTAAGACTATGTCCAATGAGACGCTGGGTGCTTTTTGTACTGCCATAGGTATATATAATGACCACTCTTTCCTCATATGTTTCAAAGGCCTGGGGGACAGCTGACAGAGGAGGCTCCTGCTATCTCATTGACAACACAGTGCAGAACAGCTGTGGCTGGCAGCAAGTTCTACTTGAGATGATGCAGCTGTGATTCTAATTCAACAAAAAGAGTCTGTGTTGTGCTTTTCAGGTGCCCAGTATTGTGCATGATAAATTAAATCAGAATGGACAAGGAAGCTCCATGAAGTGTGTATACACCATGAATTCTGGGCTGTTATTTGGGCACATTGACTAATTTATTGTTAGAAAAGTCCCATGGATTGATAACATCAGTCATTTTTGTTTCTGCTGAGATTGGTTCACCTTTAATATAGCAAGGGGCACTAACTCAGAGACTGATTCCAAAGGATTTCATAGGCACAGTTCAGTCTTAAGCAATAACGTATTGCCATTTCATATCTATAACTATAAAGGCTATTAATTCCAATGGCTATGTGAAAGAGCAACCATGCTTGTGGATCCTATGAATTTAACAACTCCTTATCTGGACGCTGATAGTGTCTGCCTATAGGACCTTCATTATTGATTAAATTTACATCATTTCTATGTTGTATATTTGTTTAAAGATAAAGCTTAAAATAAGAAAATTTAAGCCAGAATAGATTAATCTTAAATTCCAAGATAATTAGAATCTGTTTTATGTTTTTAATTCAAGGTATTTGAAAAAAAAAACTATTCAGTACATATATTAGGTGCTAAGGAAAGCATAAGATAAAATATCTCCTGTCTGCAAAGCCTCATTTAATCCTAGTAACAGTTTGAAATTTGTGGGTGTAAATACTGGTCCTAATAACATTTTGAATTAGGTCTGTAATTGCTATGTGTAGAATGTTTTTTTTTTTCTATTTCTTGTTGATTGCTAGTCTACAGTTAAAGGACCTTCCAGTTCCCTCTGGAAGAGAAGTAACTCCTTACTTCAGCCAGTGCCTGTCCTTATATGTTTTGACTGCTATAATAAAAATAATACAAACTGGACAGGAAGGGGGATTATTAATACAAATTTGTTTGCATAGTTCTTCTGTCTAGACTCCAGGTTTGAGTCCTGGGATGGCCACTTTCAGATTCATTGATAGTCTTCTTTTCATGTTCTTTCAAAGCTAAAGGGGAAAGTTTCTTCTGGGCATTCCTTTTAAAGGCAATAATTCCAGTCCTAGTCCTCAGCACCTAGTCTAACCTCCATAAAGACCCTGCGTTCTACTGCATTCCCTGATGATTTGGATTCTACGTGAGGATTTTGGAATTTAGAAATGCTCAGAGGAGAGTGGACACCCATACTGAGAACACTGTACTTGAAATTGACCTCGGGGAATCAATGAGAGTGGACGTTGCATGTTTGAAGATGTTATGTGTTGTAAACACAAGTGAACCAGGGAGATAGCTGGGTTTATTCTAGAGTTTAGGGACAGGATACTTACAAGAGCATGGGTGGTTCATAAGCAGCCCAGGAGGGGGGAAGCCATTAAAACTGTATGCCTAGGCCAATGTGACCAACTTGCAGACAGCTCAGCTAGAAAACAGTCACCTCTCAGGAGCATTGCTCATGGTTTTGATAACTGTTGGTGGGGATGGATTTTGCAACTCTCTGAGTTTCCTTGATTTCATTAGCTTCCGGAGCCTTCTTGAATCTTAGGAATTTTACTCCTTCTCCCAAGAAGAAATATTTGAATTAAGAGACAATAGATAGAAAACAGAGAACTCCTTCTTTTCATAACTGTACCAAAACACCTGATATCATTTATAAAAGGAAAGCTTTATTTCAACACAGTTTCAGGAGTTTCAATCCACAACACTTTGATCCTATTGCTTAGGGCCTGTGATGTGGTAGCAACTCATAGCTGTGAGATGCATAGTGAAGCGAAGTACTTGCCTCATTGTGGTGAAAGGAAAGAGAAAGGAAGAGGACAGCATCTCACAATCCTCTTTGAGGCAAAATATGCCTCCTAATCCCTCCTAATATTTCTTATCTCTGAAAGGTTCTACCAGCTCCCAAGATTCTCAGAAGCTGGTGGCCAGACCTTCTCATGATTATCTAAGCCAATCAGTGGTAGAGTTTTCTTATCTCACATCTGAATGCTTTGTGCTTCCTTTTTAACAGAATAGAAATGTTGGAGTCCTACACCTGGACCTCGGATAGGAAATTGTTCATGAAACATGAAAAGAAATTTAAAATGTAAGAAAAACATATTTAACTTTTTACCCACCTTGATTTTCCAGTTGTCCTTCAGGAAGACTCAGGTCTGAGCTACTTCCCAGTAGAGCGTACTAATCAACTGAGACTATCAAAAGATAAAATTACAGATAATTTAGTTTAAAAGTTCAATTTTATTAAAGATCTTAGAATCAGGAAAGATCTAGTTCTAAGGATTAGAATGCAAGCTCCATGGAAAGATGGTTCAATGGTTAAGAGCACTGGCTGCTCTTGCAGAGGATTCAGTTTTAATATCAGCACCTACATGGTGGCTAACAAACATCTATAACTCCATTTCCAGGGACTTGGACACTCTTTTCTGACCTCCAGGGGCATTGCATGTCATGGAATCACTTACCTACATGCAGGAAGTACACTCACACACATTAAATAAGTAAATAAATAGAATATTAAGAAATAATGTGTGTTCCAAAGACCCGAGCAGAGAAAGTACTGAAGAAAGGCAGAGAAAAAGAATGCAAAAACTAAATTGGAAGCTATACTAGCACCAAATTACTTTTCTTCTGAAAGGCAAAGAATTTCCAATCATTCCAACCAAGGGTCAGTTAAACAGTAAGTCTCATGGATACAGAACATGGGTTTGAGGAACTCCATTTAATTTAATTTATTAAGGCCTTCTGTATGAATTTGATCCATAAATGCTACTTAACACCGGCTTCTGCACAAGACATTGTAACTACACTGTTTCAGACAGTTATTGTATTCCTTTGGGATATAATTGTTCTTATTTCCAAAAGGATCATTGATAATGTACACTCTCATTCCATTGGATAACAATATCTGTTGTTCGGTGACCTGGATAAATATTCATCTAACCTTTCTATTCTACTTTATGTGTTTGTTCTATTAGCCAAGGGCAACATTTTCTTTGGGACCAAAACATTAATGCCACCATATATACCTTAAAGAAATAAGAACTGTAGTCTTCCAACCGAAATTCACAGAACTTAGGTTGCTTACTATGATTCAGAGATGTAAAGACAGTTTTAAAACCAAATAATTTAACACATGGGTGAAGCACTATATAAAAAAAAAGATGAAATCCATGTGGAAATATTATGAAATTATCAAGTGGGTCTTGCTGACATTCATTGAGTAACAAAGTATTCATTTCTGCCCTCACAGTATATTTATACTCTCTATTTTTCACGAGCTGAGTCACCTTAAATTTGACTTCTTGTCCTCTGAGAGCTCGCAGTCCACTGTAAAAAATGTTTCATGTGCGTGTGCTTCCAGAGTCTTTGGGCGCATTGACTATGGGCCAGGACCTCAGCCTGGAGCCTTTGGTTAATGAGTCAGCATCTGTTGTTTTTGCCTGCCTAGCATCCTTTTTCTTTTAAGTAGTCTGTCTCAGCTTTCTTTTAGGGTAATTACCTTTACAAACTGCATGCTGTCTGTGGTGGAATGTCAATCAGAACTTTTTTCCTGGATAAGGTATAAAATAAGTACGTTAAGTAACCACTTAGTAGAACTAAACAACATAGAAATGATACATTATCTATGATCATGTTTAAGTGAAGGAGGCATGTTTGACAGAAGTATTGGTATCTTCTATTAGTGTCTGTTTCAAGAAGAGAAAACTAGGTGGCTTGCATACCAGGATGAACTAAAGACCATTGTTTCTTATATACCTTACTCTTTTTGAACCAATATTCTTTTTCTGAAATATGTGTGTATGCTATGTACAAAAATTCATTTAAAAAAGATAACAAAGTAAAAAATCAAATTATGAAGATTTGAAAGAAGACAACAGTTTTAAGGAAATATAATGTTAGGTTGTCAATATGAAATTGATGACACAATTCTTTTTTCTTGAGACTTTGTTCTTTCATATCTCTTACACTCCTATTCACACACAGAGAAATGCAAGGACACACAGAATAGGCATAGGGAAAAAGGTGGAAAGAAAAACTTCAATCAAGCAATACTTGCTAGTTACTCTTAAAATTGCTTACATGGCTACAGTGATTTGTGGTATTGCTTCCTTTTTCCCTTATTTTATCAAACTCCATCTCTGTTTAGTTATCTATGTGTTCTAGTTTTGGTGTCAGGTATAACCTGGACCCTTAGACCTCATCTGTAGTATGCCTAGGAAATGACAGGATTGTATTTTAGAATTGGGTATTTGTGGTATGTAAGCCATGTTTGTTTAATTGGGCCATCCCAACTTGGATTAAACTAATGGAATGGCAAATGCTCTGTATTCTAGATTCAGTAACCCACTTCTAATATTGTATTTGTTTGATCTTTGACAAATTTTGTAAACTGTGCATGCTTCAGTGCCCTCTTTAAAGTATAGAAACTATCCTCACTATGGCTTCTTCAAGAAAATATATGTGGGAAGTCTTTGGAACCCAAGACTTGTCTAAATCTGTCAGGTTATTATTAGTAACCAGCAGGATGATTCATGCTGGAGACAGCAGCAAAATGAAGGAAGAAACAACAGAATGTGGAAAGGAAGACTCGTAGAGTTAACAGAGTGTGAATGATAGACTTCATCTTTAACAGAGCTCAACACCACGGAAGAAAGACAAACCTCTGCTGTTTATTCCTAAACAAACAAGGCCGTAGTTACTCTGAATGCATTTAAAGACATAAATGAGAATAATATTTTATCAATTTAAAGCACCATGCCTTTATTTTATGCAAAATATTGAATTTATAAATGAACATTTTGAGGGTAATCAAAGCCTCCACAAATTTTGTAAAGTTAATTTGATGGAAACAAATTTCCATGAAAGACTCTTAACAAGGCATTTTTGCTCTTTTTCTTTTTTTACCACATTTGGAAAGACAAAGGGATAATATACGTACAATCGTTTTAAGATGAAGTAAGTTAAGTTAGCAAAAGACCAGAAACATTTAGTCATTATGCTTCCTCCCAGGCTCTTTCAACCCCAAAGCCAAAAAGACCAATGATCACCAGGCCTGGAGACCAGGAGTGTGATTGCTCTGGAATGGCAACAGACCAACTATAACCATGTACTGCAGCTTGGAAGGCACCAGAATTCCATGTAATGCAGGCAGCTGTAGCTCTTGGGCTATAGATTCCTAGGGAAATTCTAGCTTCTGCCAAGCCTTGGGCTCTCCAGGTACTAATAGCCCAGGAAGATAAAGGGTAGCCATAGCTACCAGGTCTCTCTCTGTGTGTGTATGTATATGTGAGTGTGTGTGTGTTAAATCAATTTACCCAGTGGTTGCAGACACTCTGTCTACTGTATTGATCACTACTAATGACATTAGCAGCAAATTCGGGTTCCCTCTCTGGATACAGTGAAAGTTTCTCCTAAGCTGACATGATAACTGGGTATTCAGTCTTGTTTCAGTAAGGTGTTGCAGTAGCCATAACACAGACATTCGGATTTTGAAGATGTGTAATGGGATATTCAAACAAGAGCTAGTGTTCCTGGAGTAAATTTACATGTGTTGTGAAACCATTACACGTACTCTTTTTAACCCTGAGATGACTACTTAATGTAGACATTGGCCATCTTTATATTCCAGGTAGAAAAGGTAAGAATTGGGGAGCTGCTGAGGAGTCTCAGACCACACAATGGCTTGTAAGTAAGCAGACATGAGTTCAAACTCTCAAACTTCTGGAAAAACTGAAAGATGACAGGCATGGCAGCACAGGCTTTTGACAGAAGCTCTGGGAAGAAGGAGACAAGTAGATCCTGGGGCTTCATTGGGCAGATTGCCTACTTAAGGAATTAGAGGCCGAACGTGAATTCTCAAGAAGATGTCAGAGGTTTCCCTCTATACTTCACTACAAACAAACCCATATACACAGTAAATAAGACGAGCGAGGCATACGGAAATTAAACCAAGATCACGTAGCAAGGAAACAGACATTTTTAAAGTCATTTCATCTGTCTGTAACACGTGAAGCCTTGGTCACTGCTTCCAGAATCTCTTTGTACTTGAACACTGGCTGATGCTAAGAAAATTGTTCCCATTATATTGAAAATGGAAAAATGGCTCCTCACTGGGAAGCCTATGGCATGTGCGCATCTCTCTACGTTGTCCATTCTACATTATTGGCCTCTACTGAAGGCCAACAGAGTACGATTGGGAGAGAACACAGGCGTCTTTAAAAACAATTGTTTCATGTAAATATACAGCTAAAGCATTAGCCACCTTGGCAAATTTTAAATCTATGTTGGTCTCTCTCTCTCTCTCTCTCTCTCTCTCTCTCTCATACACACACACACAGAAACACATAAATATCAATAATCTCTGTTTTAAATTCTATCTTGTGGAGTGCCACAATTTATTTTCCAGGTGTATAAGGAATTTAAGTGTGTTAAATAAAATTCTAATCATTGGGATAAGCTACCAAGATGAAATGTCTAATGATTTTTAGAAGCAACGAGTCTATATTTTCTCTATGTTGAATAACACACTGTTAATCGGGAATGCTGGTGTTCTTTCCTGTGTTCTGGAACTGCTAAGAAAACACTTTCTATTGTTTATAATTTGTCAGCTCAAAGCCAACCATTAACATGGATAGAACAGTTAATTCTGTTTCATATTTTTGTTTCACCCTTCTTGTGACTTCTTTTCCAATATAAAAACTTCATTAAGTGCAAACAATGAACACAGGGGTAATTTCAGTGTTATAATGACAAGTTGGGTAAATGCAAGAGTTTTTCAGAAGCTAGACCCAATAAACCTCTGTCAGTCAGTAATTCTCAGGAAATCTCTTTCAATGAAGTCATTACTGCTCTTCAGAAAAATGCATGCTTTTGGATTTATTTAAAATTATGGATTTGTTTTTATGGCTGATGCTATTTTAATTGCTACTGCAGAATATTTGTAGAGAATGAATGTCAAATACATTGGCCAATCACATTGATCAAGTTGCCTTTCAAATTCTTTTTGACTTAAAATCATTTACTAGAATAATTCATTAAAATTCCAAAGAAAGCAAAGAGTAATTAGATATGCTATTTGTTAGAAGTCAACTCTCAGTAAAATCTATCATTTCCTGTTGGAAGAACAGAGCCTATTTAGATGAATTCTACATTCCATTGACTTAAAAAAAAAAAACACACAGCACTTCTAAATGCCTTTTCTCGCTGCTTTCTCTATTAAAGTCTGAATATATTCTAATATAAGAAGCAAAATGTCTTTAAAAACTCTTGTCAAATATCTTATATGGTAAGTATTAATATTATTATTATTTGTCAAACACTGATAATTGTTTAAAAACATTTATAAAAGTCTCATTTGATGGAAAAATATTTTACAGTAAAAATGAACAAATAATCTCATAAAAATTCTGCTATGGAGGCCAAGGACATGATGGTTCAGAGCACTGGTTGCTCTTGCGGGGAACCTGGGTTCAGTTCTCAGCACCCACATGGCAGCTATCTCATGACCTTAATTTCAATTCCAAGGGATCTGACATCCTCTTCTGATCTCTGCAGACATTACAGGACGCGGGTGTTCTTACATCCATGCAGGCAATACACTCATACACGTAAAACAAAAATAATAAATAAAAAAATTTGAAAAGAAATCTACTATGGAATTGATGAAATGGCTGTCAGGGAAGTGTTGCCGGAAGAAGTCAGTGCAATTTACAATGGTTACAGAAAATCTTGGCATGGTCAACCCATGATCCAAGCAATGGAGATCAGAGTCACAGAACTGGATGATCTGTGAGGCTTTCTGGGTGTGAAGTCTAGCTGAATGCATGGACTGGAGATTCAATAAGAAGCTCTGTTTCAAAAATTCATGGAGAGACACTGAGGAAGGTATCCAATGTTGACTTCTCACTTCTAAACACACACACACAAACACACACACATACACACACACATCAAATTCCAATTATTCACAGTACAAAAAATCTTGCCCACACTGGCCACTGGTTCTATTTATGATGGCACTCACTGCTCTGGGAATGATGCTAGATAGGAACTCATATCAAAAGACATCTAACTTCTGGGTACACAAACTTAATTTGATAGGCCATAACATATATAACATAATGTGACATCCTGTGGGCTGGCTATGTGGGATGAGTAAATAAGAGAGGGGCATTAAATATGATTAAGAAATTGTATGAAAGGTACAAAAATTCAATAAAAAATACATTGAAAGAATAGAAGAAGAAGAGGGAGGACAGGGAGGTGACGGTGGCCTGAGAAGAGATGGGTAGAGGGTTTGACTAGGATCAAAATACATAAAAATGCATAAAATAATCCTTTAAAAATTAAATACTGAATTTTATACACTTTATTGCTCAGTATTATTTCCTTTTGTATGCCCATCTATAAAATGAAAATAAAGTGTGTTCATTTGTTAATACGGATGGACATTTAATGCCATTCTCCGCACACAGTGTACTGAAAAAGCATCTATTCTCAGTAAAGTCATCCTTGGGCTTTTATAACATATACTCCAGTATACGCAAATTCTCTCAGCATGCTGTGTGGTCCACAGCTTCTCACCTGCATTCCACTGCAGAGGAAAGACCAGCAGGAGGCGCTTTATGTCAGCCTAGTTCAGGGTCAGGGGACAGTCTTGAAGAAACTGATCATCTTCTCCCCTGGCACCTGTGAACCCAGCTTTTCTATGACACTAATGTGACTCTGTGTTGAATGCACAGTCCCTCTCTAGAAGAAGCACCTGCACACTAGGCAGGAATGAAGAAATGGACAAAAATTAGAAGGTGCCACAGTCACATTGTATGAAACTAATTCTCAAAGTAATTTTAAAGAGGAACTCAAATACTAAAATGTTCCAGTGTTTCAGAGTAAGAATGGATTCCATAAAGGATGTGATTTAGACTGTTTTAGCAATTTCAAGAAGCATTTTAGGCAGTTTAATGAAATGTGCATATGATTTTTCCCAAAGTAATGATCTTTATGTATACGGAAAAGGGGCCTTGGAGTCAAGTGGAACAATAAAGACAGTAAGGGGACACTAAAACCAGAGGGAAGAAGCCGAGGGAATGCTCATTATGTGGAGAAGCTCTTTCATGCAAATCTGTCGCCAGAACTACAGTCTTCCGGAAAGGGAAACACTGTTCAAAGTTACAGGAACTAGAGCTCATCTGTGTCCACTCCGCTTATGCTGGTGACTGCATATGCCGTGCGGAATTAGGTGTGCCCCGGTGATAGAAGACATTCAATGACAGATTTTTCTTTTAGGGAATTTATTCAAAATGAAATTTATGCTACAAGGAATATCTCTGTGAAAATAAATGTTACACTACACTATCCTAGAATATTTCAATATATTCTTATTGCCTTTATGACAAATTCTGTTATTTTAACCCCTCTATACAAACCAAAAGAAACATTTACAGTGTAATATATAGCTATGCTTTAAAATCAAGTTTGTGCAGAATATCCTGGAAGCAATCCTAGCAAAGAAGAAAGTTACTCAATGAGGGAGGGAAGAAGGATGTGAAGGGTCAAGTTGGAATTACACCTAACATTCCTAACTTTGGTCCTAATTGTTATATTCTTTACAAATTTTATTTATTATTTTTGTTATATATATATATGTGTGTGTGTGTGTGTGTGTGTGTGTGTGTGTGTGTGTGTATTGCCTGCATGCATGTAAGTACACCTGTGTTGTATAATGCCCAGAAAGGTAAGAAGAAGGTATCAGATCCCCTGGAACTGGAGTTACAGATGGTTGTTAGCTACAATGTAGGTCTGGGAATAAAATTTGGGTCCTTTGCAAGTGCAGCCAGTGCTCCTAACCATTGAATCATATCTCCAGTCTACTAATTTGTATATACATATGTATATAATTTTTACATTTTTACATTTTTCGTATTTGTATCTGGTGTGCATATGTGCATGCATGCTTCTGCATGTTTGTGGAGCATGTGTGTGTGGTACATTTGCACATTTGGACGAGTGTGTGTGTATGTGTGCTCAAGGTTGGTGTTGAGAGTGATGCTGGATGAGTTTCCATCTTATTTATTAAGGCAGGTTGTCACAATCAAACCCAGAGTTCACTGGTATGGCAGATCTTGCTAACCAGAGTGTTCTGAGGATCCCACTGTCTTAGTCTTGAGGATGGAACTACAGGCATTTGGTGGGTTTCTAGTGATCAGAGCTCCATTTTTCACACTTTGACCACCAGGATACCTCCTGTCCATAACATAACAGTTATGTTATGTTCTTACTCAATGTGAAGAAAACCAGAAGCAATTTACCTTTCTTTTATTAATAATTACTTGAATAATTATTATTATTGATAGAGTTGCTCTGACACATTCAGTGACACAAAACTGATTCTCCTCCAACTTTTCTCAGTTATATGATTTGTGGAAGTGTAGAGTCCTAAACATATGCTTTCCACAAACTTATGGAGATATAGTCAACAATCCATTACAGGATGTATTTCCTAGTGATTCCTCAAAAGATGGTGAGTACAGAAACATAATCGAGTCTGCTATTTAATATAATATAATATTTAGCATGCAGAATACCTCCCAGACACATATATTTATTGGGTATGAAAGAATAGATTTAAAGCTTTCCGATTTTTAGCCTCATGGACCCATTCTCCATTGCTCCTCTATTCTAAATGATGTACTACCTTCCCGTGCTTTGAAGAGTAAGATTTAAAAAATAACCAGAAAATGTGCCCATCATTAAATGAATTCATAAATGTCAGTGCAAAAATAGGAAAAGATTTTACTAATGATAGTTGCTGTCAAAAGTCTTTGAGTGATTATGCTTTGTGACCTTCCTGCCTTCCCTTTGTCAGCTTGCAAAACGATGGACACCAACCCTTTGTCGATGTCCCTTCAGTATTACTGAGAGCAGCTTTCATGAATGAGGGTGCTTGTTCTTAAAGTGACCCCCTTTGTCTAAAGCCTTTGTTTATCTACATCAGTTTGTCTCTGTTGAGTTTCTGCTGGCTGTAGACGTTGAATCTTCTGCAGTAGTCCAAGGTGATCTCACAGAGGAAGTGACCTGAGGGACTTCAAAATTAGAAAGCTTCAAAGGGTTGATGTCAATAAGGCAAGCTCCTCTGACAGATGCTACTCATGAATCTGTTTCCTCAAAATGGAAAATGTGGAACTGAAGACACACAGCCGCCTTTATTATTTGTGTTTAATTGTGATCCAGTGGGAAATAATGGCTGTAGATTATTGCCCTTTAATGGCCAATTTTAGGCATTTTGTAGCATGCAACTTCAGATCAGCATCCTGGTGAAGTCCAATTCTGCTGCCTCAGGGTAAATGCTCAGTTTTGCTTATATTAATTTAGACAGTTGCAGCTTCCCATCTAAATAATTAGGCTCTCTATGAAACGGGTAATAAACAAAGTTAAAATAAATAATGAATGAACCTCAGAAGTCAATAACATTGATCAGTACTCTCCTAAAATCAAATTGTAAAACTGCAAGTTCCTTTGATTGGAATTAAAGTATATAGCTGAAAGATGTAATTGACATTTTTGCATTTTTGGTCAGTTATTGAATACTAATTTTGAAAGTTTAGAGTATTTTATACACGTTTATACCTTTAGTGGTATTACAGTCTATGTAAAATGTGCCTGCATTTATGATTTCCAGAAAACCACAACCACGACTGAATTTGTTTTATATATATATATATAGATATATAGATAGATAGATAGATAGATATAGATATAGATATAGATATTATAATGCCAAAACTTTATAAGAAATAAACTTTAAAGTGACTTTTAAGAGCAGGTAAGATGTCTTAGCACTTGGTCAGAGCATCTATCTACCACAAAGTCTGAGGACCTCAGTTCAGTCCCCAGGACCATGTGATAGAAGGTGAGAACCTGCTCAGTCAAGTTCTTCTCTGCATGCCCATTCTGCAACCTCGAATACATGAATGAATATTTTTAAAGATTTCTTTATAAAAACCTTGAGCATAACATGTGGTCACTTTCCTGGCACTGAAGAGCTGAAGTGAGCACATGTGATTCCATGGTAACATTGCTAGCTGAGCTCTCTTCATCAGCTACAAATAACAGAAGAGTGACCCATATTTTTTCCTTTTCTGTTTCACTTATAAATATTATATCTATTATACACTATGTTTTTGGCAAACTGATAATAACACAAAATATAACTGGTATGCCTGAGTCTGATGTCTTCCATCTTCGAAATCACTGGAATATGTTCTTTACTAGCTTTTCTGAGGATTGTTATAGAAAGTTTGTGTTCTTTACCTTTATGGAGATTTATATCCTATCACCAAGAAAGCTTCTTTGATCACTATCTGTCAAGCTCTTTTTTTCTGATATGAGTCCTAATGAAACTCCTTCACTAACCACCGTCTAAGCTGCCTGGTCTCAACAATGATCTGTGGCAGATGATCAGAAATAAGAAGCTTGCTAGGGGACATTTGGAAAACCTTGTGCTACAGAGAGTACTGAAAGGCCAGCGTGGATCCCAAGAACATGTGACTACCCAAGTTCATCTGTTTTCAGGGTTCTTAGGAAACTGTAGATACCATCCATCCAGCCTCCTTCTGATACTCTGTAGAGTTTCTACCTCCTGATACCACTGGTCCAGTGCCCTAATGATCCTCTGCAGTCTATACCTCCTGAAGAAAACGAGTGTCCCAGCTTTCCTACCTACTTTACTATTTTCATTGCTCCCTGCCCACTTTATCACAGTCTCCATATACAAAATAAAGCAATGGACTTTCCTTTTTGAAAATTTATCTTTAAATTTTTTTGTTCTATGACATGGAACAAACTTTTAAATTATCTAGGGACTCCTGTAACCCTGTACTTTCTCTAAGGACATTGAATCAATGTTCTTATCTGAGGATGAGCATGCTCTTCTTAGTCCTCTTCTTACTTTCATTTCCATCTACTGTCACAATTTACAGAGCTCCAACTTACATGTCAATCAGGACCTTGGTCATGATCGTGTCCTTCTTTTAAACTCCTAAAGCTTTGATTATTTCGAGCAATAAATAGTACTCATTATTTATTATATCAAATTATTCATGAACACATCTTATTTTTGTCACTAAATTGAAACTTCTCTGAGGGAAGGAAAACTGTCAAATAAATTTTCCCTCCCTACAGAGACAGGACAAAGTGACTTTGAAGAGTGAACAGTAGCTATTTTAGAGACATTGGCTGTTAGAAACTGATCTCGCCAAATACTTGATTCTTTTGTCCTTAATATTTAGTTCTCCATCTAAGTTACAAGTTCTTGTGATGAAGATATGTCATTCCAAAATCTTGCATTGGAAACTTAAGTCTCCACTGCAACAGTGTTGGGAGGTGGGGCCTGATGAGAGGTGATGAGGTTATCACAGGAGCAGGGTTCTTATAAAAAGACAAATTAGGCGTCTGCTTGCGTTCTGTCCTTCCTTCTGCCCTCATTATGGGATTGGAGTCTTGATCTTATGCTGACATAGTGGTGAGTGAGAAAGTCGACATTCTTATCAACAGTGACTTCTGCTGATGTTATGGAAGGAGAAGATATAGTCTATTTTAGAATTCTGACTGAAGAGGAGTCATCCTTTAACAATAGTGATCGTGTGTTGAAGCCCTTGCAGGAAAGAGATTTTCTGAAGTGAGGTACATCTTCTCCCACTTCAGGTAGTAACTTGTCACCGTCTTTTTCACTTGCAAAATTAGTGTGTTTAATAAGAGTGAGGGATTCTGGAGCTGTCTGCCTTACACCTAAATTTATATATGCCCTGTTAGACAGATATCACTCTGGAGTTCTGGTCCTCTGTCTCTGTTCAATACAATTCTGTAAAAACCAGTGCAAGGCATAGAAAGAGCATCAGAGATCATGACAGACTGACAGTGGGCATTCTCAAGGGTGAGAGTGGACAGTGGCCAAAGGAACGACTGCAGAGGAAAACTTTCTCACAGGATGAGAGTATTAGGTCACTCACAAGCTTAAGTAGTGTTTATACTAGATTCTAAAGTCTCTCAGAAAACTCCTTGAGAGATGTTTTCCTGCCAGATGATTGACAGCATCTTTGGATTAATTCTAAAAGGTTGAGTATAGTGGTATGTCTTTCTTCTCTACCTAGGGCCAGAGATATGACACAGGTTTGATTCTTTTGAACAGTGATCAGAGTACTGCAGTTTAAATCCCTGGTTTTACATGGTTCTGAATATGAGGAAGGTATTCAAACCTCAATGATTTTCCAATCAGCCAACATTAACTATCTAATAATTCCACTCTTTGTCCTGTGGCTTTTTATAAACTGTAAGACTGGTAAACACATGTTCGAGAAGACATAGAAATCTTTCTCCCCTAGTTTGTCAAAGTGCAAATGAATATATTTTACAAATTATTTTCTCTTAATTTCTTTAAAGTACAAAGAACTATGTGACAAGTTTTATGAAGCCTAAATTCCAGAGTAGCTGCCAAATCCCAACTCCACTGTCTTTGATTTCTCCCTGTGACAATCAATCTCTGGTCTCCATGTCTTATGTTGCCTAGCCACAGCACAGAGCCAAGACACAGGTTCCTGCTGATGTCTGCAGATGTTGGGGTTAGGTGGGAATTTTGAAAAGGGTTCTGCATTCTTATGTCACAGAGCAAGTAATTGCTTAGTGGAACGAGATCTAACTAAGCAAGGGAAAATAAAATTTACTAAGAATTGATACACCTCTAGGAATCTGATTTGAGCAGAGAACAGGTTGCGTAGATCAGTGAGTAACTCTGGCCACATTGTTCAAAGGGCGAGGATTTCTGTGTCATACATGGTTGTACACACAATTCCATGTATTATATTTCCTAAGACTTTGACTCTCCATCCAGGGATGTGTGGTTTGGTATTATAATGAGCCACAGGGCACTTTCAGTCTATACGGAGTGCTTCTGCTATTGGACCAATCCACACAGCTAGTTCTAGTTGGGCTAGGCCAGAGGTTTCCAGTCTTCCTCTTTGTAAGAGGTATTCCATGGATGTCAGTGGTGCTCCCTTTGCCACAGCTCTGCTGGGCCTCATTCTCTGCCCTGTTCTCATGCCTCACACCCAGAAAAGTAATGTACCAGCCTCTGCGTGAAAGAGAGAAATGAGCTCACTTGGTACCATCTCTTCCTCTGTTTTACTTTAAATATATATTTTATTTATTATGTTTATTTTATGTGTATGAGTGCATTGCCTGCTTGCATGTAAGTGCACCCATGTTGTGTCATGCCCACGGAGGTCAGAAAGGGTATTGTATCCCCTGGAACTGGAGTTATAGACAGTTGTTAGCCATCACGTGGGTGCCAGAAATCAAAGCTGGTTACCCTGTAAGAGCAGCCAGTGCCCTTTAACACTGAGCCACCTCTCAGCCCCTTCTCTGTTTTTCTTAATGATCTGTCCTCACAGGAAGCTTGGCAGTGCTGTATTTCTCTGTTGTATCATTGTATTAGTTGTCTTTGCAGTGGAGCCTTTCGTTAGGTTGGATTCCTCACATGTGCTAAGAAGGCGACTTAGAAATCAGATTCTCTAAGTCAGAATGCAAAATTTGCTTGGCATTTGACAAAGTATTTCTAATATAGTTGTATAACTGTCATTAAAATGCAATTAGTAATAACACTGGCTTTCTAAGTGTGCTGTGAGCCCCAACTCAGAAAATGGAAATAATGGACTTAGCCTAGTGATTGACTCATAGTAGGAGTTTAATGAACTTTAGTTAATGATTGGTGATAAGAGCACTAGATGCAGTGCCCATGAGATGGCTCATCAGCTAACAGGACTTGTCCCTAGTGCTCATTACCTGATTCCAACCCCAGGGGTTCCACTGAATGGAAGAAACAAAATAACTCCCAGAAGTTTTCCTCTGACCTCCAAGTGTGCGCTATCTAAGACATCCAAAATTACGTATTCTCTCTCTCTCTGTCAAATAAATAATAAATAAATAAACAAATGTAGTAAAAAAGTGAAACAACACTAGATAAGTTAAGAATATAGACAGGTAAGCTGAATCCTTAGATAGTACCATCTGGAAATGAAGCCAAGAGCCATGCACAATGTAAATAGGGTTCCTCCCTCTTCCTGTCCAGGTTCTTGGTGGTTTGCTCTCCTGGGGTTTGTGAGCAAGTCACATTAATCTGACCTCTGTCTTAATTTTTTCTTTATGCATATCTATCTTTCTGTGTATGTCTGCACATATGTTCCTTTGAGTATTGTCATGAAAATTTACTTAGGTAAGCACATCAGCATTTCAATCAGGGACCACTCTACCAATAGGATTTTATTCTAACTTGATTATTGTGGAATGACTTTTACAATATGGACATACTCTGTAAAAATGACTTTTACTTAACCTTGCAACCAAAAAGTTAATCTTACCTGAGATTGTTCACATTTTAAACAACCTTACTAGGCACCAAGCTCTTCTTAGACCCTAAAACATATACCTCCAGAATCTTCTTTGTTTCTGACTCAGAGCAATGCGTGAATGTGTGTATGTATTTGCATATCAATTCAGCACTCCAAACAGTTAATATTCTTTAAATGCTATTTATTCTATTTGTGTTTCAAACTATAAATGGGATTAATTTGATGATGTCGATTTATGGTCCTATATGTGCTGTCCTACATCTGTAGGGGCCAGAAAAGACAAAATCCTCTGATAAAATAAGGATCAAGTCCATGGTGGAAATACTGTCTTATTAATGGAATGAACAGAGTTCTGGAGCATAGTTCCCAAAGGAACAGGTTCTGAAAACAGCTTGGGTCTGAAATGGGGGAAAGATTAGGCTTTGTTTATTCAAGCATCATCATAACATGGCATCAGCTATTAATGTAGCAGAATACATCTAAAAGATCCTATTCCCAATTAAAGAAGTCATATTGACAGGTGCCAAAAGTTAATGCTTTAAAACACTTTTTTAGGAAACAAAATTCAAATCATAATAGTTATATGATAAGGATATTTGAGGTTAATCATATTAGTCATCATAATTATGAAAACAACGTAATGTGAAAAATCAGAAAAGACTAACAGCTAAAAGAATATCAATTACTTTGGAAATGACCACTAAGTTGGAAGAACAATAGCTAGAATTCATGTCACAGCTTGCCATTGAAGAATACATTGTATAATATATATAGAGAAAATCAGACAAAAGAGGTAAAGTTTACAAAATGTTCTGAGATTATTGCCAAATACTAAAGACAGATAACGAATATGCAGTATACTGAGAAAATAAGTGTGTGTGTGTGTGTGTGTGTGTGTGTGTGTATTTAAAATGAACTTTCCTGGGGAAGAGTGATAGTTTATTGGGGGAACTTATTGGCTTTATATCTGAGGCATAAACTATATAAGATGAACTTAGAAAATTTTGTCACAATAGTGAAACTTCTCAACCAGTTCTATTGCTGTGATAAACTTTAAGGGCGAAAAGGTTTATTTGGTTCACATTTCAGGTTTAGTCATTATTATGGAGACAAGACAGGATCTTGAAGCAGCTAGTCACATCCAGAGTCAAGAGCAGAGAGAAATGTCCACTACTGAGTTCACCTTCTCTACCCTTCTGTAGCACAGGACCCAAATCAAGGCAATGGGCTCAGTCTCCCCATATCAATTGTTATAGTATACACAGGCTTCACAGATATGCCCACAGGTCAACATTATCTTTACAATCCTTCACTGATACTTTCTTCTCTGGTGATTCCAGCATATAACAAATTAACTATTGAAAGCAACTGTCACATTATATAATATCAGATAGAAACTTGGAGACTTAAATGGCCAGTGAGAAGATAATTTGAAATTCAATGATGAAAACAGCTCAAATTATTTTGGACCCATCAAATATTTATAAGTATATGAGTTCATAATAACTGACCAAAAAGGATGAGAGGGAACAGGAACACTTCATTATCCTCAACATTATTACAGCAAAGAATCAGTCTTCATTCTGCCTTATGTATGCCAAACACATCCTCTTACCCAGACAGTATTGAAAATGATTATTTACAGACATTTTCATCAAGCAAATAAAAAGGAACTTGGACCGGAAATGTTGATAGCGAGCTTGCTTAGCATGCAAGGAGCCTTGGGTTTTATCCTCAGTAATGTATAAATTGGGTATATAATGTAAAAAAGGGTCCCATTGTATATCAGACTGGTGTTAAATACTCTGTGTATTCAAGAAAGATGGCCTTGAACTACTGGTTCTTCTGTCTTTACCTCTCAAGTATTGAGATAACAGATATGGGCCCCTTTTTTAAAAAAACAAAACACAACCAAGAAAACACAAAGAAAAAGAAAAAAAGAAAAGAAAGAGAAAGAAAGAGAGAGATGAGAAAGAGAGATGTGGGACAGGACAAAGAGAACCATAGGATTAAAATTGCACTATTTGTAGTTCTCAAAAAAGTATTTAATCCAGACACTAACTTTTAACAGATAAAGACATCTCTAAATGACAGTACTAACTACATGGTTCCTGTTGAGAGAACACAACTCTGCTTCTAGTCTTAAGATGGGTTCAAATCTGAGTTTTATCTTGTCTCTCCATTCAGATGACACTGGCAGGAAATGACATCAGTATTATATGAAGTGACCACTGATCCAATATTGAAGATATTCTCATTCAAATAAGTTGCAGATATTCTTTTTGGTGTAAAGGAGTATGGTGAAGAGACACAGAAGGACTTAGCGTTGGTGTGATGGTCAAGGTAGATCAAAGTGACCAGAGATAAGAACAACATTCTAACACAGAGTTGATGTCATACAAGTTCCTGGAATGAAACCCACAAGTAGTGAGTGAATGTGAAAGACAAGAATTGCATTAATAAGCAAGGGAAGGAGGGCCAGGCGTAGGATGCTCACCCAAATCTCACATATCAAGAGGAATCTCAAGAGTGGATTTCCTCTATACAGGTTCTTGCTTTGGGCTTTAAGAATGGAATTTGTGAGGGGAGGGACTCTATCGTGAACAGTCAAGAGCTGTTCCTCCACACCATGAAGTTTGTCTATAGGGTTTTATTAGGACTCAGGATGTGATCATCAGCATCCTTAAGTGGGTGTCATCAAATGAAAGTCTTCAGGGTAGAGGACCAGCTTGCCTGCCTGCTAAGGTCTAACTCCTTGCCTTACAACTCACTGAGAGCAAGTTGCAAGATTAAACAAGTATGCCTGATTGCCATGAAGAAAATAGTTAAAAGAAAAATCTCATCAACCTCACTATTGCAGTTATTAATGTTCACTTCACATCTAATTTTTAAGGATATAAAATAAAGGAAAATAAAACTCAAAATACTAAAATAATTGAAATATCTTAAGGTAAATCTTAATATGAATAAGAGCTTATGTCTGGTACGGGTTCCAGGAAACAGACACACACACAGACACACACACACACACACACACACACAGAGAAATACACACACATACACAATCTCCCTTTAGGAGTTACCCTCAGTGTAATAAATTCTACCTCTATTAATGTTGAGCATTCTGAGTACTAAGTACATGCTATTTAATATAATCAGAAGAAAAAATTGAGAGTAACTATAACTAGGTATAAACCATAACTAAAATATATAATTCTGGAAGGTGATTATATCCAGTTATGTACAAAGAGATATGCAATAGAAAGTTTCTGTCCTTTTTCGTTTTGCAGCCATATTGGAAACTGGTGTACGGGTTATTGATATCTTACATCATAATCATTTGTTAAGCAAACTTGAGTTACTTTCTCTTATATTTGTGGCATCCCTCTCCATTTGAGAAATTGTTTTTTCTCTGGTGTAAAGATTTGTGGCTTTCATTATACTTGTCATAGGCATTTTAAAATTAATTTTAGTCTAATTTGTTCTGTATAATTGAATTATTGGAAATTGGATTTTTAGCCTTTGTTTTGTGCTCTATTTATTAACTGGTTGCTCTTGATAGAGATGAAAAGCTATTGAACAGGATTTGTTTTGAAATCAGTTATCTCACTAAACAATCATATATCCTACATTTATACATTGTGCATTTAAAGTGCATTATTAATTTGACAACAATTTGTCACGAAAAACTTTGACAATGTAAAAAAGCAAAAGGCACATATGCTGAAGTGTCAATGGCACCTCTTTCACTCCCTTTCCAGGTTTGGAGTCACTGGGAATGTCTCCAAGTTTGTAAACATTTGTAGCTGAAAATGTGGCAATGAACTATGGGGAACTGAGAACTTGTCTATATGATGTTGGTTTTTCAAGGTGAATGTCATGGTTATTTTAAAGGAAATAAACCTTTTTACTAATTTATAATTCTAATTTCTTTTGCAAATATATAATTAGAATGGTCAGGAACAAATTAATTGGTGAAACGGAGGGTATATGACCTTAATTTGTTTCTGAATTCTGAGAAAATATTATGAAAATTTTCTTCTTAAAACATTTGATACAGGTTTTATATACATATATCTCCATATGTATCTGCATCTATACTTATATATGGATATATATATATATATATTTCTTCATATAGGGTTTACTAGTGTTCGTTTGGTGATCCTATTTTATTATTATTATCCTATCCCACAGAGTAACTATTTCTTTATTCATTCAATGTGTCTTTAGTAGCTTTTTATACCACAAGCCAGTAATTATTTTTTAATTTTAATTTAATTTAATTTATTATTGGTGTGCGTTTGCTTGTGTGTCTGTCTGTCTGTCTGTCTGTGTGATATATGTGTAATATGGATATGAAAATCCCATCCTGGAAACTGTGGATCGAACTGAGGATTGATGTTTCACATGTTGAAAAATCCTACCAACTATGAATTATAACTTTAGTTGTCAACTTGACAAATCTGAGTAGAAGGGGCCTCAGTTGAAGAACTGACTCCATTGGAATGGCCTGTGGCCATGTCTGTGGAGTATTTTTTTGATTGTTGAGTGATGTGTTCTGGGTTCCTGCCTTGCCTTCCCTAGATAATGACCTGTGCTTGTAAGTCAAATAAACCCTTTCCTCCCTGAGTTAGTTTTGGTCAGCGTTTTCATCACACCAATTGACAAACTAAGACACCATCTCATGCCCAAGCATTTTTAATAAAAGTACTGTGAACTTAGCTCACAGAGTTCCAGCTGTATTAAGGTGGGAGATATTGTTTAAATGGCCATTATAAAGTATACACAACTGAAAATATGAATATGTATGTGTATACAGGTATATACACATACATCTTTGTGTGTATGTCCACATATGTGAGCATGTATGTGTGTACATATCAATGTTACTGTGCATCCAACAATTTTATAAGATTTAGAATATATCATTTTATTTAATCTCTAAAACAAGTCAATGAATAGGTGTTTATTTGTAAACAGAAGAAGCAGAGTGAAAGAAGTTAACTTGCTTATGATCACACAGCAAATCACACTCAGTATCCAAGCACAGTTAAGTAAATTGTAACAGAAACCTATAGAAAGGAACACAATGGTCTAGCAAAGAAATGTATTCTAGGCTGTTTCTTAAGAAGAATCACCGGAAAGAGTGTGCCTTAGTAGAAGAAATTAAAGATCTTCATACCAGAAAGAGTGGCATGTACCCACGTCTGCTAGGAGTTTTGTATGCTGGGTTAAGTTCTTTGATCCTTAGTCAAAGCACATGATAAAATCAACTGAAAACCTTTGATTCAATATTCAGAGAGAGGAAGGAGGTGTGTGAATATGGGGAAATGTACTAAATATTAAATGTGATAAACATGCGTGATACTCCACATTTGGATTTGGAATAGAAATGAGCATGAAGGTGAGAGGTGGGAAGAATCATGCACAGATTTATGCTCAAGTAACCAGCGAATAACCACTCTGTGTGTGGGGGGCACAGGGGTGCATTCATGCGCATAGGTGTCAAGGGATCCAAGGCCAATTTGGAGCATCTCTTGTTCTTGCTCCATCTTCATTTTTTGAGACAGTGTTTCTCTCTAAAACTGATGCTCACTAATTTGACTACGCAAGCTGGTCAGTGAGGTTCAGGGATCACTTGTCTCTGCTCCTACCAAAGCTGGGATTATAGTCATGCACTGTGAAGCAGTGTTTGCTTAGATTCTGAAGATCTGAACTCAGTCCCTAGTGTTCCTACAGCAGTCACTGTACTGGCTGAGAAAGAGAACACATGATGGCCGGACTGTGAAGGTAGCTCAGTGGTTAAGATCACCAGATGCTCTTGCATAGGACCCAGATTTGATCCGCAGCACCCACATGGTGGCTAACAGCTGTCCAGAACTCTAGTTCCAGTGGAATCCAATGCCCTTTTCTGTCCTGCTAAAGCTTTGCCTGTACTTTGTGCACTTACATACACTCAGGCTAAGTACTCACCCGCATTAAAAAAAAAAGTAAGATGACAAGTTTAGGGGAGATTTAGAGGTTATTCTCAAGTTTTCTTTTAAAAACATTTTAATTGATTCTCTGAGAATCTCATATGATGCATTTTGACCAGAACGTCTCCCTATTCCACCTCCTCCTAATGCCCCCTTCATTTTAACTTCATGTTCTTTATTATTTTTTGTATTTTTTTAAAGGCCTATGGAATTTATTTTGTTTTCCAAATGCTCTTGGGTGTGGACCCATTCTTGTGAGTCTGGTCATCATACCAAACATTACCCTTAAAGAAGACTGACTCTTCACCCCCAGTAGCTATAAATTGCCACTCCCTCCTCAGCTGGTGCTGGAGCGCATTGCCCACCTCTCCATCCATGCTGGGTTTCTGTCTGACTTGAACTGCACAAGTCTTGTGCATGATGCCTACTTTTTATCTGAGTCAAACAGAGGGACAGTCAATGATATAGATAGAAAATTAGGACGTAGGGTCAAACTTCGAGGGATCCAGGTAATTTAATAAGTGGCAATAGAGAATAAAATTCAAAAGAAGGAGAATTAATATCAAGAGAAAGAGGGAGCCATGGATAGGATAGGGTAGAAGCCAAGGAACAGTTATGCTTCAGGAAGGAATGAGCTACTGTGAATGTTAGATGATGTGCAACTATTGCATTTATTTAAATTCCTGGAAATTTAAAATCATTTTGGTGAATAACTAAGTAGAATTCTGGTAAGAGAATGATAATCTCTAATTGGGAGGGGAATTAATGAAAATGGTGAGCATGAAATCTTTCAAAATGTTGGCTATGAAAAGTAGAAGTACTGAATGGCGGCTAACTCACACATGCTTCCAGAGACCTGTCATGTCAGGACAGAGTGCCTTCAACAATGTTTCTTGATGTCAGGTTCTAAAATGGAATACACTATAATGAGGTGGATCAGATTAACACATAATTTTAATGATATTTACATATGAACAGCTGGAAACAGTGGTTTTGTTTTTCATTTTTATATCTTCATTTTTTTCTAACACAGTTACATGTAATAAGGTAGGCAAACACACATGGATATGAATAAATAAGACTCAGTACTCTGCTGTAGCATAAAAGGCTAGCAAGAACACTGAGAACTTTCCGTCTTCTTGCAGTAGCTTTGAATCACTTCTGATTAGAAATTATTTCAATACTACACTATGTGTATTCTGTTAAAAAATCCCAAATAATTCCATAAACTACCTAAATATTATCCTGGAACAATTATTATTATTGTTATTTGAAAAGAAAAAAATTAAGAATTTGCAAAACTTTCATCAAAGATAAAATGTACGTTCACTACTGTTGTGGAAAGTTCCAAGGGCTTGGGGCTAAGTAACTAAATATGTACTTGTATAATCTATAACGTGGTTTAAAACATTCATAAATATATATTTCCCAATAAACATGTACTGTACAAGTAAACAAAATGATTCTTTTAAAAACTTATAAATATGTATAAGCACATAAAATGTACAAACATATGTAATATATAAAACTGTTTAAATAATCTACAGTATTTACTGGGGAGCTCAGAGGAGAACCACTGCGGAATACTTCATGAACACTCCCATTCAACACAGCGACAGTCTGCAAGGCCCTTGCTGTACAAATCAAATATTTTGAGGATCAGTTAAGAATACAAAATGACCCCAAGCAGTTGCTAAAAGGATAGCACGAGAACTAATGGATTTTCTGGTTCACACGCAAACACAGTAGTGGCCCATTCAGATCAAATTATAAAAGTGTTAGGAGGCTAACTGAAGCACCCTGCAGCATAACACCTTCATTTTATCAAGTTTTAGATGTGATCTGTGGAAAACAGAGCATTAGAGAGTGACAAAGGCTTTCTAAGGTGAGCATAATGGGGTGCTAGTGTTCCAGAAAAATAAGCAGCCTCCAGAACACCCCCAGGACAATGGCTGAGTAGTTCTTTGACTCACAAACACAAAAGATGATTTTCATGGACAACAGAATTGTGGGTTTGGAAAGAATATTTATTGTAGGATTAGAAGCAGGAATTCAAGAGAAAGAAAGAAGACAGAGCTACTGCATGAGATGGGGGGTCGGGGGGCTGGACCCTGAAAACGGGGTACCAGTGAGCTGTTAACCTAGAGACTTGGTAGAGGATCTTGGGAAGAAATGGATCAGGTATGGAGGGATGAGCTGGTCAGTCCAGTTGGTCCAAGTACAAGGTAGTCAAGTGCTTCTCATTTTGACTGTGTCCAGAGAGGGGTTTCATTTACGTTGTGTAAAAATGGAAAGGCAGATAAGCGGGAAGCCAATCAGGAACGAGACCTTTCTTTAGGCTTTCTTGGCATCTGGTCAGGACAGAACCAAGGTCATTTCCAATCAGCTTCTAGCCACTTTTAGAACTGCTCCCTTTTGTGGTTTCTGCCATAAAACTCCCTGACAATGTTCTATAATGACCTTTACTTAATAACTACTTGCTTAGATACATATTGTCTTAGCTATTTACATTCAGCGAGATTACACACAATGGCACCAGTAAAAGTAATAATAACCTGAGTTTTCTGATTCAAAGTTGAAAATTATTCTATACTTAGGAAACATTTAAAAATTTCAAAAAGTTAATTAAATATAAATTTTAGAAAGTAACAAAAATGATATCACTGAGCAAGTATGCCTTAATTTTCTTTTTTTTTCAGGGTCTCCCTAGCTCCAGCCAACCTGGAACTCATTATGTAGATGAGGCTGACCTCCGTCTCACAGAGATATACCTGCCTCTGCCTTCTGAGCACTGGGATTAAAGGCATGTGCCACCAAGCTCTGCCTAGTTCTACTTGTGTTTATAAAATTCAGTCAGGAAGAAACTTTGCTTTTGACTTATGATTAAGAATTTTACATACCATTTTAACTGGAAACTTCTCAGAATTCTTTCGATATTATTGAATTAATCAGTTAATATTGAGTCATAAGATTTAATTCTGGCACACAGTTACAAGATTCTGTAACTATAGGCATTTGAAATTTGAATAATACTTATTCAAGTATTATTTATTAAAAGGTACCCTAGCTATGACTATCATTTAGAAAGTTTTGAATAATGATTTATTATAAAGTTAGCTAAAATACAAAATCCATAGGATAAGGTAATAAAAGAAAGATTAATTCATACTAGGGAAGTCTCTGGAAAGAGAAATGACTAATGATATTTATTCTAAGAAGAGACTAGGTAGAGGGTTAAGTATCATCTTAGACTTTCTAGTTAATGAAATTAATAGTATATAACTTAAAGATACATTCTTCTGAAAAAATTTTGTAGGAAAATGTCTTCATAAGAATTTAAGATATAAATGTAATAATAATGAATAATAAGAATAAATGATGAATCTTGTTTATAAAAACATATTTTATTGTATTTAGTTTGGGGTTTTGAAATACATACTATTTATTTTTCATTGCACTTATTAATTTGTGCATGTGTATGTGGAGGTGTGTACATTAAAGGATGTCTACCATGTGGAATCAGTTATCTCCTTCCACCAGGTGGGTCCCAAACCTAGAACTCAAGTCCCCACCTCAAACTAGGCCTCAAGCACCTGCACCTTCTGAAACATTTCGAAAACCCGAGATTTTTCTTTTGTTATGCATTATTTGGTGCCATCAGTCTGACAACTAAGAGAAGTGGTTCTTGTGGTCTTTATTAGATTTACACTTATATGTAATTCCCTTAGGTGATTTGGAATGAAATGAATACCAAGACAATACCTATTAATCCAATAGTTTTTCAGCACTATACCGATTCTGACAGAGCTTAGTCTATCTTTTATTGTGCTTAAAAAGATGGGTTTGGCATAGAGCTAAGCAGAGTCTAATTCTACTGGATGCTCTTATAATTCATAACTTCTGATACATGTGCGGAACTGTCACTAAGATCAGACACACTCTCTGATCCACAGGCACAGTAAGATGTGAAGTACTTGTCTTTTGATACTTCTAAGACAAGTTGTCTCCGGGTCTCCTGGAGCTCCACATTTCAAAAGGACAGCAAGAATTCAATGGGCATAAATTCTGATCCCCTCTTAATAGAAACATGGCTGTAGATACGATTTCTCTTCTTTGACCATGCCACGCTTTTTTCTCCCTTGTCTTAGTAGCATGTTCATTTATGTTCAAATGTATATTTCATTAAGAGTTATTCATCACTGAAATGTGTTGGACAAGGATCACCACACACCACCTTAACTGCTGTATTTTATATTTCTCTAATAATCTATCTCACCTCAGGCTGCCCAGAAAGTTGAGAACTGCTTGCCATTAAGAGGTATCTTAACTCTTTCTGGTCACTAGTGAAAAGCAATTTATTAAATGGATTCTGAGTACTCGATACAAGTTAATGCAGTTTCAAAGAAGAGATTTGTTTCTATCTCACTCAAAGGATCAGGTCAGATAGCCTTCCTCCCTTCCGTTTCTTACAATTGCTGCAGATATAATTTGGATTCCATTTGAAACTAAATCCTTGGATGGGGAGGGATCTGAGATTGCCCAAACCCAGTTTCCACTACATTAAAGCTTGTGTTTTATAAGGCCCAGGGTTATCACATCCTGCTCCTAGGGTTAAGCTCTCAAGATGGGAGAAAGCCTTCTCTATCAGAGACCTGAGACTTTAAACTCCTTCTCCACTCATCTTACGCAATATGAAACCGTTTGGAAGGGGATGCAGTGGTTATTTTCACACTTAAGATCTCCTCAGTCAACCAAAGAGGCTGGCTTGAAGGTCACTTTTTTTGCTTCATTGTTCTGTGAATTCACATAGCTTAAATGATAAGAAATTTATTGTCTTACTCTCATGTTTCCATAACTTAACCGGTTTGGAAATTTTTCTACTTGAGAGTTAAGCAGCAGAGTCTCCATCAAGCGAAGACCATATTCTTATGTAATTACACTATACAGTTGCAAGTTCCATTGAAACCTTGATATCAATATTTCTTTAACTATAAAAGTTTTAATCATTTATATTGGATCCATTTAAATTCTGTTTCCACTTCATTTTGAGAGATTAATAACTTTTATAGGATTGTACATTATTTAAATTATTTAGTCTCAAGTATTCCATATGAGATTACAGTAACATTTTAATTCTTTATCTGAGCTCCTTATGAAAGAAGAGGTTAGTTACTCCAGTTCAGCATCACAGGTGTGAACAAGCCCAGGAGCAAGGGTCCCAGAAGGCAAAGCAAAGTTGAGTTAGCTAGAATCAGGACAAGAAGCAAATAAATAATGCTGGCAGTTATACAAGTGGCTGTATGCCCAAACCCCATAGGGATTCCTAAAATAAAGTGTGTGCAGTGTGTGTGGGTTGAGAGGGCTAAAGCCAAATCTCACCTGTCGTAGTTGTGAACTACAGTCACTGATATTTGTCAAGTGAAACTTCTCCAGTACCCATCTGAGACCCAGTGAAAATGGAAATTCGAGGGAAAATAACAGTGGAGAGGAGGGCAGTGAGGAGGAAGAGGAAGACCGGGCACACCACAGCAACACCTGAGAAACTGACCAGCTGCATCCAGCTTTGCATTCCCAGCACTGCTGGAGTACACAGTGTTCCTCTGCGTACTAGTCTACTCTCCTCCAGAGCCAGGGATTGTTAATTATCCATTTCCTCAGAGGATGCTGTGGACGCTTCTTGTCCCCATATGTTAAACCTGAGATTGTGACCAAAGAGAGAAACTCAAGTGCTGGTGGAAATTTTGCTTCAGTGATGGTCCAGGAATTGGGATATCAGGTCTGTCTCTGTCCTCTTTTGTAGGTGGTTTGACCTTTGTTCCTATAGTTGGTTTGCCTTCTGGCCTCTGACAAGATCCATGAGGGTGAGAAAAGAGAGAGTACAGAGATGGTGGAAGAAAGTTTGAGGTTTCGGTACCAGCTGATTGGGTATTTGCAATTATAATTCTGATGACGAATCTTTCAGGTTGCTGAGTTCTCAATGCTCTGCTCATTCTGTCTCAGTTCTTGAAACCATAATATCTGGGTTTGATTATATGCTCTGGTGAGACAAAAGTAAAGCCAAGAGCGAAAAAGTATTTCCTCAAAATAGAAGTGGTGACATTAAACCAGTGGGACAGTGGGCACGGTGACGGAGCTCTGGCTCTTGTGGAAGTTGTGCTGTGTTGCATAGAAAGGAAGGCGGAGGAGAAGAGGCGAACTTGAGATTTTAGGTAGGTGAAAGGCACTGCAGGATACTGAGTCCTGAGGTAAGTTTTGGCATAAAGATACAAGGTGCAGTTGTGAAAGCCAGAGAGGGAAAGTGAATTTTAAAGCATGAAATAGATGAGCTCTGGTTCTCTTGCAAGAATGTTTGATCTCTGACCTATTTTGTAACACTTAACTGCCTGAGGGTGGCCCTGGGGTTAATTGTGGCTAGAAGGGATCCTGAAATATTCTGCTAAATCCTTCCTGGAAGAGAGGCCAGAGCTAAAGATGTGCGAAACAATTCAATTTTCTGAAAGTGTTTCTTTCTCTCTCTTTGTACTTCGAACATTCTATCATGTTCTGTATATCTAAAGTTCAAAAGTCTTCTGATTCTTTTTTGCCTTTTGTTTGTCATCTTCCCTGAGTCTTAAACCCTTATGCCATTACAGGGCTAGTGAATTAGAACTGACCTGTTTATTTTGATCATGGGTGATTGCTTCCACCTCAAATCATCTTAAAAGGAAAGGAGGAGAGACAGAGAGAGAGAGAGAGAGAGAGAGAGAAACAAGACAAGATTGAACAAGACAAAACAACAGCTATGTGATTTCCAGGATAACAATTTCTATGATCTGAAGTTGATTTCCTGGATAACTTCTATGATCTGAAGCCAGTGTTTGCCTAATCTATTCAGTGTTTAATTAATTCACAGTTCTTTAATGAACAGAACAATGAAATGAGGAGTGGGAACCAGAGGGAAATGATGGTACTGATGCTCAGGGAGGCATCTTAGCCTTGCCTCTGGCTTTCCAGACTTTTGTGGACATTGCACCATTGACCTTGGCCATTGACCCTTCACTTTACCTCATATCTCATTGAATTATAGAGGATGGCTCTACCAAAATTAACAGCGCTGAATTAACCACCGTCCACTGAAGAAAGGAACTTTTCTGATGAGGTCTGAGAGTCGGACCAGTCTCCCGATAGAAAGATGCACATTTAGAGGGTAGTTTGAATATGGTGGGTGGGTCTCCATCTCTAGCACAGCTGTTGGGATCCAGCCATGCCAGAGAATGGAGGACGATCGAACATGGCTTAGGTGGCTCAGAGTGCAGAGGTGGGAGTTCCCTCCTGGGATACTACCTCGGTAGGTAGTTCGGTTATTAAAGCCAAGGCAGGGGTTTATTTATATAGGGAGGACTTTCTGACTGTTACAGAAGGTGGAAAAGTTAAAGGTGGGGTTTTGGGATAAAGGGCGGGAAGGCTGTGGAAGTTTAGGAATGAGGAAACGAAACAAAAATACCTGGTTCTGGTCTGGGGTGGGGAAAAGGAAGATTCATATCTACAGTGGCTCCCTGAGGCCAGATTATCACATCAGGCAGAGCAGGCCAAACACCTGCCATCCCTTCAGGGTATCGGAGTTGCTTGCCTTGCTCAATACCCAGACCCCACAGAATCCATTTGGTTAAGAAGGGATTTGTGAACTTCCATCCATCAATAGGAAGCTACGGACAGTTTATGGCTTCTGAGGGACTGAGAGTCAACTTTCTTTAAGCATGTTGCTCCTGGTGGGGATGTGCTCAACCCAGAAGTTGAGGACAGGCAACACAAATTAGAGTAGATGGGTCACTAAATTGAAAACAGAAGAGGAAGAAGACACAAGTTGTCAGGTAGGAGTGAATCCTAGAGGAAGCTAAGGGAAGGCATTGGGCTGAAATGATCAAAATGCATTTTATGATAGTCTTAAAGAATAAAAATATTCATTTTAAAACTTAATAGAACTAAAGATACAGAAAGGAAGAGCAGCTCTTTTCGGTTCCCGCCTCCTTCCTCCCGGGCCCCTCTTCTATGTATTTGGAAAGTTGGCACATGTTGAGTCCCTGAACCCAGAACCTCCGCTTTGTAGTGGACATCCTTGTGGATATATTTCCTCTGCATTTTCTTGTAGAAAAAGAATTCTCTGTTAGTTGCAAATATGACGGTTTTTTGGGAATACAAGTGTTTGTCTTAGCAATAGGTGCTTTTGCTTTAAATATAACGTTATTTATGATATATATCATAAATATTCTTCATTTTTTATTTTTATAGAGAGAGTGGATAGCTAACATAACTTACTCTAAATGATGTGGAGAAAGATGAAGTAGGTGCATTTCTGTAATTCATTTATAAAATTCTGGTATGAACTAGATTGTAGGTGTGAATTGAGGGATTTTTTTTTTCTTATCAACTCCCAAAGCCATACATAAATAACAATATTTATTTAAAAACTGTCTTAGGTGCTGGAGAGATGGCTCAGCAGCTAAGAGCACTGGTTGTTCTTGCTGAAGACCCAGGTTTGATTCCTAGCACCCACATGGCAGCTAATAACAATCTGTAACTTACTGCAGTTCCTTGGGAATCTGAGGTCCTCCTTTGACTTCCACAAGTATTGCATGATGAAATGCACTTACATATATGCAGGGAATACACTCATGAACATAAAACAAAAAGAATATATATATATATATATGTGTGTGTGTGTGTGTGTGTGTGTGTGTGTGTGTTATTCTAGAGCACAACAGTCAACATCCCAGCATGGAGAAAGAGAGGAACTCTAGTGTGTAATCTCACACCCATGAGTGTTGGGCAGGACACATTGCACTATATGGGTTAGAAAAAATAAAAATAAAATAAAATAGGATCAGAAGTTTTGAGGACATGGAAGATGGGATGCATGAGTGGTCGGGGAGGAGCTGAGGGAGGAGTGGGGGTAAATGTACATTGTATGAATGTATGTCATTATCAAATAATTAGTAAAAATATTATATTTTTGAAGGCAACTGTCCTGAAATATTTCTGAAATATTCTATTTACATTTATCTTAATAGAAAAGTCTGGATTTAAAAGAACCAACGTTGGCATTTCCTGCCTGCTCTTTGCTGCATGAATTCTTGGATGGGTTATTATTCAGGCTTTTGTCTAGAAGAGTGAATATTTTTTATTTTTTTCTCATTCATAGGGTTCTCATGCAGAGGACAGGCAGCAGTGAGGAGTTTCAGTCAGATCCAATGCACAACAGACACTGTAGTCACATGGAGCTCTGTGGGCTGACAAAGGGGAGGCACCTCAAAGTGTCTGCTGCAATTTATCCTGTTAGAAAAAATTGAGCTATTCCATAAATAACTCAACTCTCCCAGCCTAGAAAAAGCTAGTTAAATGTGCAAATCCTTAGCAATAGAGAGGAACAGTCTCTGGTCAAAAAAAAAAAAAAAAGCCAGTAATTTCTTATTTTTCTTTTTTCACTCCAATGTTACTTGTTGTTTCTAAGTCATCCGCTTAGTGCTCATGGTGGTCATCAGATTTCTGAGCGCAGGCACTGGTTAACAATAGAAAGCGAGTGTAACTTCGATGTGAGAGGTCTTCAGTTTTACCTGATAGCAAAGTAAATCCTCTTCTCTGCTTCTCTTTTGTTCCCTCTGACTTTAGCTGCCTAGCTACACATCTCCCTTTATTATTACCGTTCCCACTTATATGTAATCTCTGTCTCTGTCTCTCTGTCTTCCTCCTTCCCATACCACCACTAAATATATGATGCTTTTTCAGTCACTACTTCACTGATGTTTGATCTTTTAAATTCTTCCCTGAAAAGTGCATTGAGTTAAAATATAAGAAGGACATTGACTCCAGAACTCGGGTATGAGTGCTCTATGGGAATGAGCTCTATTGGAAGAGGAGGGAGTACTTCCTTTCTGGCTGTGACATGAATATATGAACATTTTCTCACTATTTGTGAATTTATAATGAGACGCGGTGATATTTAACAAACAGGAAAAGTGTTGCACTTTTCTATCAATCATGTTTAAAATAAGACCAATTCTAATACATGTATGGACCATTAGTAGTCTAGCTCAAACAATGCTTTATGCTTCACTTGCTAAGTAATAAACATAAACAAGTATGTCAGTATACTATGTAGATATTGTATTATCTGTACTTATTTATTTAAAATCATTTCTTTGAATAGTTAGAAAACAATACAAAATTTATTTCTGATCATAATTTCCTTTTTTTCTGTTTGCTTTAAGAGGGCTGCTTTTCACACATGAATTTATAATCTTTAGTTTGATCTTTTAGAGTGAATGGGCATAAATAAAATTAACTTCCTGGGTTTAAAAATGTGCCACATAGTCTAAGGAGAAATCCTAAAAGAAAATGAACACATTTAGATCTGCAAAGTCATATGCTCAGAGCTGTACTTAAACTCACTGCTGTTCTCAGAGCAATCAGTTCAAGATGATGTGCTTACAGAGGCATAGACTAGTGCTACTTGATAACCTAAGTGAGAAGGGGAGGTAGGGAGAGGACCTTATCATGTGTTTTTTTACCGGGTGTGCCCCATATCTTGAGGCTAATCACCTTAGCAGCAAAAATGAACCAAATATTTGAGAGTATTTTTGTGAGTATTGTGAGTATTGTATTTACAAGTTTCACTTAAATATAGCTACCCCCAATTCCCTTCTAATGTCTCAGTTTCTTCTCCTCTTCTTTGATTATTATTGTTACACACATGTGATTTTATACACACACACACACACATATATATATATATATATATAGTGGGGGAGTGTGTATGTGAAATGCACTCAGTACATTTAGTGGTGGTCTTGTGTGTACATGTGTTTAGGGCTGACCACTTGGTCTTAAATACTTAATTTAAAGCAATTTAAGAATAGGAAAATATTACGCAGTTATTTGAATATAATTGACCAAAGAGTAAGTTAGTTCATCATATAATCCCTTCATTATGATCGTTACACAAATGTCTGTGGATGCACTCTGTTTGCATAAACGTATTGGTTAGAAGCACATTATATCATCCTTGGCTACTAAAAGGTTTCTGTTATATTGGGGATAGTGGTATGCTTAGACCTAGAATGAATACTTCACAAGGATGAGACCCTGGATTCCATCCGCAACATGTCCCTATTAGGTTTTTTGATAGTCTCTTCTTTCTCTCTTCTTTCATTGCTTTAATATCCAGATATATACAAAAAAGCAGTTCAAAAGATGCTATAGTTTGGGTAAGTGTCAGAAAAGACCTGTATATTAAGATTTGCTCCTCATCTGTAGAGGTCTTGTGAGATGGTCCATCTGGAAGAGGCTTAGTTCAAAGTCTTCTAGTCATACTGGAGTCAGTAATGTATAATTTAGGTAGATAGAGTGGGTTGTCTCCTCTGCTCTCTAGTGGGAAGCAAACTGGAATAGAAAGTTGGCAGTGAGAACCCAAATCATTGCTGACAGTGCACGTGGCAATAAGATAAACTTTGGGATTGACTTGTGGGGATGGGCTGGAGAAAGGCATGAATTTCTTGAGTGGAGTCACTTGATAGGGGGATGAATACCTATATTAATAGTGTATCTAGATCATGGTTTTCCAAACATTGTAGGAATTCAATGTTTTCATTAGCTTTCTGTTGCTATGTGCTTCATAAAAACAGAAGAAGGAAATGAGTTAAATACCAAAGCCATGAAATTTATTTTAAATTAGGAATGTGGTACAATTTGATCACTTAACCAAGATATTCTTTTTTATATAAATATCATTATTCTGTTTTAATTGGATGTTACACAAATATCAGATATAAAATCTAACAACGATCAGGTTCAGATTCACACCTGTACACAGTAAGGGTGATATCCACTACATTTTGGCTGATCTTGGGTAATTTACCTTTCCCTAACTAATTCTTCTACTTGTCTTTCCTTGATGATTTTTCCATTTTTCGGTGCACTTGCTGGATGTTAGAATTCTGTTGACTTTCGTCTTGTAACCGTTTCATTAAGGCTTTAGCCTGGCTGAACCCATTATAATCACTGCAGAAACTGTCCTGTGTTTACCCATGTGAGGTAAAGCCCAAGCACAGGGAAAATCACTCATAATTCAGGACCAACAAAATCTTTTGCCTGAAATATTTAAATCGTTGAAAGTGAGTGTTTCTCTGCTTGAATTGTAAGAGCTACTTTAGTTCTCCACTTTAAGTGAAGCAGCCAGAGCCCATTTGCATAAGTTGAATTATCTGTCTAAGAGCGATTTTCTAGAATGACTATAAAAGGAAGAAGCAAGGAAGATATTATTTGGGGGAAATCTACACTTAAATTCTTGTTGTCTTTCTGTCTTCATCCTCTTTTGAGCAACCAGTCCACTGGGTAATATAAAGGAAATTCAAATAGGTTCAGGACTTCAGACTATCAGAATTAGAAAGGATCATCTAAGGAGCTGGAATTCTAATCTAAGACATTGAAAGACTTTAAAAATCATACTATTTACTTCCTGGAAGACTGATACTTCCCAGTTTTCATATAGAAAACCAGTCCCCTAGGCTGGAGAGTTGTGTCACTCAATTTATAAATTTGGTTATTTTTAATACTTGCTAACATATGTCCTGGATTTATAATCTTTGTTCAAATTAGATTGCTAACTGTAAATCTCTTGAGGTAGAAGGTACATTGTTCATAATTTTTCTCCTGTGCAATTTTACAGTCACTAAAGAAAATCTTTAAGCTATGTATGTTTTAATTGTTGACATATTCCTTTATTAGTTTTAAAGTGATTGATATTCTAATAGAGATCTTTTCTGAAATTTAAATGAATGGAGATGAGCATATAAGTTATGACTACACTAATATGTATAAGACCGGCATCTAAGTCCAACTTTTCCAACCAGTAACCACACTTACAGTAGATAACATTCTGCCAATCATGTCTATCATTTACCAAAGAGACCTCTTTTTAAATTTTATATAGTTCAGTATTCTTAATTGTCAAAATTCTAATCCCTCACTCTCTTCTTATTCATGACTTGATAGTAAATTCTATTTTTCAATGGTTGAGTTAGTTAAGAAACCTCCAACAAAGAGATTTTGATGATCACTTAATGACTGACACATGGCAGGTCGGTGATTGATCCACTTCAATTAATATCCAGAAATCTCTTGAATGTAACATAAGGTGTCATAATGTGTTTCAATATATTTCTATAATAAGTTATCATTTTTCATAGATATTCTTGATTTGATTCTTGAAAAATGTGTTATATTGCAGTATCTTGATCAATTGTCTGCCGTCCCTATTCCTAACACATTAGTAATGAATGCACTCTATCCTGACTCTGGCTACCTTTGTTTTTATTTTTATTTTTGTAATATTTTTAACCATTCATGGATAACCTGCATTGACCCATCTCCTCCCTAGAATCAGGGATTATTGTGGAAGAGGGTTCAGAAAAATTGTAAGAGCAGAGGAACACAAGGAAATTGTACCATCTGCACACCACAGAGCAGTGATATATAAAACTCTCAATGCCAACGGCTGACAGAATCTGAAAAGTCAAGCCAGACATGGGTCAAGCATGCAGGGGAGAGGTGCAAGAAGCCCCAGTGCTTGCTGAGGATCTAATGGCAATTGATGAATGAGAGAGAGAGAGAGAGAGAGAGAGAGAGAGAGAGAGAGAGAGAATATATAAATTTTACAGACTAGACTCCAGAGCACAGATCCACCCTCAGGAGCTCAAGAGCACTAAGAAGTTATGAATTAGATCCTGTAGGCCTTTTAAAAACACTAAAACCAACAAAAGTGTAAAGGACAGATATGAAGAAAGGACATGAAATGGAGGGTTGTACTGGAGAGGTAGACAAAGGTATGGATTTGATAACAACATATTGTATAAAACTCTAGAATCAATAGAATTTAATTTTTTAACAATTAAATTGGCAGATTGTGTATTCTAAAACATTTCACAACAAGTCATCAACAAGGTAGAAACACAGAAAAGATGTTGATATAATTCACTCTGGTCCTAGAGACCTGGGACCCAGAGGGTATTATTGATAAAAGAGTTACAGAAAGACCCCCCCCACACACACACACATGCACACACACACACCTTTGACTAAATGATGGGACTTATTGTGAGGTAAGAACAGCTTCAGGATCTGTGGCCTCTGTGGAGGTATTTTGGTAACTGGGGTCATGCCAAAGGAGTGAATGAGGCCATGGACCTTCTTTCTCTGCTGCTCTGCTCCCTCACTTAGGAGGAAACTGGTTCTATTGTCATGGTCTTCTGCCATCATGTGTTTTGTTCTTGGCTCAAAGCAACCATGTTAGTATGTACTTAAACTTCCTTAACTGAGACAAAACCAAACTTTTATATTTATAACTTGGTCTATCCCAGCTGTTTTTTGTAATAACAGAAAGGTACATATTTCAAGAAGATAAAGATTTAAGTAACAAATATGGTAAATAAAAAACAATATAAGAAATATCCAATCAAATTTCTCTCTGTAGGTAAAGCATATGCCAAGTAGGCTTATAGTCACCATATCTAGCCTCATGAAGATGAATGAATTCTCAGAGAATTCATTCCCTGTGAGATATAAACAAGCTTCTTCTCCCTCCTTGTAAGCTACCAACATTGTATACAACAATGATTCTTCTGAAACCCAGTGAGTGAATTTTGGGGCTTACTTAAAGAGTGTGGATGACAGGGTGACCCCAAGCAAGCACATTAGAGAGAAGTCCCTCACCTGAAAAGAGAGTCACCTTTTCCTTACGCCCTGTTCCGGTTTTGTCAACTTGATGCAAACTAGAACTAGAGCTGAAGAAAACTCAACTGCAGAAGTGTCCAGAACAGACTGGACTGGGACAGTGTCTGTGAGGAATTTTCTGAGTTCGTAGTTGATTTGGGATGGCCCACCACTCTGAGTGGTGTAACGCCAAGGACAGGTAGACCTGGCTGTAATGAAAAGGTAGCTGAGTAAGCCAGGGGGAAGCAAGTCAGTAGGCAGTGCTCCTCATTGCAATGTTCCTCACTGCTACCTGCTTTTTTTCCTGCCTGTTCCATGTTCCTGTCCTGAGTTCCTGCCTTGGATTCTCTCGCTAATGGACTGTGGGGTGTGAGCCAAATACACCCCTCTTCCTCCCTGAGACGCTTTTGGTCATACTGTTTAATCACAGCAACAAAAGGCAAACTAGAAGATGATAGGTGCACAGATGGGAGAAGCCCCAATTTTGGTTAACCTTCCCAGTTTATATATTCTAGCAATTTCTGAGGCTTCGGGCTACTTACCATTAGGATGTAACGACACACAATTGCTGGAATGTTGCTGTGTGGCACTACACCTGGGGAGACATGAAAATTGTCCATTCACCCAGATCTGGGACCAACAACAAAGTAAGGGTACTGCCAACCCCAGCTTGGTGAACCAATGAATTTACTAGAGTTTAAAGGAATACGGGTGAGGGGCAGTCACAGAATCAGAAGGACTCCAAGACAAGTGCACCATCAAAAGTCCATCTTAGCATCGGTGAGGCTCACCAACCTGGAAACCTGGAGCACATTTGCACCATCTGGACAGGCAGGAGAGTATCTTTTCCAGGCAACTCAGTTGGTCTGAGCCTCTTCTGGGCAACTTAGTCTCTCTTACTCTCTCTCTGTCTCTGTCTCTCTCGCTTTCTCTCTCTTTCTCTCTCTTCTAAGGATTTTGGCTGGACAGCTCAGCTGGTCTGGGAGGTATTTCTGTCAACAATCCATGCTGCTCTATAAGCTTGACAAGGGAGGCGCCTAATGAATATAGACAGTTTGGGAAACTTCTTGAAGATATTGAGTTGTTTGCTTTCTGTGGTTTAATGACTTCCCACTAGATGGAGTGTTTTATCTCAGAGGAAATCTCTATACAACACAAGTGCAGGAGGAAGCAGTTGGAGTCTCGGTTGAGCACCCACTGATCCTCTCTACCTCTGTCTTCTAGGACAGTGGCTCTCCTGAAGCTGCCTGTTGTTTACAGAGTACATCACTTAACAGTAATTGTGCTCTTAAGATGGAAACTTATTTATTTATTTTTTTGTCTCTTGAGACAGAGTTTCCCTGTAGCCCCAGCTGGCCTGGAACTCCCAATGTATACCAGGCTGATCTTGAACTCTGAGAGATCTGCCTGCCTCTGCCTCCCTAGTGCTGGGATTAAAGGCATGTGCAATCAGGCCTGGCTAAGGTAGAAATTTTTAACTTTGTTTTTTGTTTGTTTGTTTGTTTTTTGTTTACTCTTTTTAATTTTATATGTATGAGGGTATTGCCTGTATGTTTGTAAGTGCAACCTTCACTTGCATTGCACACAGAAGACAGATGAGGCTGCTGGATCCCCTGGAATTGGAGATACAGCTGGTTGCAAGCCACCTGGGAATCAAACCTGAGTGTTAAAGAAGCTTAAAGAAAATTCCGTCATAGTTCATTCATATGTTATTTTAATTGAAAGTGCTTTTTAAAGGTTTATTTCTGCATTTTAAAATTATACCAATGAGTGTCTCTGTGGGAGTGTAGACATGAGAGGAAGAGAGTTTGAGGAGACCAGACACATTGGAGCCCCTGCAAAGGAGTAACAGATTGCTGTGAGTTCCCAGGTTGGCTGTTGGATACTGACCTCAGGTCTTCTGGAAGATCATTTAAGTGTACTTAACCACTGAGCCAACTCTTCAGTCCACAAAGTGCTTTATAAGAAACAAAGAGAGACTGGGAATTATGTCAGTTGTAGAGCACTTTCCTAGCCACTGTGAGGCTTTGAGTTGAATCATCAGAACCAATAAATAAGTAAATAAGTAAGTAAGTAAATAAATAAATAAATAGCTTAGGTACTTATTAACTAACTCCTTTGTCATGGTTGGATACGCACATATAGAGCATTTTTTGTTTTATTAAAGTTTTATGTATTTATGTAAGTACATTTATTGCCCAAGCACACATTTTCCATAGATAATTTCATCTATTCCTGCTAAACAAAACAATATAATAAGCTTGTATTGATCTCTAGTCTGATAAGTGAATGATCAGTATTCTGTCCATTTTGTTGTGTCTGACTTTCTCCCCATTCCTGAGCTTTCATTTCATTATTTTTACATACATTGAAATACAGTGCATTTTAAATTTTTATCTGTCATGTGACTCACAGCCTGAATCATGAATCATTTTAAGGAGATATCCACATTGTAAGTAGTATCTAATATCCTTGCACTGGCTTGAAATTCCATGTCAGTTTCTGAAGGCAACTCAAGAAACTTGATGCTTGGACAATAAATTTAATAAAATTCATTGTTTGCAGGCAATTTTAAATGTTGACTGAGTCTGTCAGAAGTAGCAAATAATCTTCTTTATTTAGCGTGATGCTGAGTCGGCTTAAACAGTCTCTGCTTCTAGACATGATTACTAGGACATGATTACTGCTGATTATCATCAATCAGTGTAGTCTTAAGTGTAATTTATATTGCTGCAGCTGTGTGAGATTAAATCATTGCAGAAGATATAATTTCTACTAGATATGTGGAATTATTTGAACAAACCCAAATACAGTCAACTCATAGCACTGAAGGAGTACAGTACATCTTACCAATTATCTAAGATTTCAGATTGTGTTACCCAAAATTTTCCCCATGCAGGCATAAAAAGAAGTGAGCCTTGTTTTAAAAGAAAAGGAAAAAGAAAGAAAAATACTCCTGGTTAAACTGTAGTTATGACTGGTCATCTCTTTGCTAATGTAATTTTGTGTAATATGCAGTGAGATTGGTATTAAATCTGAAAAGAAGTCTATCACAACTGTGAAGTTAGTTTTTTCTCTGCAAGTTGATAAATTTCTATAGTAAGGACATTTAAAATCTTGTCCTTAGAGAGGAAACTCAGATTCATAAAATACAATATCTATGGAGAACAGGAGGCTTGCACATATGTTCAACCCTTCCTTCAGTCACTCACATGTGACCTGGCTGTTGTAGGAATCAATGATATTTAGACACTGTCAGGTTTCTGTCACTGTGACAAGAACTTGGGAACTTGATGGCACACATCTTTAATCCTCCTACTTGGGAGGCAAAGAAAGGCAGAGTTCTAGGAGTTTGAGGCCAGCCTGGTGCACATATCGAGTTCCAGATCAGTGAAGGATGTATTATAAGACCCTGTGTCAAAACAAACAAACAAACCACACCAATAAAGGATACAAGGTTTACTCTGGAGAACAGCTTAGTGGGTTCTATTACATGCGTGGTTAGCCCCAATGCTTTTGGCCCTACCACAGATGATTGTGTGTCATATGTACACATCCCAGTACAATGCAAGCCTGTTCATTATGGGGGAGCTAGGGAGAGACAGAGAAAGGGACTGGTGTCCAACTTTCTTTTTCTTACATAGGCCTTTAGAGACAGTGCAGACCCAATAAGATATATTGAACTTCCAACAGAGATTATTTTAATAATATGTCTTTTAAGAACATAGACCATGGGAGTGGTGGCACACACCTTTATTCCTAGCCTCCAGGAAGTCAAATCAGGTTGATCTCTCAGTGAGATCCAGGCCAGCCTGGTCCACAGTGATTTCCAGGCAGACTGTGAGCAGGGAGACCCTGACAAAACAAACAAACAAACAAAAACCCCAAAACAACAGCAACAAAAGCAATACAATTGACATAAGTCTGGGTATGTTTAAACCTCTGGGAGGGATTTTGATGCATGCAGAAAGCCTGGGATAACCTGTGGGTGTGAAGAGTCATTCTGGAAGCAGAGGTGCAGCTGCTGCACTGAAATACAGGCTCCTTACCAAGTAGGAAAACACATTTCAGTGTGTTAAACGTCTGAAAAAATGCATTCAACTTTCAAAATTAAAAAATTGCAATATTCGTTGCATGGTCACAAAGCATTGTTAAATTGAAAATAAGTTCTCAAAATAAATAATAAATCAGATTATTGCAACTGAAATCTTAGCTCTATCAAAAATGATAAGTGGCGGAAAGTTTAGAGCAGGCATTTAGAGAAGACCTCTCAGCATTTAACAATTTCCGGTGAATATTTAAGATGCTTTTGAGGTTTTGTTGTAGTTGTTTTGACTTTCAAAAAGCAAAACGTTTTTCTTCCTAGTGGAATAAAGTATAAATTTCTCTGAGCATAGAAACTGAGCCTTAGGAGAACTCTAAGAGTGGTTTCATATACTGATTACATTTTGAAAAGCAGAAAGAAAATAATAAAAATTCTCACTAAGCTACAACACAGGCATTCTTATTTAAAATCAAACTCATGAACTATTGATATAGCCCCAGATAAAGAAGAGGTTCATGTGGAGTGACGAAGATCAGTGGCTGGGACACAGAGCCATTAATACAGAACCTACAGAGGTCACCTGTCAGCAGATAAAAATTATCTGCATTTTCATAAATCTTTGATCTCTGCCTACCTCATAGAACCATTATGATCTTTACATTAAATGTACAAAATGATTTCATTCAGCCCAGACTAGTTTATAAAACTGAATCTAACCGTAAACAATTTTTCAGAAGTCTGTACCTTAACTTTTCCTTTAAAATATGGGAGAATAAAAATGTAGAGCCCAGACCTATTCTTCCCAGGCATAGGCATCTTTGAAAAGTTAGTAGAATGCTGGGTAAATAGATGGTCAGAGGCAAAGTGACAAGATTCCCCAGGAACTGAGTGGATGTCCTGGACTTCTCTGGTGGCACTCTCTACATCATCAGCATGCTTTGTGGGAGTGAGATCATTGTGCCCTCAGAGACAGAGTATGAACCAAGCCTCTTAAATCAATTCCACCCTAAGGGTGTTCCATCTCCTAACACCAAACAAAGTACAATCCAAGAATGATGAGCAACAAGCAAGAAGCAAGAAAACAAAAGGTTACAATTTTGTCAGAGCAGGCTGTTAGAACAGGCTCCAAAGTTGATCAGCATGTGGTTGATTGCTCCTCGGGTAGTTGAACCACTAGTGCAGCAGTGAGTACTTCTTACCTGGCACATTGGTATTATTTATAGTTCATGGGACTCCTTGCTCTGTAAAACCACTGAAACATGTTCTCTCCTTGCAGCCTGCTTCACACTTGCTAGCATTATGAAAGTTAGTCAGAAAAGAGGATGCTTCCCCTCAGCTCCAGCTCCATTGCTTTATATCCTATGCCTCAGGGGTGCGGTGTCTTCAGAAAGAGTCTACATTTAGCTCTAGTGAAGAAGCAGGAAGGATGTGAAGATCCTTTATTGATTTTGGAGCCTCTGAGAACTCCCCAACCAACAACTCTTAAGAAGGAATCCCATACCTGACACTCCAATTTCTGTTTAAAAAAATGACTGTTTTTAGGACCAGCATTATTATCTGGCCAAGCAGGATGCCCCTTCTAAATCTTATTTAAAAAAAAATTATATATATATATATATATATATGTATATATATATATATATATATTAAATTTGACTTACAGTATAGTAGCATTCCACATGGGTTTTTCAACACTGTTCATTTTGTTTAACACCAACCCTTCTATCCTCCCTCCTTCAAATACAATCCCTGTTTAAACCTTTCAACCCCCACTACACATCCTACTTTCCTGACATCTAGGTTCTACAAATCCTTCTCCATTAAGGAACCTCTGCATGGTCCCTTTCTTCTTTTTTGGCTGCTAGAGATAAGCTAATTTAAACAGACAGTTGATGCTGTAAAATAGGTCTATACCTTGTTTGGGATTGTTACAGGCCCTAGGAGGAACTTAATGGTGTGTTTTAACTAATTGATATGCCATCCAACTCCTCTCTAAAGATCTGTATCTATGCTCATAGGTCAATGCTGTCTTCGACTTTATTTTGAGGAGCTTGTCTTTTCAACCACTGGAGGTGAATCAATGTATAGAGAAACTATTTATACTGTTCAGATTGATAGATTTGTTAAGTGACCAGCCTTAAACAGGATGCATGTACCATACCTTCAAAGACTTAGAAGAAAAGTCAGAAAGAATGTAAGGGCTGAAGTTAGGGAGAAGGATGCAAAAAGCTATCCTCAAGGTGCTGCATAGCCATTGCTTTCAGGAACTCACAGAAGCTGTGGTTGCCTGCATTGGGCTGTATAAGACTGGACTTTTCAGTTGTCAGTCATAAATGAGGTAGGGACTCATGACATCCTCTCTACAATTCCTGCCTGAACCGTTGACTGCTGAAGGGTTCTAGGGGTGGAGGGGATCATTACCTCCAGACGTGTACCACTAATTAGCCCGACAGGCTCTGTTGGATAGTTCCATACCCATGGTTCCACCATCATCTCTGGTTAAGCTCAGTAAATCACAACACTATTCAAAAGCATAATACCATGGGGAAGAGACTTTAGGGAGGAAGGAAGGGTTAAGGGTAGATAGGAGAATTAGAGGGCATTACATACAGGTATTTGTTAAAGAAGAAATTTAATTAATAAAGAACATAAAAAATGTCATTTAAATTTTTTTTTAAAAAAGAAAAAATACAGGCGTTTCCAGAGGGGAACACGGTATACTGTGGTCTCGTCTCTGTTCTACACTACCTGAGGGATCCCAGAGGAAGTCCAGACCAGTGCCAGAACATGATGAGGCAGATTCTTGTCAGTGTTCTCATGCCTTCCTGACCCAGTGCACTTCTCAATTCTGGCACTCCAGAACAATGCTTCAAAATGAGCATGCTTGACTCAGGTTTGTCCTAACGGCCCCTCGGTTTCTGCTCCGCTGCATGTAACACACCACTGGTAATCCACGTTTTTCTTCTTTCTGACTCAACAGCTGTTTGTGGATTTTATTACTTCTTGAGGATTGATTGCTGGATATGGCCAGTACTCTTAAGTTTGAGTTTTATATCAAGCAAGCTGTATTAGTTACTTTTTTGTTGCTTTGATAAAATGCTCTGACCAAGGACACTTATAAAAGGAAGTTTATTTGAACTTACATTTTCAGGGGAATTAGAGTGCTCATGGGTTGGAAGCGGTGGTGATAGGAAGGCCAGAACTAGAGCAGAAAGCAGAGAACCACATCTTCAAGCCGGCACAGGAAGCAGACAGCAATTGAGTATCTGGCAAGGCTTAACAACTCTCTACGCCTGCTCCCTGGGACCTGCTTCCTGCAGCATGGCCACACCTTTCAAGACCTCTCAAAATGGTGACACCAACTGGAGACAAAATGTTCAGACTATGTGGAGGACATTCTCATTCAAACCACCACACAAGGGCATTTTTATAATAAAAAATACTTACAATAAAAACTAAATATTGTTTATCTATAATTCACATTTTACCGAGCATTATATGTTTTTTCTTGAAAACTTCTCCTACTACTTATTTATATGACTTCATTTTTTTTCTCTCTTGAATTATCTAACCAATTAAAGGAACCATTTCCCCTCATAAAATGAACACTGTTTTACTTTCTTTTAAAATTATCATAATAAGACTATCTAAAAGGACTTTAAATATGCTCATCTCTGGATTCAAACATACAAGCAGGGCATGTTCTTGAATTCCTGTGAAATTAAGATTCACACTTTGATTTTTCTGTACAAAAGCTAGGTCATGAGGGCTCCCTGTGGCTATTTTACAAACATAATACTAACTCAACTCCAATTAAGATAAAAAGAGTTCTTTTGATAGAAATTCAGGGTAGATTTTAAAAGACTCGAAAGCCATTATATGCTTCATCACTCTTACTTGAGGTGAACATAAAAGTCACTGTGTGGCAACCTCAAAGCCCATTCCAATTCCACTAGGCCTAATTACAATACTTAACATCAAACCCCGAGCTAAATTAATGATACAGTGTTTTAGTTATCCATTCCTGCATAGTAAACCACCCCAAAAGTTATTGGTTCAAAAGACCTACTATTTCATTTGCTCACAATCTTATAAGATGGGCTGGATTCAACAGAGTGGCTCTCCCTAGATGATTTGCCATGAAGGTGTTGGATGTATGTGTTCAGACAGTAGGTTGCTATGGTCTGTCTTAGCTTGTGCCTTCAGTCTGTTGACTTTCTCTCTCTGTCTGTCCTTCTGAGCCTATCCCATTTACTTAGGGCTTTGGGGATTGATACATGTGGTCAATGTACGAAAATAGCTGGCAGCTAAACTCTTCAAAGTTCTCAAACTTGCCAGACCAGATCCCTATTCATCACATTCTGTTAAAAAAAAACAAGTTCAAAATTAATCCCACTCACTGGGAATGCCTAAAAGGCTGGTATGTTTGGAACAATCATTGTAACAGATCACTACATATAGTTAAGTTTCAGTTGACAGATAGTGCCCAAGGAATGAAAACCATAAAAAAATAAAGTCTTGATTATACTGTTAATGAAATAGATTACATAATTTATCATTCTTTCTTCAGTAACTGTAAGAATGGGAGACAGAGAAGGAAACCAAAGTGTGTAGCATATTTAGTTAAGTCCTAGACTTTTGATGAACATGTACTAATTTATGTTTTTATTTTAATATGGTATAAGACATGTAATCTCAGTTTTATAAACTCACAATTTCCACATGATCTTATTCAGAGGATGTTGACACTGTATACCTCTCCAGATAACACGTTTTACTCTCCCTTTCCAGTTCTCTCATGGTAATCATACAATACTTCCATCATACATGCATTTTACCTTTGGGATACTAAAATGCAATTTCATTTGGGTAAGTGTCTGTTAATACGTGATAATAATATCTACTTTGTAATTTCAGGTTTTGGATTTCTTCACAGATCAGTCAAGTAAGATTCATTCCTCATTCTCTTGATTGCTGTGTGTGGGTGTTTATGATACATGACGGCATCCCATCCCTATGATCGTGTTTGAGTGCATGCACACCATGTCACTGTGTGCCTGAGGAGGTCAAAGGACAACCGCCAGGGTTGTTCCTCCCCTGAAACCTGAAGGTTCTTCTGTTCTCATCTCCCCTTCTACCATAGGAGAGCTGGGATTGGGTGTGATGTCACCTTGCCTAGCTTTCCACCGTCCTGGGAACCTGAACTCAGGTCCTTGTGTTTTACAGCAGACTCTACTCACTGTCTTCCAGACCTCATTGTGCTTTTTTTCCTGCTTGTTCTATAACACACTTAGAGGAATTTGTTAAAATGTGAAACGGCATGTGAGTTCTGCTTTCTATCTCCGTTTATATCCATCAAATCTTGCTTCATAAACTGTGAAGTTACATCACAGAAAGACAGTTTTCTGCTGTAATTATCTCTGCTGAAGATTTCCTTGTCATTGTTGGTGCCAGCTAGTGTAGGTAAAGTGTGTGTGTGTGTGTGTGTGTGTGTGTGTGTGTGTGTGGTGTGTATGTGTTGTATAACAAGCTAATCTCTTAGAATATTTCATGCCTAAAATTTTAGCCATGGACCTTCCCTCACCTGCACAGTTTGTGTATAATATACGATGATAGCCATAGAATACAGTTTCTGAGTTATCCAAAGTAAACAAATCCCATGCCATTTCAGTCCCAATTTTGGATGATTTCAGTGCACAGCTGTGGATGAACTTAAGGACTGCTCATAGACGTTCTATATCTTCTCTCCAAACAAGTAAACACTAACCATTTCCAGTTTGTTCAAAGGACAGTATGAACATCTCCCATGTTCTCCATGCATGCAGATGCAGATGACCGATGCTCTTCTGCATTCAATTCAAGTGAAGGGTGTGTTCTAATAAAGTAGTGAAATATCCAATTATGTGGACTCTGGTAGAGTTTCCATTATGTCTCCTCATCCTGATCACCTTCTCTGACTTCATACATATCCGACTGGGGAGAGCTTAGTATAGTTCTAAATTTTTGTTTTTGGTATATTTCCTTAGAGGTTAATCCCACTAGAGCTACATCTTCAATGAAGTAAAAATAACCAGAGTCTTCCATAAAGATGTTACTGATAAGTGTGAATGCCTTACACTTGTGTTAATTTACACAGGTGCACATGTGTGTGAATGTGGAAATCAAAGCACAACTTCAGATTTCTTTCTTAAGTTGCTATCTAATTTGAAACAGGTCCTGTCACGTGACCTGGAGGTCACCAAGAGCAAGCTGACAGGTCAAAGGCTTTCAAAGAACCTTCTGTCTTTGAATCTTCAGCAATGGGACTTCATGAACAAGTTCTCTCTCCTAGCTTTTATTTATATGTGGGTTCTGGGTACAGAACTCAAGTTCTTGTTCTTGGGAGGGAAAATCTTTGCAATTGAAACATCTTCCTAGCCCGTAACTGATACTTTCTGCTTCTTTTTTTTATAATTATATTTCTGTTCACCATATGAAGATTCATTTCAGTGGGAAGCTAAATAAGATTATATACAAATTTTCAAGTTTCTGAGAAATTAGTTTAATCTAATCTATATCAAATTAGACACATTTTGACAGAACAACTCAAAACAATTTTGATAGATCTCATTTAGTTAATCTGAGCACATGCATGTACATATTCCCTGTGAAAATTTCTTATTATAATATTACATAACAATGAATTGATATATATTCACAGATTATCCATGTAGTTTAGCACAATGTATATAAAATGAGCATGAAATAATGTTTTTAAAGTGCTCGGTACAATAACTAGAATGACTAAGCTAATTGTAAAGGACACATTTGATTCATCCATGTTGATAATTATGATTCATTCTTTTAATGTGATTAAAATATAAAAACACTCAAAATGTCATATAACAAGTTTTTTCAATTTATTCAATTATAGGAACTCTAATTCCATGAGATCCAATACCCTTTTCTGGTCTCTCTGGGCATTTTACACGTACATGGTGCTCTTACATAGATATAGGCAAGACACTCATTAAAAAACATATGTACATTTTATATTTCAGGTTAATATGGTTTTGCTTTCATGAATACACATATGCTTTATACATATTTAGTTCTATTTTCCATGTTTCTTTGAAGTTCTGTAGACATACAAATTTATAATTCATATATTAAAATTCTGTTAATAGATATATGCAATTGTTTTATGCATTTGCCTTCTAATCAGACACGATGAGAAAAATGCTATAAACAAAAATACATTTATACCATTTTCAGTTTACCTATGCAGTTAGTTTGACTGAATTTTTTCTTTACTTATGCACATTTGAATTATTGGCTAAGCAGTAGCTTGTCTCATGTATGTGAAGCCATAGGTTCAATTTATAAAACACACACCAAAAAATAAATGTAGTGCATTATAACTTAAATAAGTACCACACATTTTCTCATTTTTAAAATTATAGCAATCATATTACATAAGAAAAACCTTTGGAGTTGGGTTACAGGAAATCAGATTCTATTACCACTACTAAGTAGCTAATTGTCTAACTAATTTTGTGAGGACTGAATTCTGACTCCAATTCTACAGATATTAATGTCACATTATACCAAAAATCAGAGCCACAGTTAACTGATGATTCATCATAACAGCACCTTAGTGGGATAAGCATTGAGAAAATAATATCAGAAAAATAAAATGGAATGGAACTTTATTAATTAGGAGAATAAGCTGACTCCTTAAAAAAGGTGAAATCTCCCCAAATTGAAGACTTAAATTAAAAAAAAGACATTAAATTGAGACATATTAAAAACAAAAGAGAAAGCAAATGAATAAACATACATGGAAGTATCTGAGATGCAGGTCTGGGAGGTGCAGACTTGTAGTGCTGCCCAGAACTGAGGGCTTGGTGGAACATCCCTCCCTGTAACCCCACCATGAAGACAGTGGAGACAGCATATCAAAGTTCATTTATCCTCAGTCACACAGCAAGTTCCGATACTCCAAAAATACGTGAGACCCTGTCAAAGATATTTCAAAGTTAATTAGCTTAATGAAGATAATATAATAAAAGTAAATCTGTCTTTATTTACACAGGGTTTTATTTCTAACCTGTAGGACAGGGAACACAGTTTAAAAAGCACTCACATGGATGCTCAGCATGAGCATAAACTGGGTTAATTAACTGGTTCTATGGAACTGTGTGAGGGTGAAGTGTAGGAAAATGTAACTAGCAATTTAAAACACATTTGCCCACAGATTCTTTTCTAGCTCCATGAAGTGAAATAATGTATAAATGGTGAAAAACAGTCCAGTGGAAATGGGAGATCCTGCCTTCTATTTTTCTCCCGAGAGACTGAAAATTCTCTTCTGCCTAGCATTTGGAGACAGAAATTAATGATGGAGCTGCAAGTACTGCACAGGAATTAGTTGATCAATCCCTGCAATTCAGTACCAAGCTAGCACCACACCTGAAGAGCAGAAGAAATCCAAGCCAGCTCTGACCTCGAACACCCGTTGCCACAGTGATCATCTGAATGTGCACTTCTGCCTGCCTCCTGAATTCAGTACTTGACCAAGAATCAGGGACGTTTTCAGACTACTCTAAGGAGAAAATAACCGATTTGATTTAAGTTCATCTAGATCTGTTTGGACAATGATCTACTCTAATTTGCACCAAAGAAATGAAGTGGGATTTTTGTTTATTTAAATAATTATGTGCTCCAAATTGTATCAACATGATGGTGGGTTTTCAGGTTAGTACCAAAATTATGTCCTGAGCACCTAATAGCATAGTAGTGAGGTCTCATGTGAGTAAACAAAGCTCCAACTTTCAAACTTTTATAAGCTATCAAAGATTGTTTTATTTTTTTCCTTATAGTTTAAAAACTTATTTTCTGTGAATTTCATACAATATGCCTAGATTAAGCGTAGACACCATCCTGCCCCACAGAATAAACATTCTGTGGTCCAATGTAAGGCACAGTAAGCCATGTTTGTGTATCTAGATGTCCCACAGTACAAAAAAATCAACTGGAACCTAGTCAACCTACTTAGAGTCACTCCTTGAAAGAAAACCATCTCTCCCTCTCCAAGCAGTCATCAGTTGCCAATAGTTCCTCAGCTAAAGTTGGGCCTTCTTATCTACTTCCACACCTCTATGCTGGGATTTGTCTGGTTTGTGCATGTGGTCACCATTGCTGTGAGTTGATATGAGCAACTTCCAGCCACCTGGAAGAATTCTCCTTCCTTGTAGTCATCCACCGTCACTGGTTCCTAGAGTTTTTCTTCCCATTCTTCTGCAATGTCCCTGAGCCCAGAGTGTTAGAGGTTTGACAAAGGTGTTCTACCCAGGGACAACCACTCTGCAAATTATTCTCCCCTGCACTTTTGTGGATTTCTGGGTTAATCCCCATCTGTTTCATGAGGAAGCTTTGCTGGTGAGATTTCTTTCTACCTTCGTTTCTGCTAAGTTCCCTGAACCTTTATATGTAGACGTGGCCTTGTAGGTGTGTCACTCTGGGATGAGTACCTCACAGGCACATACTCTGTATCAAACCAGTTGTAGAACTCTATTGAGGCCTATCTTTGGCAAAAAAGAATCTCTTTGGATGGGTGATGAAATGTAAACTTGTCTGCAAATGTGAGGATACATATTTAGAGTGCAGTAAGAATTTGTGTTGGTCTATATATGTGAAAAAAAGCCATTAAAGATCTTTGGAAGTAAAGTCCCAAAAGTTGAACATGGAGCTATTGAACTTGGTGCTTTCTGTGTTGGCTTTTGGCCTTGTTTTGGTCCAATATTCTGTCACTGTGCCCACGCCTCCCCCCCTTTGGAATGGGAAAGTCCATTCAGTTCTATTCTATGCCAGAAGCATGTAGATTGTCTTGATTTTATAGGGGCTTATAATTAAGAGATTGCCTTGAGTATCAGAAGTGACTTTGGACTCTGGACTTTTAAATAGTATTCTTATGTGGAAAGACTGTAGGAACTTGTGAAGGTAGATTAACTGTATTTTGCATTTCATATGGTCAGGCTGTTATAGGCCCTGGGGAGTGGAATGTGGTGGCTTGAATGAGAGTGTTCCCTTTTAGGCTCTAAGTGTTTGGACATTTTTTTACCATTTGGTGGCACTGGTTTGCGATGTTTTAGGAGATGCAACACTGTTGGAGGAACCACATCCCTGAGGCAACACTGTTGGAGGAACCACATCACTGAGGCAACACTGTTGGAGGAATCGCATCACTGAGGCAACACTGTTGGAGGACTCACATCCCTGAGGCAACACTGTTGGAGGAATCACATCCCTGAGGCCACACTGTTGGAGGAATCACATCCCTGATGCAAGCTTTGAGATAAGCGTTCTTAAGTGTTTCCAGACTTGCAGACCCTCTGCTTCTTGTGTCTGCTTGAAGCTTTTGGCTACAGCCAGATTCTGCTGACATACCTCCTCCACATTATGGAATCTTAACCCCTTGGAAACTTAAGCCATATTACTCTTCTTTTTATAAGTTGTCCTGTTCATGGTCTTTTATCACAACATCAGAAAAGTAACTAATAAAAGTAGCATTGATTGTAGATCTTCTTTGAAGGAATGGTAAAGTTTTACTGGGATGCCCTTGGGCCTGGAGTTTGCTTAGTCAGGAGGCTTTGTACTACTGCATTTGTTTCCTGTTCTTAGTTTAACATTAGTGTTTCCGTTGAATTAGAAACTCTTCCATTTCTTTTGGATTTTCAAATTTTCTGAAGTATTTAAAGCATTTCCTTAATATATTCTGGATCTTTTTGATGTCTGCTTTCCTGTTTACCTTCTGTCTCTGATTTTGATGCTTTTTGGAGTTGCTCTTTCTGTCTTTTGGTTGCTTGAACTAAGGGTCTGTCTATCTTGTTTATATCCTCAGTGATCCAGCTTTTAGATTCATTGATAGTTTGTTCTGTTTTCTTTGTTTCTGTTTCATTGACTTTTCCCCCTGATTTTTATTATTTCTTCTTGTCTGCTGTGGTTGGGTTTGTTTTGTTCTTGCCTTTCGAGATTCTTGAGTTTTACCATTAAGCCATTTATTTGTGCTCTTTCTGATTTTTTAATGTAGGCACTTAGGGCTATAAACTTCCTCTTAGGACTGTTTCTAATATGTTCCAGGGGTTTGTTATGTTGTACTATCAGTTTTTATTTGGTTACAGGAATCCTTTTATGTCTTTTTTCCCCCTTAATTTCTACTTTGATCCATTCATCATTCAGGAGTATGTTGTTTAATCTCCACAAGTTCTTTTAAATTCTGTGTCCTGGGGCTCCTCTGAATAATTCTCACTGTAGAACACTTCTATAGGACTGGTGGGATTTGGTGGAGACATAGTGTTTTTCATGTTATTTCTGTTTTTGTTTTGTGATCTGGGCATATTGATTTTTTTATTGTCTTTCTAGTATGAAATTCTAGCCTGGCTTTGATGACATGAAGTTTGATTATGTTTTTATTGTTAATGTAACTTGGCTGCTTTCTGATCTGTTATGAATATTTATTTGGTAGGTCTGTGCTTCAGGTTCTCGCTTTTGACTCTTTATTTGGAGCAACCAGATGGTTCCAGCCTGGCAATTCGAAAATCTCCTTCAAGGGGAAGAGGCCTATACCCAAGTTTGGAGGGTGGAATTAGAGTGGGCCTGTTCTGACTGGTTAAGCAGAGATGTGAACCCTGAAGCCTTGTGAATGCTGTGTGATCTTTGTAACTCATGCTGGTAGTCTAGGGCTTTCTGGCAATGGCTGAAGGAAGGGGCACAGGCCCAAAGACCATGAACAGGTGGGTCCTGAGCCAGTTCTTTATAGCTAAGCCAAGAAGATATGAGTTCTGGAGTAGTATCAGTGGGACTAGTATCAAACCAGGGGTTGGTGATTCCTTTGACAGAACCCCGTGGAAACACATAAACTTAAGAGGATGGTTTTGGGTAACAAAACTGATCTGATTTTACTAAAATTAATTAGTTAAGAACATTTTAACTAAAAATTTTCCATGCCCAGTGTATGAAAAGATGAAGGAATTCAAGAAGTCATCCTCACAAGATATGTTGAAGGGAATTATTTCCAAGTTCTGACTACCTGCGGTTGCCTCTCTTTTGCTAGTCACAACTTATAATTTTGGTTCTTTATATATTTTTAAAAATTTTATGTATATGAGTGCATTGCCTGCATGTAGGTGGATATACCCATGTCCAACAATGCCTGTGGCAGTCAGAAGCAGGTGTCAAATTCACCTGGAACTGGAGTTACAGATGATTGTTAGCCACAATGTGGGTGCTGGGAATCAAATCCAGGTTCTCTGCAAGAGAAGACAGTGCTCTTAACCACTGTCTTCTCCATTTCTCCAGCTCCCATTCCGGCTTTTCTAATGCACAGTAGTTACCTTTCATGAATTGTCCTCCACGGTATATTTGACACAGATGTGTTACAGGCCTGAAGAATCACTCCATAAATTGTCTTCAAGTATTTGTATAGGAAATAAAACTAGATAGATCTAGCTCAGATGCTACACTTACTTACATTTTGAGATAAAAGTAGCTTATGCGGCATAATAAATTACATCGGTTTGTAAGGGACATGGAAAGACAAGTGGAAGAGAGTGCACAAGGGCCACATTCAGCCACAGTTCTTGCAATGATTTTGTTAGGTGCTCTCAGTAAATCGCTTAATCCAATCCTCATTTTATATTAAATCTTCCTGTTTTAAAAAGACAGTTCACTAGTTGCTTCTGTATTACTGTGACTATGACCAAGGCAACTTATAGAAGGAGGAATGTATTATTTTGGTCTCCAGTTCAAAAGGGGTAAGAGTCTATCACGGCAGGAAGGCAGGACAGCAGTGGTGGGTGGACCTGCCTGAAAGTTGAGTGCTCACATCTTCAAACATGCACAAGACCGAGAGAGAGCAAACTCAAAATGGACTAGACTGTGAGCCCTCAAAGCCTGCACCTAGTGATGTGCTTCATCAAACAAGGCCACATCTCCTTAACCTCCCTAAACTTTACCACCAGCTACCAAGTTTTCAAATGCCTGTAGTCAATGGGAGACTCTGGAGCCTAAGGGATAGTCTGGAGCCCAGGGGGACCCTGGAACCTAAGGGAGACTCTGGAGCCCAGAGGAGACTCCTGCATTCAAACCACCACATCTGATTCCCTGACTGCCATAGGTTTATGACCATATCATAATACAAAATATTTATAGTCCAACATGTAAAATAAGCACAGTCCTGCACAGACTAACATTGTTCAAAAATTAAAAGTCCAAAGTGTGAGACTCAATATGTTGTTATATTCTTAAAAGCCAAACGAGATTCTCATTAAAATAAAATCCTTTAAAATTATTTTATTTTATTTTGTATTTATGAGTGTATTCCTTGCATGCATGTAAGTGCACCCATGCCATTCAGTGCGCACAGAGTTCAGCAGAGGGTGTTGGATCCACAGGAACTAGAGTTATAGATGGTTGTTTGCTGCGGTGTGCATGCTGGGTCCTCTGCAAGAGCAGCCAGTTCTCTTAACCACTGAGCCCGCTCTCCAGACAGCTGGTCTTTTCTTTTGTAACAGAGAGAAGTAATCAGTCTCAGAGAACTTTATTTCACCAAAGAGCCTCTGGATCCCAAGGGAAATGAAATGATGATACAGATCCCAAATTTCTGTTATCCTTCAACCTTCTGGAAGAATTTAAGCCCTAGTGTGAAAATTCATGAGCATTTGGATTTTCAGAGCCCTCCTGGCATAGGTCCCTGTGCTCTGACAAATAGGGCAAGCCCCAAGAGCACCAGTTCCTCTAACCATTGCCGGATCTTCCAGTCTATCTCTCCCACATGGATGCTCAAGCTCCTTGGGAACACCACACCTTGGATGAGTGCAAACATCTCAAACATATCTAGGCTGCAGAAAATTTCACAGTGGGAGGGAAGCTCTCAAAGCTTTTGACCATATGATCAAAGTTTCAAGAAGGGCTTTTCTGAAAGCTAGGAGATTCCACACTTGGTGGTAGGAGGAATACCTTTCTTTCCTTGTACAATTTCCCTGGTGGGAACGTTAGACCTCTCCACCATCGTCCTGATGTACCAGACAGTGACATAAATGCCCTGGACACCAGATCAGTTCACCTACATATACTCAAGGCTACAAATGGTACATTATCACCACCCCGGACAGGGGTTTTACACAAATAAATAGGGAGACAGTAGGATTCTGGGGTGTTAGCAATGAAGAAGCAAGAGGATCAAGAAAAGATTATCCTCAAGGGGGCCACGGAGAAGAACAACTGAGGCCCCCATACAAACCCTCAGCCCCAATAGCTCTCCTGGGACCCTAGTCTCCTCAACTGCCAGGTAGCCCTACTCCCTTGGTGTCGACCCCACAATGTATGCTTCCTTTAATATAGGGAGTGTCCTTGCAAGCACTGCCTTTAGCACACAAATAAAAGCTATTTTTAATGTTGTGTCTTTATCCCAGTCCTGAGAGGCAGAGACAAGTGTTTCCCAGGGACTCTCTGCTGACTCAGTCGAGCAAAATGTGAGCTCCAAGTTGAAGATGCTGTCTCTAAAATTAAGGTAGAAAAGGTTAGGGGAAGACACTTACCATTGCCCTCTGATCTTCATACAGATACATGCACACATGTATATACACACATGCACACACACACATATACACATGCATAAACAAACTTGTATACACATCCATGCACATATACATACACACACACACACACACACACACACACACACACACAAGAATATCGATTTCTAATCCTGCATCCCATGATTAATTAAGATGTATCTGTGACTAAAGCAATATCCTCCATTTTGAGAAATGACCTATCTTTGCACAGTAATGTTAATAGAGACCAAGCTGTTTTTGATGTTACATTTGCTTTATTGAACCTGAAATGCATCTAGTACCTTGAAAGAAATAATAAGATAATATCTTAGTTAATTAGAGCCAAAGAAAGACCTCTGCATGCTGTGTGTTCTTATAACTCACTTGAGCGTGGCTGCAGTATTTGGCTTGTCAGTCAAGATGTTTGACGAAATGATCATATTAATGAGTCTTTGGCACTAATGAAAACATGTGCCTGGCATACTTGCTGTAAAATCTGCCAGACTCATTACAGTCAAAGCTACATCATATTAGAGACAATGTACATGTTGCTATAAACACAACAGCTTGGTGATTTCTAGTTGTAATTACCAATGACAAACTTGCCTAAACATAATTCTAAATAAGCAGTCTGGTGAAGAAATTTTCAGGGAGCACTGAAATAAAAAATTATGTTTAAAAATGCTCTTAAATTCTAGAAAAGAAATATAATCTTTTACTCACCAGGTCATATCATCACAGAAATAGTCAGGTGTAACATTATTCATACATAATGCTAAAGATATGGGAAATTACTATATAGAATTCAGGTCACTTTCCTTTATGGTTATTTCAAATGTGTATTTATCATGACTTTTTCATTGTAAGGTGTCCTCTGTGTAATATGAACCTCAGAATCATTCCTTACAGCTTCCTTTTAACAGGTCGTCTCCAGATATTCTTCATGAAAACTCTTCCTTGCACTGCAGGCTGCAGGAATAAATAAATGTTTATCCATGTGTTCAACACACAGTCGTGCATATACACACTCTGTAGCAATCTGCCTCTGGTGCAAAATAAACTTCTTTGATGAGTGGTGAGTGAGACACTTGACTGTACATAAAAGGATACATATTTTGCACTTAGCATGAAGTTACATTAGCCTAGTGATGAGATAGCTTTGGGGATTGCTCTAAGATCGCTTCAGTCATGTGTATTTGGCTATGATTACATTACCACAGCAGTTTCCTCCCATTGAGGGAGCTCTAAGACCAATTAGGTAGTCCCTGATTGTACCCCGGTTAAAGTGTCGTACACTGTGCTGGACATTTATGTAGTCTGTGTAATTTTGGGAGTCTCTTGGACCACCCTGGCCAACAACTCAAAGGAAGGTTTCTCCTGTCTAAAACTATTTCTTGTTACATAACCTTCAGCAATGCACATGGACTTATGTAGAGATATTGTATGTGGAATTTGTCATTAGGTTATTAGAGTAATATGATGCCGTTGGTGTTTTACAGTAGCTGGCATTATTTTTTTCTCCTGTCTCATGCTGTCAAACATTCCCTCCATGACTTTGCCATTTAAAGTGTCCACATTTTCTCCATTTATCCCTTGATAATACCAGTCTCCTATAGCCCTGTCTCTCTTGAACCAATTCTTTCTCTTTATCCCCACAGTTTCTGGTGTAATCCTCCTTCTCCCTCCCATTTAAAAGCCCCCGTTTTATCTATTTCTCTCTTAGTAACACCTGTCTCCTGTATTCTTTTCAACCAGTCTCCTTCTTTTACTACCTAAGCTTCCTTTCAATTTTCTTGTTTCCTTCAGTCGTGTCAGGGTACATATTCACATATAAGTATTTGATGCTAGGATCCACAAAGGAGAGAGAACATATGTTATTTACATTTCTAAGTCTGTGTGCCTTTACTTAGCTTACCAGTTCCTAGCTTCATTTACCTTCAAATTTCATCTTTTTTAACCAGTGAGTAGAACTCCATTGAGTAAATAAATGTACCACATTTTCATTATCCACTTGTCAGTTGAGGGACACTTAGGTTGCTTCCATCACTTATCTAAAGTGAAAAGGGGAACAATGATCACGGATGCACAAGTATCACAGCAGTGGGATGAGTACTTGGGGTGTGTGCTGAGGAGTGCTAGAACCTTCTCCAGCATTTGGTGTCATTTATTCTCTTGATCTTATTCAGTCTAACTGGGTTAAGCTGAAATCTTAAAGTGGTTTTAATTTGCACTTCCCTAATTATTAACAATACTGAACACTTTCTAAGATATTTCTTAGCCATTGTTACTTCCTCTTTTGAGAACTCTTTGCTCAGATTCTTCATGCATATTTCAGTTGTGTTACTGATTTCCTTGATCCTTTATTTTTTTAGTTCTTTATGTATTCTGGATTTTCTCCCACTCTGGGTTTTCTCTTCATTTCCTTAGTTGTTTATTTCGCTGTACAGTAGTTTTTTAGGTTAACGTGGTCCCATTTATTGATGTGTGCGGATGCTTCCTGGTTTCTCCATTTAAAATAATATCAGGTGTTGGGTTTTTGTATATAGCATTAATTATGTTGAGGTAAGTTCCCTCCAGTCCAGTTCCCTCTAGGACTTACAACATAAATACATGCTGAATTTTTCAGAGGCCTTTTATTCATCCAATGAGATGACTATGTGATTTTTGCCATTGAGTCCATTGACATGCTTTATAGCCTTTATGGGCTGACCTAGTCTAATCCCGTCTGAGACTTTTAACATAAATACATGTGGAATTTTGTCAAAGGCTTTTTATGCACCTGCTGAGATGACTATGAATTTTTGTCTTTTCTTTTTTATGTTTGTCTGTATGCATTTGAAAGATTTTTGTGAGCATTTTTGCTTTTGTGGATGTATAGTTTTCTTATTTGTTGTATCATAAGTTGTTTTGGTATTAGAGTGGTGCTGGCTTCATACCTGGAATTTGAGTGTTCTCCTTTTTTTCTATATTTTGAATAACTTATGCTGTATTTGATATAGATCTTTTTGAGTGCCTGGTAGAATTCTGCTGTGAATCCATCTGGTCCTGGTCTTTTCTTAGTCTTGAGGTTTTGTGTTACTGTATCAATTTCTTTATATGCTATTGGTCTGTTTAAGCTGTACCTCTTATTGCTTTGGCTTTGCGGGTTTCTGTAATTATAGATTCCCATCCATTTTTTTAAGCTTTTCAAATTTAATAGCATATAGGTTTTAATGTTTTAGACCTTGGTATTGTCTCTTGTGACGTTTCCCCTTTCATCTTTGATTTTTTTTTTAATTTGGGATTGCTCTTTCTTTCTTTCTGTTTACTTTGCTAAAGGCCTATCTGTCTGGTTTAGCTTTTCAAAGAACCAGCTGTTGGATTCATTGATTCTTTTGGTTGTTTTCTCTATTTTTATTTCATTAATTTCTGCTCTGATTTTTGTTATTTATTCCTGTCTCCTGGGTTTGGGTTTCATGTGTTGTTGCCTTTTCAGATATCTGAGTTGCAGTGATAAGTCACGTCACATATTTGTGCTTTTTCTGAGTTTTTAATGTAGGCACTTAGAGCTGTAACCTTCCCTCTGAGGACTGCGTTGAAAGTGTCCCAGAACTGTTGTGGTGTTGTATTGTCCTTTCCATTTAATTCCAGGAATACTTTTATTTCTTTCTGAATTTCTCCTTTGGCCCATTTATTATTCAGGAGTGAGCTTTGCTCCAGTCTCTATGAGTTTGTGTAGTTAATAGGACTTCTTCTGGTGTTGATGTTAAGCTTTATTGCTTTATGATCTGAAAGAATGCATAAAATTATTTCAATTTTATCCAGGTATGTAGTTGATTTTAGAGAAACTCCATGAGTTGCTGAAGAGAATATATATTCTTTGGTGTTTAGTTAGAATATTCAGTTAATGTCGGTTTGGTCCATTTGATGTATGGTATTGTTTAATTCAAATGTCTCTCTATTAATTCTCCATATAGTTGACCTGTCTAATGTGGACAGTGCATTTGAATTCCCCTACTAATTGTGAGTTGGGTTTAATCTGTGTCTTAAAGTCCTATAGTACTATTTTAATAATGATATGTATACCAGCATTTGGTGCATGTATATTCATGATTGTTATATAATCTTCATTTCTCTTGGATTATAGATTAATGCCTTTACTAAGTTTTTAAAACTATCATGTATTTACATTTTTTGAGATACATCCCCTATACTGTGATTAAACATATCGATGTCTCATTTTGGCTTTATGGAGAAGTAGTTTGGTTTAGTCTTACTTGTTCATTCATTGCCCCCATATTCCTAGAGGCCAAGAAGTCTAAGGCCAAGCCATGTACAGATCCAGGGCCGGGTGGGTTCCAGCCCTGGTGCAGAAGGCAGTCTTTCTGCATTCTAGTGACTGGTATGGGTATACTACGGTCTCTTCCTGTTCTCATAAATATGCACATCTCCCACTGCAGGCATCAGTTCCTCCACTAATCCTCCAGACAGTTACCAAAGATCACAGTTTGGTAATACAAAGTCCTTTAAGGTCAGAGGCCTAAAGGTTTTGGAGACTGTGTACAGGCCTCATTGTTCAGGCTGCTTCTTGCAGTTCTCAGGTCACATGTAGCTTGCTTCAATTTTCTAGTCTTTTAGACGGAATCATTCCTGCCTGTCTGTCCTTAGATCAGATAATTTATATTAATTACATTTTTTCTTTTCCTACTGATCTCTTCTGTTGCTATCCAGTCTGCTTTTAATTCCAGCCAGTAACATCTTTTATTCATATATTGCATTTTCCAATTGAAAAATTTCTATTAAATTATGTGTTATCATTTTCGTGTCCCAAGAACTTAACACATTTGTAAGCTTTTGGGAAAAAAAAAGTTACCATATATAGAATTTATTGATATTTAAAATTTTTAAATATTTTAATATTTAATGTTAAGTTGATATTAGAATCATCTAAGGGTAAGAATTATTCTCAAACACAGATTCTAGTGTTTTACTTTGTCTTGAGCCTAATAAAGATGATCATTTGTCAAGTATATTGAATAATTCATTCTGTATATTTTGGATAATGTTGTGTTATTAATTAAAGGGAATTAACACAGACAGTAGCGACCCCTTTTCAGTTCCTTCTGAGATTATGTTCTGAGTATGTTACATGGATGGTGTAATATAATGCAAAAGAGAGGTGAAAGAGTAGGAATCAGGTTCTAATTTCTCTCATATGTCAGGTGTCTGATAAAGTCCCACCAGAAAAACCAACAACACTCTAGATCTTTCATGCAAATGGAACTTAATTAAAAGCATTTGTTACATGTGAGAAAGGTAATGGTCCACATAAAGATGAGGAAACCTACAAACTAGTTACAAAAAGACATTTCAACAAGATTCAGGATTATTTGTGAATGCTGCTTACGTAGAAAAAAAATGAAGGCAGAGGAAGCAGGAGGTTTATACAAAGTAAGTTTTCTGGATGTGCAAGATTGAAACAAATATCCTTCCTTCCTTCTTTCTTACATCCTGGTATCTCCAAGTCTCTCTGTGGCAAACACATTCTCAAAATGGAGAATGAAGAAGTGAAGGAGGACGACAAAGATAAATATAGTGTCTTTAATAACCAGAATTAAGTGTGTAAACTAAAGACTAGAGAAAATCAAAATATTTATTAGTAGAATAAGTAATATTAATCTTTCTTACTAATGAATTTTAACCTGGTTGCCACTGCAAGAAACATGAGAAATTAATGAGACTATATCCACACATAGAACATAGGTAGTTGAATTTTGGTCTAGAAGCCATAAGATAATTCTTAAGAATTTATTTCAACTTTGTTTAATTAGCAGAATGTATGCTGTGTCTGATCAGAAATGACCTCATGTTGAATGCTATGTTCTAATCTACAATCTACCAAAAACCAGGTGAATTGAAAAGTCAACTGTGAATATGCAAAATTACTTTGTAAACTTTACTTTTGAAACCTTTATAATTGTGAATTATACATACAACTCTTTATCTTCTTATAATAATAGTTCGTTTATTAGGTACATTGAATGACTCGGGAAAGAAAACAAACAAAACTAAGCACAAATAATAAAACTGCCCCATCTGTGTCTCTGAATTCAATATGTACAACCTCAGCTCCTTTGTGTGCTAGTGATGACTCCGTTGATAGATGTCATTAACCACCCAGACAGTCTCATCTCCAGGGACAGTGGGATATATTTATGAAGTGAGATTTTAATGCATCTCAAAACCTTTGTTATAGCACGTAATCTTGAGTTCTAGTATGAACAACCCAGTATTGTATTAAATTCTTATCATGACAAAAATATGATTCCACTGTTAGTATAGTAGTATAGACAAAACAAATTTTACATTCATGTATGCTAAGCCTATAATACACATATATGTGTGTGTGTGTATGTGCGTGTGTGTGCTTGTGTATTGGTGAGCCTCCTAAATTAACATGTCCCAGAGTAAGGCTATAAAATAAATATATACATATATATATATATATATGTGTGTGTGTGTGTGTGTGTGTGTGTGTGTGTGTGTATTCCCACATTCAGACACATTTATACATTTTTCCAAGTTGGTTTTTATTTTTTGTTATGTATGTGTGTGGCTGTGTATGTGTAGGCATACACATATGTGAGTACAGGTCTCTGGGCAGTCCAGAAGAGGATGTCAGATGTCTTGGAACTGGAATTACAGGCAATTATGAGCTATCTGATACAGGTGCTGAGAACTGAAATCATCCACTGCGAGAGCAGAATGTGCCCTTAGTCACTGAGCCAACTCGCCAACTCTTCATTTAGGCATCTTTAAATTGATTTCTTTAATTTTATCACCTGAAGTTCTTCTGATATCTAACCTCTACTACCGAAGATAGGACCAGAATGTTCCCTATAGAATATTTCATTCTGCCATTCTCTCTTTTTCAGATGGGTGTGTACTGTAGAGCAATTGTTTATCTTTAAATATTGAACTCCATATTGATGCAAAGGCCAGTGTATACCACAAAAGAGTTTTACACTCATTCTGAAGTGATTATTTGCAATTGTAAATGAATCAAATTGGTCAATAAGCAATGCACATTCTATAATGTTTTTTTCATTTTATGTATATGAGTGTTATGCCTGCACGTATGTTAAGTGCACCTATGTCATATAAAGCCCACAGCAGCCTGGAGACAACAGTTGATCTTCTGAAATAGGAATTACACATAGTTGTTTAGTTGCCATGTTGGTGCTGGGAATTGAACCTGGTTCCTCTGGAAGAATAGCCACTGCTCTTATCCACTGAGCCAGCTCTCCAGACCCAGCAATGTGAATTGCTTTTCCAAAGGTTTAGAAGAAAGTCAAGAGAGATCTTCCATCAATCAGCCCATAGTAATTGACTATAAAAGTCTGCTACATTAAGAGTTGGATTTCTCCATCTATATTTGTCCTCGTTAAAGTTCTGGAATAGAGTAAAGTCTAGATCAATAGCTACCAAACAAGTGAAAGAATGGGTTTATAGGTTGTTCATTTTAAAGAAAACAGTGAGACAAAAAATCAAACCTTTTTTAGGCATCTTCAGATTTGACAGTTGGCAGATTAGATGATAAACCCTGACATAGTGTTGCCATTCTATTATATTTTAACATCATTGTTTAATTTTCAGATTCCTATGGAAACTATCAATTTCATTTAACAAATATTCAATTTACAGTGCCAAGTTTCTTTTGTGAAGCAATTTTGCTTTTCTATGATTCTTTCCTTATTTGTACTGACTCCTTCTGTAAGTTTTTTGTTTGCATGTTTAGCACTTCTTTGTTGTTTTGGGGTTTTTTTTGACATTGTTTTACCAGCCAAGTTTCGATTCTGTGCCAGAGAAAGCATTGGAGCCCTTCAGGGAAAGGCCTGGGAACAGCTGTCCTATCCAGCACTTGTGCCAAATTCAGTCTTTTAGGCCAACTCACACTAGTGACACACTGGACACCCAGGCACCAACCTGGAAAAATTCACTGATCTTACATATTAAAAATTTTAAGAAAGTATATTAGGTAGATTAAGTATTCATTGTATTTTTATGATAAGCTTCACAGAAATAAACTGAAAATCTGCATTGAAAGAAAGGGCATTGTATGACAGATGCACTTTATTCCCACACCAGCCACTAGAACTACTTTCCACGATAGTTTTCTCTTCTGAAGCTGAACAGCAACAAGGTGAGGGGTTATTAGGAACACAGCGAGTTCTGGGATGCAGCCAGCTCTGTGAGGAGATCATTCCAAGGCCTGCAAACACGTGGAGGGAGGAGAGAGGGCTTCCAGAGCCAACAGATCCCTTTGAAATATCTATACCTCTGAAGTGACCCCAAGGCAACAGAATCTGCTGCCCGCCATGTCATTCCCTCTGGAAAATAGAACATGGCCTGTTCTTAATTCAGGTTATCACAGCATTTATGCGAAAGCACTGCTCCATGTGAAGACTTGAGTTCCAGAGAGAAGTAAGATGTCGTTCTGTTTACCCACAGAGCCTCAGCTAGAGTGCGAGTTATTATCAGAATTATTTCTGAATTCAAATAAAGGAAAAATTTCGTAAGGCAGCAATAAACCATGCATCATTTATGTAGAAATTTTCTGCACTTAATAAAAGGTATTTACTGATTTTTCCATTTTATTTCTCTTTCTCCTCCTTTTCTGGTTGCACAAAACCATCCCTCAACTGAGTACTATGGAAAGATAATATTAGGAGCTGAAGTGGATGAAGGGACTGCTTCAGTTTAGTGTAGAATTCTAGAGCTGTTTTAGTTTCAAACTTCATCTGTCCACAATTCTTTTGGTTATAGAATTATACACTATAGTCACCACACCACCAACAAAACTACACTTCAAATGGCAAAACCTTTCTAAAACAAAAGTAGTGGTGGTCAAGGCGATGCATTTACTGTGGTTTCATATTCATCTTCTACAGGCTTTAGATCCGGAGCACACCCTCCTTTCCAGGTCATGAGTTTTAATTGCTATCGTTCCTTTAGCTTTAGCACGTAACATGAGATCATTAATTTTTATATCACACACGACCTTCACCACGCCCAAGGATGCCTTTTGAAGCTTCTGGTTACTTGAGGAAGGTGCACATTTTTCTGTTTGTTTTTGCTTTACAGTTCTTTATATAGATTAAGGACAAAGTGTGAGGAATATTTTTGCTAAGGCTAAGGAAAGATGTGTAGAAGCAGACCTCACCATTCCCTGGTATCATTAATTTACATTCTGCAATTTAACTTTCAAATCTCTTGTCTCACTGCCCTCTCCTGTGGGAGGTCCAAAAAAATTTTAAGAGAGTGATTGGAGTTTTAGGGTGGATTTTAGTCTTGATTTTAGGGTGAGCTTCTGCAACACAGAGCTTGGGAAATGTTCCAGCAGTGCCTAATTGTGGGCTGTTTGCTGAAATACAGACTACGTAGGGCGATTAGAATACAATGAACACTAACAGATTATCTCTTGTCTTAAAATTATGTTTCAAAAGAATTTAACACTGAAGTAGAAAATGTGAAAGATTGTTTGGAAATGCTTTGTTACAAACTATGCAAGAATGTTTGTGAAATGTTTGCAAATTATATATGTATGCAAATTATACATGAATGTTTGTGAAATGTTTGTATGTATATGTATGTGTGCATGTGTGGGTTATGTGTTTGTATGTGTATGTGCTTATGTATGTTTATGTGTTTACATGTGTATTCCAGATGTGGGTATTGTCCCACTGTCTTAAAACTATAAAAACCTTTGATGACTGCAAACATCTTCATGAAAAATGAACAATTTAGAATTCTGCACTTATAGAGCAGTTAAAATGGAAATTCACTAAACAATTTACCCATTATGTTTAATTTCTGTAGTTTTCCTCCTGAATATTAACTTTATTTCATCTATCCTTAGGTCCAAAATATTATTGATTTTAAAATGAATCCTATTTTTGTATTTCAATTAACATATTGGAAATCAGTGAATACATGAGACGGGAAGGAGAAATACCTCTGAATAACTGTCTCTGCATAACTATTCTATAAAATACTTCACAGCAACATTTTTAAAAAATGAGCTCAAGTATTAAATTCCAATCTATCATACTTAAGTAAAACATAGGGATGTTGCGGCAAAATGTGTATGTATCATATATTGCATATATATGTAGTTTTTATATATAGATTAAGATTTTAAATATTATTTCTTTTTACCCTTAAATTCTTTACCTTTCTTATAGCGCCAATCAGAGTTTGGAGGGAACCTTCTGAAGTATCCAGGTTCCTGTGTTCCCAGACAAATGATTTCATCAGGGACGTATGGTTAATAATAGGAACATAGGCAGTTTATTAAGAGGAAACAAAACAAAAACAGAAACATTCCTGAAATTGGAGTGGCCTAGCAGGTTGGGAAAAGGTGTTGGCCTGGCCATGAGACTCATGACCTTGTATAGATCATTTCTATACCAGCTCCGCCCTATTTGCATATCATAGGCTTTTCTGAGCATGCTCTCTTTGTGAGATGTAGCCAAGGTAGGATAGGATTTCCAATCACTTTGTCACCTTGTTTCTTCCAGACCATCCTTTCCTGTCACATGATGCACTGCAGATGCACTTCTCAACCTTTTATCATCATCATTGTTTATAGAAGAAAAAAGAAACATTAAGAAAAGATAACAAAGACTAAGAAAAGTTCAGGATCTGTAGGCTAGCTTTGGGGCTAAGAAACACTAAGCCAATCTGAGTCATTGGAAAATGGAAGTTTCCAGCTTTGACTGGTTTCTGCCTTTTTCTTCCACTTCATGCCAGTTCCCCCAAGAGCACTCTCATGATATCACTCCCTTGAGAATCTCAGTTCTGCAGTGTGTACACTTCCATGGTTTCTGGATGATTACTCCTTTCTCAAGCTTTCCATGCCATGCAATTTCAGATGATCTTAACTAATGGATATTTAACGCCTCTGTCACCTTTGTTTCCAAAGAAAAATGGTGTGATCAAAATTAAAAATGTGAATTTTTTTGATTACAAATTTATTAATTATTTTTGCAACTTCCTTAAATAATTTTCAAGATAGGTTTGGATAGTCCTTACAAAAGAGGCATGCAGAGCTATACATACATGTAGGAACATTCCAGAAGAATTTCATACTATAAAAAATAAAGATTTTACTCACTGGCATTTCTCTCAATCATTAAGCTTATTTTTCTCCTTGAGTTGTATGTGCGCCCCACCTGGAAATCATACGGACTCCACGGTCAATGTATAGCTGCAGTACTGTTTTCCACGCGCTGACGCCTTCCTCTGTGGTCCTGAGCATACTCATACGATTTTCTACAGGTTTCCCTTTAAGCCTCCACTTCCTCTGAGGGCTATAAGAAAAGACTTTCACTTTACCATGAAGGAGTGGACAAGGGCTCTGATTCTTTTCTGAGACCTAGGCATACTGTCTGTCTCTGGAGCTTGAACTGCCTGTAGAGCCCCTTCTGTGATGATGTTCTCCAGACTGTCCTTTTATGACATTAATAACTCTTCTTATAAACTCCTTAGACCCCAGTAATCAATATCAATGTCCTCTTGTACCTCTGACCCATCCAAATCTAAGAGAACAGGTGGATTACAAGATCTAGGGGCCAGTCAGCCTAACACAAAGACCCTGTTTCAAGGGCACAAGATTGAGGGTGATGGAGGATGACATCTGATCATCTGATATCTTGCATACTACAAGCTAACGCACTTATGTACATACTCCAAACAGAGATAGAAAGAGGAGAGAGAGGATACAGAGAGAGAGAGAGAGAGAGAGAGAGAGAGAGAGAGAGAGAGAGAGAGAAAGAGAGAGGGAGGGCGGGAGGAATTGGATTTGAAAGAGCAGGTTCAACTGTTGAGGCACCCAGGTGGCTTCCACTGTGAGTGAGAAGTCAGGTCCTTCCTCTCTGACTCAGAAGTCTGTTTACTCCCAGAATCTATCACATATAAAGTAGAAGAGAGCTGCAGTTCCTCACTGCCCTCCATGGAAACCTTGCCCTCTTCCACATTTTCAATCATGACATGTTCTTTTAGAATAAAAGTAAGGTTCTTCCAGCAATCCACAAAACTAAAACAGTCTCTCACTTTCTCCCTGCAATTTCATTGACCTTACTTTTAGTTCTCATGAGAGGGTGGATTTTCTTATCACCCTCTCAAGGCCACTGAAACCCATCTCTCCATATTTGACATCTACTGTCTGAGTGCTGACACTGGTCCTCTAGAGACACTTAAGCGAGACACAAGAAATGAGCAAATCTTCCTTCTTATACAACTAGTATACAACTTCTAATTTTCTTTCTGCTTATTTGTCACAGTTTTAAATTAAATATTTTTTTTTGTGATTCTGTTAGTGGAATCTGTTAGTGGATCTTGTCATCCCAACAGGCTAGGCTTGATGACCTGTCCTTAGTGTGCCAATTAATGAGTTGAGTAATTATGAAGGGCAGGATAAGTACATTTGGTCAATATGTGTGGGGAAAATCAGACAAAGGTGTCCAGATATCCCAAATCCATATTCAGGGCACTGACCTGAGCTTTAGTTTTAAATAAAGGGAACGTTGCTTGGGCGACAAGAGGAACATGTGCTATTCTCTTGAGATGACTGCTCCTGCTTCAGGGAGCAGCATCACCGTCAGAGGGAACTGGCTTCCATTGACAGGTGGTCTGTTGGAGAAGCTTTGCTTTCTTAGAATCTAAAGGGAAAGCAGCTTAGGACAGAGACTCTGTGCTTTCAACATTGAGGGTGGATGAAGTAAGTTATGAATCACAGGATCTTAGAACTCCTTATGGAACTAGCTGATGAGCAGAGGTGGGCAGGAGACCCAGACCAGCAGAAGCATAAATGTGAATGTGGACACAGGGCTCCCTTCTTCCTCTTGTTACTCTGAGAGCCCCTGTGAGGAAACATTTATTCTCAGACACGGCAGTCTGCAAATATTTGTTCTGTTTGATCTTGATTGTTATTGGCTCAAGGGTTAGATTTTTAAATTCTACATCAGAACAAATTAGTGACTTTCTGTTGAGGGTTGTCACATATAAGGTACCAAAGAAGATGTAGTATACAGAGTATCAATTGGTACGTAGCTACATGGTGAACAAACACCATTCTATTTATGTTTGTGTTTTCAGACAGTACAGGAAGTATTATAATTACATAAACAAACAGCTCACAGGTTGCAGATTTTTTTTTAACTTTTGAGGCAGGTTTTCAACAAGTTGTAGGCAAAGCAGGCCCTGAGCTTGAGAGGCTCTGTAGTTGTGTGGAAGACAAAATGATGGAGTCCCTGGATCAAAGAACCTACTACTAGTCCTTTGAGTCTAGTACACTCTGCGGTACACCTCTAAGGGAGGTTTGTATGAATTTCAGTACTTGTCTGTATTTATGATGTATACAAATCCTGAGCCATGATATATAATTGGCTACAAGCAACTAAAATTCTTATTTGTTAGAACAAAATAAGAAAGCAGCGACTGGAAATCCAACAGGAAAAGAGGCAGTGCCCTTTCCTTCCGTGTGTTCTCCTTTGCCATAGATCATGCTCTGCGTTGGCCACTCATTACTTTGATAACATACTAAAAAGAAACATTCTGATTTAAATTATGAAAAGTCAAAATAAAGAGAAACCCATTTGTAGAACTGGAGATGGATTACAATGGATATGAATTTTAGCCAAGTACTACTACTATTGAACTACCTCCCAGAAACTAGGATAAACATTTTTATTCAAATCAATTTGTCCTATGAAATAAAATCTAAGGCTGGAAATTATTAGATAACTAGAATATGGACACTGTTAAAACATGTATATCCATAAATTATTTTACACATTTTTACGTACTAAGAGAACAAAGATGAACCAGAATCCATATCCCCAATTCCATTTTTCCATGAAAAAACATTGGTTTAAAATATTCCAGCATTTAGGTGAAAAACAGCACAATAATTTGTGGGTATAATAAACAAATCAGAGAAAGTGCATAATAGGATTTGAATGCCTCTGAAAATTGAATAAATCATGGTAAGCAAAGCAATTGGAGATTTTTAGACATAATATACGTTCAGTCAATGCAAACTTTTTGATAAATTAAGAGAGCTTTCTGTGAGGATTACATTTCAGAGCTATGTCTATTGCTGATAATATCAACGCAAAAAGAAGCCATGGTTCATGTTTAATAAATGAAAACGGCCAGGTTCTCTGGAAGAAGAATTCACAAATTAAATGTTATGGAAAAGAAGCTGAAAGAGGAGGAAGAGATTGAGGAGGGCCAGGAAGCAAACGGAAGCCGTGCGTGCTGTAGGGGAGGTTGCCTATAAACTGAGACCCTCCAAAGGAAAAAAGTGCTTTCTAGACAAAAATCTAATAAAAGAACTGAGAATATACAGCAATAAGGAAGGCAAATAGAAAATTAATTATGAATGAGGGAGTCAAAGGGTCACACTTGCTGAATAAAGTTCAAAATAAAATCATGGAGGGGAGGTTAATTAAAAGTTACCATAAAAAATCAATTTACCCCAGCATGGTACAGAAAGTTTTTGCCATTATAAATGTAAGTAGTGACATTAAAAAAAAAAAAAAAAAACTATGTATTATACAATGGTGGTTACCTTAGTGTGGAAGAAAGGTTACATGAGGGTTCGGGAGGCAGGGTTCTTCCTTCTCCTTACTGGCAAAAATATAATCTTAATTCTAAGCAAACCTATTTAATAATATTTTCATCAGTGAAACAGGAAAAACAAGAATATCCTTCAAGTCTTTCCGTCTACTTTCATATTAAAGAGGTAAAAGAGTGGACTGAAAATAGCAATGTGTCAGTGGATTTGGACTGCTGGTCACTGAGAGTAGGTAAGACAGCCATGACAAGTTGCAGATCAAGGAGGTCTGTCTGTTCTAGCTTCTCTTCACCTCAACCTGAGATTCCCAGATTCTAGAACCACAGATACTCAGGAGTACACAAACCAGAAAGGGATTCCTACCCACAAGCACTCTGTCAAAGTCATGCTGTCCACAATGAGGCAGTATGCAGATTCATCGCTTGGGGTGAAGGAAGGTTTAGGTGTTGACTTGTGGGTGCACAGTTCCTAGATAGACTTTTATGGTCATGGCAGTAGGGAGAGGGAGAAGTGAAGGGATGTGGAGGGAAAGGAAATATCCTTCTGGAGGAATGAAGACAAGGCAAGAACTTTATGTGTTCTTGTAAATTCTGTAATTGTTCCTCCTTGTGCAGCTTATGATTCTCCCTGTTTCATAGGCCTAAAGAGGAGATTGCAATACATGACTGGAGATGCATCTTCCTTCAGGTTCCCATGCACAGTGAAAATGTGTTGAAGCTACCAAGACCCAGGCAGGATAAACTTCCCTATCTGTTATGAGGATGAACTCTCTGCAAACAATTTTGAGTATATTTAGTAAAATGAAATATACAAAGCTGCTTTGAAACCACAATGCCTTTGCTAATTTAAGGGAATATGATTATTCCAGGTAAAGAAAAATGATAGTTTAATCAAATTTATACATCTTAAGTTAATAAAAAAATATGTGTATGAATGTTTGCCTGCATGTATGCCTGGTGCCCACAGAGGCCAGAAGATGGTATTATATCCTCTGGAACTGGAATTACAGATGATTGTTAGCTATTGTTGGGGTGGGTCTGGAAACTAAGCATTAGTCCTTTTCAAGAACTTGTTTTCTTAAGTGCTAAGCCATCTCTTCTGCCCCTCAAATGCATAATTTTAAAGCAATCTGAGGTTGTTATGAATTTTAAGAACTGTGTTTACAAGACCCCTCTCTCCTTTCTGTCACAAAATGTTAGGACAAGGTATCAGGTGATGTCTCTAATTTTGTTGAAGTACCTAAAATAACAAATTATACAAATCATAGTTGGTATGTGTATATTGGACTATCATTTCAAAAAGGGAGGAGTTAAGTGTTAAAAGGATATTTGTCATAAAAATAACTAATAGAAAATCTATCAATTAATTTAAAAGAAGAAATTTTTAAGATTAAGTTTCAATTTTTAATTATGTGTGTTTGTGGGGCGGGGGGTCACTTCATTCTGAACAAGAAAACAATTCACCAAATAGACATAACATACATGAAAGAATATATACCAAACTCTGGTGCATGTCACTTCATAATATCAGTACTACAGGAGATCAAGACACAGATTAATCCCAACCCAGTAGTAATACTAGGGGAATTCAATACCCCAATGTCTCCATTAGGCAGATCAATCAGACAGAGTAAACAAAGAAACATCTGAACTTAACAATGCCATACTTCAAATGAACCTAATAGACATCTACAAAATATTCCACCCATACATCAAAGAATACACATTCTATTCAGAACTCTATGGAACTTTCTCCAACAGACCACATACTAGTGCACAAAAGAAACCACAACAAATACAAAAAGCTTGTAATAATTCCATTCATTCTGTCAGACCACAATACCATAAAGCCTAAGGTCAACACCAGAAGATGCACTAACTTCACAGACTCATGGACACTAAACAATACTTCTTAATGATGAGTGGCTCAAAGGAGAAATTAAAAAAAATAAATAAATATATTCATGGAAATAAATGACAACCACAGTACAAAACACACACACACACACACACAAATTCTGGGACACTTTAAATGCAGGCCTATTCAACATTGCAACACAAGAATCTGTAAAGTCAACAACAAAGGAAACCCAAACTCAGCAAACAAGAAGAAATAACAAAGACCTGAGCAGAAATTAATGAAATAGAAACAAAACAATACAAAAAAATCAATTCCTCCAACAGCTGGTTCATTGGAAAGATAAACTGGATAGACAGACTCTTAGCCCAGTCAACCAAAAGAAAGAGCAACTTCAAATCAACAAAATCAGAGGTGAAAGGGGAAATATTGTAACAGACAACAGAAAGAGCCAGAAAATTGAGTACTTTAAAATCCTATATGCTATTAAATTGAAAATCTTAAAGTAATATATGTATATTCAAATTCAAGGGAATCATAAAACTCAACCAAGAAGAAATCAACAGCTTAAACAGATCCAAAACATATAAGGAATTAAAACAGTAATATAAAGCCTCAACAGGAAAAACAAACAAACAAAAAACAAAAACAAAAAATACCTCAGACCCAGATTAATTCACAACAGAATTCTACCATTTAAAGAGGATATATACATCCAATCCTTCTTAAATTACTCAAAAAAACAGAGAGGGAGAACTCTGAAATTCCTTCTAAGAATTCAGCAAGACTCTAATACCAAAACCAGGTTAAGATACAACCAAAAAAGAAAGCTATAGTCCCATATCCTTAATGAACATAGATGCAAAAATTCTCAAGAAAATACTTGCAAAACACATACAGACACACATCAAACACATCACCCTGACCAAGTTGTCTTTATTCCAGAGATACAGGGATGATTCAAAATTCGTAAGTCAACAAACACAGTTAAGCATATAAATGGACTCAAAACAAAAAACACATAGTCATCTCAGTAGATGCAGAAAAGGCCTTTAGAAAATTTAGCATGAATTTATTTTAAAAAAAACCTACGGCCAACATCGCTCTAAATGGAGAAAAATGGAAGTATTCCCCTTAAAAATCTAGAAACAGATAAGGGTGTCCATATCTCCACTACTTTTTAATATAGCGCTAGAAATTCTTGCTAGATCAATAAAGAACGATAAGGAAGTAAAAGAAGTACTCAATGGAAAACAAAAAGTCAAAATATCCTTTTTTGCAGATGGGGTGATATAATACCTAAAAGATTCCAAAATTTCCATCGGAAACTCCTAGAAATGATTTGCACTTTCAGTAAAATGATGGTTTACACCAATAACAACAACTGAAGAAAGAGTACAATGAAATCCTCTCATTCAGAATATCCTCAAAAAGCAGTAAATAAAATACCTTGGAATGAACCTGATGAAAGTCATTAAAGATCTCTACAAAGAAAATTTTACATCTTTAAAAAAGGAAATTTTTGAGGACACCAGAAGATGGAAGGACCTCCCATGATAATGAATTGGAGTAATTAACATTGTAAAAATGACCATCCTACTGAAATAAATATATAGATTCAATGAAATCCCATTAAAATCCTCATGATATTCTTCTCAGAATTGGAAAAAAAAATCCTAAAAATCATATGAAAACACAAAAAGCCGTGGATAGTCAAAGAAACCCTGAGCACAAAGATCAATATGGGAAGATGATTACAATGCCAGATTTCAGGCTATATTACAGAACTATAGTCATAAAAAATAGCCTGGTACTGACACAAAAATAGACCCATAGACCAATGGAATATAATCAAAGATTCAAACATGAGAACATGCAATTTCAGCCACATGATATTTGACAAAGAGGGCAAGAACACTAATAGAAGGAAAGAAATTATCTTGACCAAACGGTGTTGGCAAAACTGGTTCTACACCTGTAGAATGAAACTAGACCCTTATCATTCACCTCAACTGAATCACAGACTTCAATGTGAAACCTGAAACTCTGGGACTGTTGGAAGAAAACATTGGCAGTAACCTATAACATATGTGTGTAGGGAAGCACTTCATAAATAAGCAGTTGCTAAGGAATTAAGGTCAACAATCAGCAAGTGAGACCTCATTAAACTAAAAAGCTTCTTCACAGCAAAAGAAACAACCAAGGAAGTGAAGAGAAAACCCACAGAACAGGAACAAATCTTCACCAGTGACACATGTGACAGAGGTTCAACATCCAGAATATATAAAGAACTCAAAAAACAAAGAATCAAGAAAATAATTGACCCAAATAAAAGATGGGCTAAGGATCTGAGCAGAGAGTTCTCAAAAGAAGAAATAAGGATGGTTGAGGAACATCTTAAAAAATGTTCAACATTGTTAATAAATGGGGAAATCCAAATTAAAATGACTTTAAAATTTCATCTTACCTCAGTCAGACTGGCTAAGATTAAGAGAATAAATGATGCAAAATGCTAGAGAGGATGTGGGGAAAGAGGAATGCTTATTTACTGCTGGTAGAATTGTAAACTTGTACAGCACCTATGGAAAGTAGAGAAGTCTCAAAAAACTAAAAATGAGCTCATCATTTGATCTAGTTATACCACTCCAAAGAGCTCATCTTATTGCAGAGATACTTGTACATCCAGGTTTGTGTCAGCTCTCTTCACAATAGCTAAAAGATGAGAAGCAACCTAAGTGTCCGTCAGCTGACAAGTGGATAATGAAAACGTGGCACATTTACACAATGGAGTTCTACTCAGTGGCAAAGAAATAGGAAATCATGACATTTTCAGTAAGTGGATGGAACTAGAAAGTGTTATGCTAAGTGAAGTCACAGAAACTCAGGAAAAAAAAATAACACATGATGTTCTCTGTCATTTGTACATCCTAGTACCAAACACTTATATGTGAGTATGTATCCTGATGTAATTCTAAGAGCCGGGAAAATGGAAAGAACTGGGTAGGTGAAGGGAAAGAAAGATCCTGAGAGAGAATAATAGCAGGAGACATAGATTAAAAGGGTATTAAAATGTAAGGCAGTCAGAAGAGTACGGGAAAAGGAACTATGGGGCTAAAGGGAAAGAAGAAGGTCCAGAGAGGTAGGACCATAGAAAACTGGTATTAGCACAGGAGACACAGGGAAATGGGGACACATTAAATGGTGAAGCAAAGAGGGAGTGTTAGACGGAGACAGAGAGAAAGGAGAGATAAACAGTGCTTGTCAGTGTAAAACATCAGAGTGAATAATATTAGTCTAATAACCTAATGACAAATACCACATACAGTATCTCTACATGAGTCTATGTGCATAGCTGAAGGCTGCATAACCAGAAATAGTGCTAGACAGGAGAAATTTTCTTTAGAGTTACTGTCCAGGGTGGTCCAAGAGACTCCCAAAATTACACAGGCTATTGCCACAGTCATTGAATGTCTCTCAAAACTTGAAGGTAAGACCCTTTTGCTAAAAACAGGACACACTTTGGAGACTGGATTTGGAGCAATGTAGCCAGAACTGACCTGGAAGCCACTTCTTCTGAAGGTCAGTACTCATAGCTCTGGAGAGTACTATGCAAATAGCCAAGGGAAAACGTCGATCGATGACCCACATGCGCTTCATGACCAAATAACCACATTAATAAAAAAAGACATATAGTTCAAGTTCAAGCAGATTGTGTAAGTGGAGATTGTGGGTGGGCTGGGCGGCATGTGTTGGGCGGTGTCCTTCATGAGGAACTGGGGCAATCCTGCTCTCTCTCTCTCTCATTCTGTTACATCTGTGAAAGATGCTGTAGATAAGAGTCAAGGTGTTGGAGCTGCAGCCCGGGGTTAACAATGCCTGCTCTTCCCCAGATTCCCAATGCTCCTGCATATCTCATGAACAGAAAAAAATCAAAGTTCTCATTCCATTGATGAAACACAGCTTTCTCTCCAGCTGTGGCTTTCTTCCCGAGTCGCTGCCAGATGCAGGCCTTTGAACCTTGTGCTGCCAGTTCACCTTTCTTACATTTGCATTTGACAGTTTACATTGAAAGCACCTTATGAAGGGCACACACTGTTTGGATGTCATAACAAAACTTCTTCCTTTGTTTTGACATATTGATGAAAAAGAAGCTGCAATACTCTAAGTGACAAGTCCTTTGTTCCAAAATGAATTATATTTATATTGCAAAGAATAAATTTATCACCATCAATTTCCATTTCTCATTGATTTTTAAAGTTTTATCTTGTGTTTCTGCTTCCGTTTGCTGAGTCAGCTTTCTAACAGTATTGAAGTTTAGACTTTAACTTAATATGCTTGTCCTTTGTCAAAAGCAGCCTTGTTAGATAAGTAAGTAGCATTTAGTTAATAATTCAGTGTGAATGGTGGTTAAATGTATAAAACAAGTCTCAAATGTTGATTTTTTTCAAGAGCTTAACCATCTATCTAGATGGAGCTGGAGAGATGGTTTAGCAGTTAAGAGCATTGACCACTCTTACAAAAGACCTAGGTTTGAATCGCACCATCCTCTTGGTGGCTAATAACTGTCTGTAACTCAAGTTCTAGGGAATCTGATGCCTTCTTCTGACCTCTGCCTGACACATGCAGGCAGGCAGTACACTTGTACCCATAAAATAAAAGCAAAAAAAAAAAAAAAAAATATATATATATATATATATATATATATATATATATATATAAAACAATCCATGTAGATGGTGCACATAGAGGGAGAGAAGAGGAGCAGGAGGGGCTAGAGAAGCAAGAGGAGGTGGGGAGGGGGAGTGAAAACAGAAGAGAAAATGTTTCTGAGAAAGGAGGCCTAGAAATGGCTCAGTGGGTAAAGACTTTTTGTGGCTATACCCAACAACTTGAGTTCCATCCCGGTGACCCAGTTCGTGGAAAGGATTAACTAACCCTGGTAAATTGACCTCTGATATTCAACACTTCACCAAGTCTCACATACCGATATCTAGCCCTCAATGCCCACAAATAAATAAATGTAATTAAAATAAGTCAATAGATAAAGCAAGAAATGAAAACAAGTGGTGTTATTTGAGTAGGGTACGTATTGTGAGCTGAGGCTAGTAGAAACCATTTATGGGAAGGTGACCTGTGAGCTGCTGTTGGAGAAGTGACCAAATAGCATGGCATTTAGGAACATCAGATTTCAAAGACAGGTCCTGTCCACGACAGCACTGATGCTCTGGCTCCGGGCCCCACTAGGAGAGCCTTGCCCGCTTCTGCTCTTGGTAGATTAGGAAGTCATCAGTGCAAAATCATCAGAAGAGAAACGCCAGCTGAAAGGAGGACAGTAAAGCAAGTCCCAGGGATTCTGTAGATGCTCATGACTCTTAAGAAGGACAAAGGAAAACGAATCCAGATCCTTGGAATCTTTGTCTCATACACAGACACTGTTCAGCACTATCTTTCAAAGATTACTGCACACCTATGCATTTCTGCCACCTAAATGACCATTCTCTCTCAGACTCTGCTCTCAGCTCATTGATAGCTAGTTCTAAGCGGTCAGATGACAGTACATTCAAACACAAAACTCCCTCCTGTACGTAGCCGTACATCCCCATGACAACATATGTACACAGCTGGAGTCTCACTTTAATCTCTCCACTTAGATGCATCCAACCTCATGAAAATCAACAGACCTGAAAATAAATTTACCCTTGCTCACCTCATGAATATTCTTCCTTCCTTGAAGCCTGTTTGTTTCAGTTTTAGTTAATAGCCACAGGTATCCAAATTTAAGCTTCATCCCATTGCCATCCTTTTAATCTCAAACCTTTTAATCTATTTTTAACATAATTCAATCAATGTTTATTTCTTTCTTGCCGGTTGCCTGTAGAGATCCATATTCACAGATTGAATAAATATTGGATCAGAAAGGTAGGAAACAAGATGGTAGAACTTACAGTCTAGATATTTGTTTTATAATAAATGAAAATTATTTAGGAAATAGAGCAGGAACGTCACATAGAGGCAGGCGAATTTGGTATTTTCTAGTGAGTTACAACTCTCCCCTTTATAATCCCCTGTGTTATTTAATAACGAAAAGTTGATGGAAACCAGGACTTTCATGGTCACCTGTAGACCTCAATGTCATGTGTGTGTGTGTTCTCCCAGCCTTTCTGTTGATAATTTTATTATTTATTTATCTATCTCTTTCTGGTGCTGCTGACCAAACCCACGGCCTCACACACACGCTAAGCAGTTTTCTCTCCTCAGCTCACTATGAGCCCCATTCATGTGTATTACATAAGTTATTCACAATTATATCAAGTGACAGATCCTATACTTTTAATTCTCTTTTTATGAAACCGAATAAAAAAAAATCTGTGCCAGATATTTTCAGTTGTCAACTTGACACACCCTTGGTAGAAGAATCCCCCTCATTGGTTCAGACTGTGGGCAGGTCAATGGTGCATTTTCTTGATTGTTAAGTGATGTGGGAAGGCCAAGTTCACAGTGCCACTTCTGGGAAGATGGGTCTAAGCTGTATTAGAAAGTCAGAAAAGGACAAGCCACAGGAGCAAGCCAGCAAGCAACATTCCTTCATGACCCGCGTGTCAATGCTGTCACAGGTTTTTGCCTTGACTTCCTACAGTGACTTTCCTCAGTGATGAACTGTGATTTGTCAAATGTAGGATAAAATAAGCCAGTTTCTTTCCAATTTGGTTTTGGTCATTGTATTTTATCCCCGAATAGAATGTAACTAGTATAACTCCTTGGCAAATGTTTAGTACGGATTCTACTAATGAGTCTTCCTTTACTTCTGAATCATTCATAGTGTGTCACCATGAGATAGTATTAACTCGTTAGTTATTACAGTATTATTTGGAACGAGATACCTATCTCATAATATCCCAGTGATGTCTCAAGGGGATACCATCTTTTCTACTTGATTCTTGGGTAGCTCCTAAATGGCTAAGAAACAGAGGGTTGGTGGCTCTTAGAACATCCCTCTTCTGAGTGCTTTATTGCTTTCCCAGAGTCCCAGAATAGTGGTTGACTCATGGATGAGAACTTCAAAGTTCCTGGAGATTGAGCATTACAGTTGGAGAGCTGAGAACTTCAGATAGTTTAGTGACTTTAGTGCTAAACATCACCACAAATGTTTCAGAGGTAGAGCAGAAGAAGTTGTACTGTGCAGGTCATTAGCCATTTGCTTATTAGATAGTTTAGAAGTCTCTAGGGTAAATGGCTGCATTTCATAAATCATAAGTGGGTACTTGGGAGATTAGATGCACAGCTAAACAACCTGCCTTTTGGCCAGTGAAATCACCTGGCCAGTAAATATTAAGGGAAAGAATAATTCCAAGTCATGTTTTTTTTTTTTTTTTGGCTAATTGCGGTAGGAGAGAACTAAATTTGCCAGTTATTTTAGAAATAAAAAAGAGAATATAGTTAATAATTGAATGTGCTTGTGAAAAAGTGAGAAAGGAAATATATAAACAAGAATATGGAAGTGCCATCATTAGCTAACAAAAAGAGATCCTGGGTCTTAAACACACATGGGTAATAAATTAGGCTATATGATAGCAGTCTAAGGCTGATGTTCCTTTTTGTCAGGAACACATTCAAAGAGTCATGCAGGCATTTATATTTGATTACAGGAGAAAAGGACTTTTGAAGGTTGTATGTGAGAGTGCCACACATGATAAAGTTGCCTAAGGAAAAGAGAAGGGTCATGAAGGAGGATAATGTTCAGGGGAGGGACACGTGCATAGGTGAACCGAGTTGGCGGGAGGCCATCTCAAGCAGCTTGTGCAAACATATACTCCATTAACAAATGGAGTTCTAGCAGCTGAATATGGAGAAGAGAATAATTTAAAACTGGAGCTTAAACCAAATACTAGAATAAAACCTTAGTATATCAAAGATATAAACATCAAGAACAAAAAAGGAGGAAAATAAAGGAAACTGTACACGTACAAGCAAGCTTGTTATCTGATCTAATCTATGCAGCAGACACGCACGCAGTGTGGTGAAGTTTCAGGCAAAGGGAGCCTACATTTCATTCCATTAAATGTAAAAATAATAATAAAATCGACCCATCCAAAACTTCCAGCTAATTTCCCCAAATGTCAATAAGCACTCCAAAAGAGCAATAAACCAACCCTCTAAGGACTTTGGCATAACATAAAGCATTTAAAATATCAATTATCTAATAATTTAACACTTAATGAACTCATTAGTTGGCATGTTTACTATGCAATGATGTTCTGTGTTGTTCAAAACAAATTATGCTTTATTTCTAAATTGCAATGAACATAAGCTACATTGTAAATACATCCCATTAAATATTTTGTAATAATCACATTAAAATGCAAATAACACAGCAAAATAAACAAGAAAAGACAATTTTAAGATCATAGTTGGTTATCATTGGGAGAAAGACTTGATTGAAATTTTGTGGCAAGAACAAACATTCTCTGCAGGCACTTTCACTGTGGAGGGGTAAGATAATGAGAGTCAGAACATACAGACATGTCTACCAGGAGTGAAGACACAGAGTGCCAAACGTGACCACAGTGACTTCTACAGTCTCTAATTCTGAGGCTTCTCTATGGCATACATATAATGCATCACAGTGCATTTTCCATTCTGACATCTTGGGATTAGAAAACAAAGGCTGTCTATGTTGAGTACTTGAGATGATTTAAATGACTGTATGAACAATCAGCAATATTATAAAGAGAATAAAATGGGAGATTGAATAGAATATAAACTTCACATATATAAAGTCATAATTTAGATTCCCAGCACCAAAGCAAATATAGCCAATTAGCATTAAGATAACCAACTGGGGAACATACTTGCTAGTTATAACACAAATCCTTAATAAAGAGGGACTTTCCTATTAGTTGATTAAAGACAAACAAAATACCCAAAACAAGCTGGGGATGGTGTTACATGTCTGTAATATCAGATCTTGGGAAGCAGAGGCAGGAAGATCAGTCTGGATTATTCACACAATCTGAAAGTAACCTCATAGGCTTTATGAGATACAATTTCGAAATGCTATCATGGATCTGGACAGATAACCAGAGATTAAGTGACTGGTTACCAGCAGGCAATGGTGTCTCACAACTACTTGTATTTCTAGTTAAAGGGGAATCACTGCACTCTTCTGGGCACTTCAGGCTCCTGCAGGTGTATGGTGCATATATGTTCTAATAGGCTCACACCTGTGCATATAAATCATCTCCTGAAAACCTAAAAACTACAACAAAATGGAGTAAACCCTCACTCTGCACAAATAATTACCAAAAAAGATGTGTAAAGGCTCTTTTAACACTTGAAAAAGATAAAGATGTTTAAAATGTAAAGGAAATACAAATTAAAAGTGAACTGAAAGAATAGTGCAGACATAAAAGTTGGCTCAGATTCAAAATATTTGTTGACAAAGCAAGAAAGCAATTCTGTATATTGTGGTTGCTGTGGGGAAACATATTGCTGTGAAACGGTTTAGACAAATATTTGACTGTCTATCATTATTTTGAACACACATGTACTTGTCAGAGCACTCTCAATTTGAAGAATCAAATGAGAATATATAGATATATGCCCACAGAAAGGTGAAATTATATATATTATATATATAATCTTACTGACTATTACATCTGAAAGTACTAGAAAATAATGGAAATAAAACATATGCCCAGCAGTATAGAGATAGGCCGATTTATAACACCACATCTACATGGGGACCTTAAAACAGAGAATTTGGGGTACACAGCAAGTGTTAAATGGCAGACTTTCATATAACTTGCGGCATACATTAACTTTTAAAGGAGGATAAATATAACACACACACTGCTTTGTCTGCTAACACACACTCATAACTATAATCAATGACCTAATTAATAAAGAGGAAAGGCAATGAAAGGACTATTCTACAAATTCTTTACCAAAGTTTTGACACTGAAGTATTCATATGTGTTAATATCTTTTATCTTATGAGTTGAAGCAAAAGAAATAAAGGATTCGGGTTGTCTATATACAAAATCAACAATAAAATCACAAGATATTATTTCAAAGGATCATGGGCAGATCATACTGCACTGCTGATAGTGAAATGCATCATATGTAAACTAACTTGTTATATAAAAGAACAAATAGAGGCTGTTACGTTTATAATTGAATTGAAAATATGTAAAATATAAATTCATGATTTTATTAGATATAATTCTTTCATTTAATAAGATTACCAGAAAGTTTTTACTGGCGTCATTGTTTAAAGGAATGTCTTAGCTAACTTTACTATCTATTTAGAGAAAATGGAAACATTTATGAGATTTGCTAAATCTTATTGGACTATGAAGTTACCAGATAAGTCTAGCTTATTTGCTTTGTCAGAAACCATTTATGAAAAATAAAAGCTCTATTGGGATTACTATGATCCCCACACTCAGGGCATAACAACTGAGAATAAAAACTAAGAATAGTCTTTGCCTCTGGTGACAGCTGAGAGATGCCATCATTCTATGTGTAGGGGTTGCTTTGAAGAGGTATCATTTAGGGTCAAGCATCTCTCTTATTCTCTGTGTTTGACTAGTTCTGGAACTCTATAATAGTTTCCATCTATTGTAAAAAGGAATCCCAACTCAACCTTGGGAAATCTGGCAATTGATGATTCCTGGGAGGGGAAGACAGTATCTTCGAGGGATGGGACTCTTGGTGGGGTCAGTGGATAGACACATATTGATGGACTACAAATCAGACTCTATAGACTGTATTTTATATTTATTCATGTATATATGTACATAAATATATTTGGGGGCGTATTAAATTGAACAGTGGCTGTGTGGATAAGAAAAGGATGTAAATACCAACAAAGTATACTATACAAAAATCACGTAAATTCAATGAAAAATAAAACAATTTTAAAACTCATTCTGTACTTCTGGATCTATAGGAACATCCGTGTCCTTTCCACAAGCCACCAGGAAACCAGGCTCTGTCTTTGGCATATCCTGTGCCTCCTAAATGCTGTCTTGCTTCCCATATCTCCCCGTCCTTCATTCCTGCTGTGTACTTCCTGCTGTTTATTTCATCCCTTGATTTGTCTTTTTAATAGACAATGCGTTCTCCGGGTTGCTTCCAGAACTACCTCACAAACTACATGGGAGGATGCCATATTCATACCTTGCAATCGGATTCTCTCTTGTTCCCATCATTTAAGAGACTGGGGAAACAAAATACTCACTTTCCCAGCCTCTTCCATCTGAGTGTGTGAGAAACATGTGTAAAGTGTACCGTGATGTCTCGGGGCATCTGAGAAGACTTGCTTTCCTATTGAATTGCCTCTTCCTTTGTTTCTTGGAAAAGTAGTTGCTCAGAGCTTCGACACTCTTGTTACCATGAAGGAAAGCCCAGAAAAATATCAGACGTTCTGTCTGATCCTGACATTATTGAGTCACTAAACCTACAGTCACATTCACTCACACCTAGAGTTCTTGTTATGCGAGAAAAATGTACTGCTGTTCTCCTGGTAAGTCCAACACTCTGTACTTGCAGGTAAAAGAGTCATTACTTTCTTGTATTCAGTGGATGTCCCTGAAGAGTAATCTCTAAAGAAATAACATCCCCAATATCAGCACTGAGTAAATGCAATGATATTTTTAAATAAATGAATGCATACTAAAATTCATACTCACTCTATAACATCTATAGGGCTAAATTAAGAGAATTAAATTACACTATTTCGTCTTTATGAATAGTGAAAATATATTTTATCCTTTTATGAATATAAAGTAATTTTGAATAAAATTTAAATTGATTTTACTTACAAAATTGGATATATGAATCTATCAATTTTTATTTTTCCAGTCCACTAAATAAAATTTACTAACCATCTCTTGTTAATTCTTTACTCCACTTTATGAATAATTTGCATTTCAGAATACATTTTTGAGAACAATTCACATTATAGTACATAGTGATGGTGTTATATTATTATTGAACAAGACTTGAAAAATTGAGTTTAATGTAGCTAACAATGAATAAAATTATTTAACTAAAAATGTATCCAATATGCCCTTCTGTTACAGAAAGTAAAGTGCTGTGGGTGATCCAAGGTATAAGCATGATTTGGGAATAATAAGATATATTTGAGAATGACAGAAACATAGGATATTGGGGTCCCCAACCGTCAGTGGACATAATAGTCACCCTGAGAAAGTGGCTTTTAGTTTCTTGTCCCACCAATTTAAAGAATAAAATTCATAAAAATAGAAGGTTAGTTTGAGAGAGAGATTTATTATGGATTCATAAATGGGATCATAAGTGAGAGAGAGAGAGAGAGAGAGAAAGAGAGAGAGATTCTGAAAATGGATTATCATTGAGCTGCCAGTCTGGGAGCTTTCCAAAAGGTTTATATGAGAAACCATGTTGAGGGATGGAGGTGGGGAGTAATCTAGTCCTTCCAGGTGTCTTCTCTCAGTACCCATGAACTTGCCCTTAGATAAAAGCTAGCACCAAGGACCCAGCAGAACCAGGAAGCAGACCCCTCACAGGTACTTCTGGCCTCCAGAAAGGACGTGGTCAGAATGGTTGCTTGTGGGTTCCTGACCTACATGAACAGTTTCTTGTTCTCACCCATAACACTACCAAAAATAATCATTAAAGCAGCACTTGACCTAGACTTGCTAAATTTGAAAATGAGGACAGTTCAACCATTTAAAGGCACCCAGAAAGTTCCACTGGAGCATGCCTGTGTGTGAAGCTGGACAGCATATTTCTCTTCAGGGCCTTTCCCATCCTTATCTCCTTACACTCTATAGCTTTCAACTGTGTAGATGATAGATTTTTCCTATTAATAAAATCTAAAATACTAAATTATATTTTTCAGGGACTTAATCATTGTCTAAGGAATATAACAAAAATATTAAAGTGTTTTTCTATGGTAATTTTTAATCTAAAAATGTAGGATAGGGAACTAGAAAGATGGCTCAGCCTTGAGCTTAATGTAGCTAACAATGAAGTCAATTATTTAACTAAAAATGTATTCAATATGCAATTCTATTACAGAAAGTAAAGCAATGTGGGCGATCTAAAGAATAACTATAATGTGAGAATATCAGGATGTTTTTGAGAATGACAGGGGCTTAATGAACTAGGGTCTCCAACACTTGATAGGCACATAAGATGCCTTGGGACACTGGAGGCTCTTTTAGAAGACTGGTTTCCAGCACCCATGTGGAAAGTAACAACCAACTGTAATTCCAGTTCCATGGGATTTGACCACCTTTTCTGGACTCCATGGGCATACCTGCAGGCAAAACACTCTCAAAAAGAAAATAAAAATAATTTAAAAATTAAAATGTAGATTAGTTGCAAAGGATTTGGAGATACTATAACTGTTTGGAGAATTGTTTAGGCAATGGACTCTGGGTTTATTATAATTGGAAAACTGTTCTAAGTCTTCATTTCAGGTGAAAACTTTGTTTCAAAACTTTCTTTCCAGAAAAAAAAAATGTGCAAGGTCCCAGGAGCCCATAGAACTCTGCTCTCTTGTGGTCATGCACCTCCACGCTGGCTCTACAGTCTTTCCACCCCCTCTTCTGCAATGGTTCCTGAGCCCTGGGTGGCGGGAGTATAAAATAGGAGTTCTGTCCAGGGACTCACACTCTGAAGTCTCTTATTCTTTATATTTTGACCAGTTTTGGCCTTCTGTGTTCATTGCCCTCGGTTGCATGAGGGAGCTTCAGTTGCAAGAGTTGAGAGATGCATTAGTGTTCTCTCTATCCCCTTTTTCACTAAGTTTCCTGAGCTTAGGTATAGAGGTATCGTTGTAGGTGTGTGACTTATGGTTGGACATCTAACAGACATTTATTCTCTGTGTGTGACGAGTTGTGGAACTCGGCAACAGCCTCCATCGGTTGCAAAAGAAGCTTCTTATATGAGTAATGACAGTAAATATAAGGATTATTATTTACCATATAGTAAGAAAATATGTTTCTCTGGGGGTATTGACAGACTTGTGTTTTTCTATAATATCTATGACCTCTAAAGCCATGAGAAATATATTTGCAGAACCATGCATGAGCTCCCTTCCACTGAGTGAGCTTTATGTCTAATTAGATAGCTGTTGATTACTCCTAAAATAAAAATGCCACTACTGCCCCAGTATAGCTTACTGTGCTTGTCATTGCTGTAGTTATTATACTTGAACCTGGAGTTGATCTGATTGATTTTCTCCCTTAGCAGTTTGCATATCGTCCTCCAAAACTCTGAGAGTGACAGAGCACGTGAAATCCAGTGTGTGTGACTCTATGAGGTACAGATGAGTGAAGAGACATGAAGATCATTAAGAATTTTCGTATGAAATGCACAAAAATCAGTAAAAAAAAGCACACATCAAAATCTATGAATTGTTGTAACTACTTAAGTTGATGTCTGTAGAAATGCAGTAACAATTACTTAGTGCTAGAGAGCACTGACTGCTCTTACATAGGATCCAGGGTCTAATCCCTGGATCATCACCCACATGGTGGCTAATAACTGTCTGTAATTCCAGTTCCAGGGTGTACAATGCCCTTTTCGACCTCTAAGGGCATTGTGTGACAAGGGTGCACTTACATACATGCAGGCATAGCACTCATACACATAAAATAAATAAATGAAAACTAAAATAGTTTTAAAATATTTTAACAAATCTCATATATCAAAATAAAAATGATTTTAAACCCAATGTGGTTATATGGTTTCCTTAAAGCAAACCATGATGTATTCCCTCAGATGATCCTACTTCTTCATTTTTGAGGATGTTTTGACAGAAAGTCAACTCCAGTTTCAATAAAAAAAAATAACACCTAGAGTAGAAGCAGATATTTTGATTACAGTATCATTGGTACTTAGTTGTGAAATATCCTCAATTCAAGCTCTTCAACTCTCTGGGAGGAAGAGAGGAATATACCTTCAGCTATGTGTGAATGATTGTTCATATTTCACTTTAAAGTCATATTAACAGAGTTCATGAAGACTGGGTATAAATAACCATGAAAAAGAAAGCAACTGAGTCTTTGCCAATTACATCCTTTCCTTCTGCCAGAACTTCAAATTACTGAAATATCCTCAAGTAAAAATCCAGTATTACTACTGTAGCTAGAATTAAAATCTGAGGTCCCACCAATACTGCACACACGCACACACACACACACACACACTCATACACACACACATGAACACACACACACACACACAAAACCATGAACAAAGTAAAAGTAACTCAGAAACTCTGCAAGGAAACTAGTACTTTTACAAAAGTGTGAGATGCCTCATTCGAAAGAACAAGTGGAAAATTGGATAGGTTTTTACAGTAACCCAGAAGTACTGTGTATTTTCCGCACTGGCTGTGGTCCAACCTCACAGTCCTTTACAACTGGCTAGTTTTCAAAGAACTTGCACAAAGAAATAAAGGGAAGGGAGAAGGGACAGCCACCCTGGGATATCAAGTTCAGGAGATCCAGCAGGAACGTTTTGTACAAAACAGAAGTTTTTAAAAGGTGGGATATTAAAAGATATGAATATCTTGACTTAAATATTAAGAGGCATGTGGGAGTGAAGTACAACGTTACATTATAGAGGGCTGGAGAGATGGCTCAGTGGTTAAGAACACTTGGCTGCTCTTGCAGAGGACTCTGGTTTGATTCCCAGCAGACACATGACAGCTAACAACTGTCCATAACTACAATACCAGGGAATCCAATGTCACAGGAGTGCACTTACACACATACCGACAAAATACTCATACACATAAAGTTAAAACAATAAATAAAATATCACAAGCACAAAAATAATATTACAAAGGTTACATTTCTGTGATCCCTTTTTCCATAGTAAAGATTTTAGTTTTTGGTAATTATTTCCCTCACTGTAGAAAATTCCAGAAAAGTATCAGTTTTATAATAATAAAAAAAAGTGAACATTAGTCAAAGGATGTGTGAAAACCATCAGAAACCATGGTTTAAAAAGAAAACAAAGAAAAATGGACTTTATATCAGAATCTAATCCATTATGCATCATGGATTTATTTAGCAGATACTTGTTGACTATCAGCTGTATAGATGGAGTGTCAGCACACACACAAAATATGCCAAGTCTAGCTTATGGGAAAAATTTCTGTTTAGAGGAGACAGATATGCAAATAAATTGGAAACATTTTTTGGTCGTGGAAAAATATAAGAACAGTAAACTTTGGTAATATGCAAAGAACGTCTCTGTGGGAGGAAGGCAGGCCTTAGTGCATGAAAGAAATTCAAAAAAGCACAGGAACCCAGTCATACAGATACCTTGGGAACTGAGGTCTGATCTAGGAAACAGGAACATTAAAAGCCTTGAGGTAAGGACATACATTGCATTCGAAAATCTTCATAAGGCTAAGGCGGCTTAACCAGTATGAAATGGAGTGTGTTTAAAATGGAAGTAGTTGAAATCAGAGCTACTTGGGAACAACATGGCCCTGGTGGCCTCAAGGATATATGATAAAGGTGGGATTCTTCACGTCAAGCATGAAAATTTAGAGGTTACATGTTTTGAGAGAGAGAAAAAAATTAAAACTCTGTAAGACAAATACATTTAAAAGATTCTGCAAAGGCCAAATGAAATCACTGAATTTATAAAAAGAAGATTTCAGAGATAATTACTTTCTTGTCTTTTCTATTTTTTTTTTTTTTAGCCTTGCTAAATAGGATAAGGAGTTAAAGGAATGGTAAATTCCAACCTAGGCAATTTTGCTGTAATAATGCTAGTTAATGATGAAAATTATATCCCAACACACAATTTATTTATTGCTTATGTTTCCATTAGTTCACAGAAATTTAGAAGAGAAATCATGTCTGTACAGTCCATTCCTACCCAGGGAAACTCCTTAACAACCTTAGAAAATTGCTTCTAGGATTACGCTCATTTGACTAATCTAAGCAATAGATTTTGTACTCACTAAGGAATCTACAAGTAAAATCGCTCAGCAGGTGCAGCTGCAGGTGGTGGTGAAGCTTTCCAAATGGCCACTAGAATCTGCCAGGGTAGCCGATCTTATGTCACCTGGCAAATACCTCTAATGGGTATGAATTGCCTAGGGGAAGAAAAGTTCTCTTTTATGTAGAAAGAGAAAATAATGCTATTCAGTTTTGTGGAGAGTTTTTTTTTTTCTTTTCTTCTAACAAATGGCAGATAGACTTTTTTTTCTCCATCTTGCAAAAAGAGTCCATAGATGCAACTTTATAATAAATGCAAAGTGTTACATGAGGAGCAGTGGAAGAAAAGCTGTATTAAATTTGCAATTACTGGATAATTTATATGCTAGCTGATTAAAATAACTGCTGTGGATTTAACAGCATGTGCTCTGGAAGCTACCACCTAACCCTAAACTCTATGTACCTTCTAGCTTCCCTGGAGATTATTAAATATTCTCCTCTGGTTGAAAAGGGAAAAGCAGAGAAGACAGAGGAACACTCTTCATAATTTACACAGGTAAAAGAGGGCAGATATATAGTGCTGTCCCTGAAAAAGGAAATTTCTCTCTCCTTAGTCACTCAGTGACTTTAATCAGGAGGTTGTGGCATTTGGGAGACAAGTCAGTAGGATACAGATCTTGCATGCTTCTAGTGTCTATACAGATTAAAAAAAAAAAAAAAAAACTCTTCACACTCAGTATGGGGCATTGTGCAAAGGACTTTATTTTTTATGCCCATGTTTTAGAATGAAGCATTTGAGTGCCATGACCTATCACAGTTTGAATACTGCTACCTCTTTCCACCATTCTCTTCTGAGCTACAGACACATCATCACAATTAAGGATGTAAAAGCTTGAAAAGGGACAGAATGCAGGTACCTCATCTGCTCAGTTCTTGGCTGTTCTTTTCTGGCCTTCAGGGTCCATGTCAACCCAGCATCACCTCACGGGACTTCACTGTTGCTAATTGATACTCCCTAGAAGAAATTAAGTCTACCCAGTGTATCACAGCACAACTTGAATCCTGAATGTGTTTATTAAATCTAAGTTACTGGAGCATATTTTGGCATGTTAGCAGTATTGAGACCAGTAAAATTGTTAAACAAATATGAATTGGAGGTAAGAGGAACATTTGTCTAAACATAAAATTATTATTTGGCTCTTTAAAAGAGAAGAAAGGAGAGAGGTGGGAGTTACTATAATTTCGGTAAATCAATGAAAAGAAACTTTAAAGAGAAATGTAGAGTATTCAGAGCAGTAATGATAGAAAGAAATCTGACTGTCTGCCTGTTGTCTTGGATCCTTGACTTCTTTGATCCTGGATCCAGAGAATTTATCAACTTCTTTTCTGCAATGAATCTTGGATAAAATGAATCCTGTGTAACTATAATTTATAAAGAGGATAGAAAAATCCTGATTTTCAAAATTTAAAACGCAGAAGATTCCAGAAGACATTAACCATTCAGATTATAAAACCTTATAAAATGCTTAGGTTTGGGTCATTGAGTTTTACATATAAAGTTGGGTGTTATTCAGCATATCCCTCAGAAGGATTGCCTTGAAAGCAATTGAATATAGGACAAAATAGTTAGTAAATACCGTCAATTAAATTAGAAATGAATATAGCAGGTCATTGGGTTTAGAATGAAATCCCTTCCAGTTGGATTCCAGAATCGTAAGAGAGGCATGTAAATCAAAGTAAAAGTGACAGAGTGATCTGGATAAAGAAAAAGCACGTCAATTTGCATGCATGTATTCCCTATGAGCAGATATGCCACCAGCTGGAAACTCACAAAAGACATTTTGAATCTAACTGCAGCCCAGGTGCTACTGATTTTGTGTAAAATTCACCCCATATGTTCTACATTTTATGGGGAGTTAATGCTCAAGGACACTTCTCAAAAGAAAATAAATATCATACATTACCTAAGATGAATACAGTTATTTTATGTAAGCCATTCTTATTTAATGTTAAGTCATGCTTAAAATGTTTAACTTTGCTTTTTGGAAAAGATATGGCTCGCAAGATTGTTTACTCTAAACTCTGATGAGGATTTTTTTTTCCATTTAATATTCATTGTCAATAAGTAGATTTAAATTTTTACCTGACAACTCCTGATACCACTGACAATCAAATGTGCAATAACTGTTCCAGTCAGCTCTGAGTTTTCTAGGAAAGTTTTTTTCACTTTACTGTTGGTAAAAGCTAGGATGATCTACGCTGTAAAACGATATATAAAGTCATGACTCAAGTTCATTAGAGCACTACCAAATTTTTTAAGCACCTAGCTTCTCCCATCCCAAAATTGCTGTCCTCATCAGCTTTAGCTGTCAATTTTATGGGCCTAGAGTCAAGTCTTCTCCACTGAGGGATTTCCCAGGTCAGACTGGCCTGTGAACATTCCTGTGGGGAGTGTCTTGATTGACAGTTGATGTAGGAGGGCCAGTCTACTGTGGGTAGTGCCATTCCCTGGCTAGGTGTTCCTGAGCTGTGTAATAAAGCTAACTAAGCATAACTTCGAGGGAGCCAACAGACAGTTCTTGTCCATGGTTTCTGCTTCAAGTTCCTGCTTGAATTTCCGCCCAACTTTCTTGAATGACTGTGGCCCAGAGGTGTAAGCCAAGTAAACCATTTCCTCCTGTAAGTCACTCTTGAGCACAGTGTTGCCCAGTAACAGAAAGGAAACTAGAACAATAGGCCTTCTGAATTTCTTCATTTTGAATTTGTTTTTCCTCTCTACTTCTAAGCATCATTTTATTGACATTAAAACGGAAAGACGAATTGTCTCAGTTGATTCACACACACACACACACAAAACTTTTCTTTTTTGCCAATTTTTCTTTTGCTGCAGTTCAATAAAAAGGAAGAAATTAAGAAGGGATAATCAGCATAAAACTTTAGTAAAGAAGTTACAATTATTTTCCAATATTTTATAATTTATGGTTTATTTTTATTTTATGTGTATGAGTATTATGTCTGCGTGTGTGTCCTGCAATGACTACGGAGGTCAGAAGAGGGTGTCAGGCTCCCCTGGAACTGGAATTATAGATGGTTGTCAGCTACCATGTGGATGCTGGAATATGAACCCAGGTCCTCTGCAAGAACAGCCAGTGCTCTTAACCTCTGAACTGTCTCCCCAGCCCAGAAGTAACAATTATCATTATTTGTTAAACATCATCTTGCATGTTTACCATTCTATGCATGTTAAGAATGACACGTTAAGTTTCCATCTCCTCAGACCCAAACTCCTTTCGAAGTGTCTTCCTGGGAAAGCTGTGCCCTCTCTCTCGCTCCTGAGTCGCGTGTCCCCAGCATTTTGTTCTCTTTCCACCTCAGCTCTTCATCACAGATCACAGCACTTACTGCCATCGCTGCCTATATATTATTACATGTTTTGTAGGTTTCTCCTATGCCAATCCACTGTGCTTTGAATGTGACTGTTAAAACTGAGTCCAACTTTTAAAATATTGTGCCGTTTCTAAATTTGCAAGCATTAAATCATCCTAGAGTTCCTAAACTACCTGTGGACCTAGAGCACTACTGATAAGCATAATTCCTACAATTGCGTTAAGTACCAGCCACCAACTGCTTAATCTATGCTGTTTCCAAGTGTCAGGAAAGGGGAAATAATGACAAACTCTTCTTTATGGCCGTTTGTCCCTGAGATCATATAATTTAAGGCTCTGTATTGCACTATACATCTTTACAAAACCAGCTCGCTGCTCCCAGCCCAATTGCTTAGCTCTCACCTTGCTGTCCCAGCATAAAGATGTGTGAGAAGAAGCAGATAGATGATAGATGGGAGATACACTGTCACAATTATGTCCGACTTCAGCATGAGAGGAGGCTGGAATATATACATTCGAAGAGGCAGCATTAAAATGTTGTCTCTTTGAGAGTCTATGCTGGGGAATTTGAAGTGCCTTGTGGTTAGGATTTTACCCCATGAAGCTCTTTGTAGAAAATCTGCTTTCTTCTTATCATTATCAAGCAGACAGTCAACCTTTTCAAAACTGCAAGGGATTTGATATTTTTCTTTCCTCTCTCAAATCCCATTACATTGTTCCAAGATTTCTACCCTCCATTTTCTTTTCCTCCAGAGCCCGCCTCTCTTTGCCACATATATGAACTCCCAACTTCATTAGTACATTCCTTTTAATGTTTGATGGATCAGTCAGAAAATAATCTAAATACATATTTACACTAACTAGATAAGCCAGCTTTATCTCCTATATCCAAATTCCTCCTCACCTTCATGCCCACATTTAAAATTTTTTATTTATTTTTATTTTATGTGTATGAGTGTTTTGCCCACATAAGAATATGTGTGAACCACGTATACACACATAGTGCTCACACAGGGGAGAAGACTTCAGGACCCCTAGAACTGGAGTTAATGATTACTATGTGTTGCTATGTGGGTGCTGGTTCCTAATCCAGGTCCTCTGCTAGAGCCACAGTGCTCAGAACCACTGAGCGCTCTCTCTCTCTCTCTCTCTCTCTCTCTCTCTCTCTCTCTCTCTCTCTCTCTCCTGGCCCTTCCATGCTGATATGAATTGTTCTTTCATGACCAATCATGAGCCTTGGTTTCTGGCACTCTGCAGAAGCTTGGTTTTGTACTGTGTTAGTCATTTCTAGGCTTGACCCTTGTAACGGACAGGAAGGGCAGAATGAATGAAAAGCATCCCACATTCATAATACCCTTTATTTGTAAAAGAAGAGCACAGAACTTTGAGCACTCTTCTGGAAACTGGAATATTTAGCACTGCCACTTAAAATTTAGCTATAGTAAAGTCCATAAAGCTTCCATTGTATTTAATTTTAATTTATTTAAATTTAAATAGCCCTACATGTTCAATAGTGAACAGAGGAGTTGTTTCGGAAAACTTGGGGAATAAGCCCATCACTTTTATCCCCATTGTGTCTAGAAGTATAGTTAGAAGATTATGGCCATTGTATTTTGACTTTTTCATAATGTTTTATTCTGGACTTCCAGGTCTGTGCTAAGACAATTGATGTAAGCCTCTTATCTCCGTCATAAGAAAGGATAATATCTGTAGGTTCTAATAGCATCGTCTTTGCAAAAAGTTTTCCTATTTTTTTTTTTGCTTTTTAGATTTCCTTTGCTTCATTTCCTAAGAAGCGTTTAGTTAAAAACAGAAGAAAAGCCCGTTAATGAATTAATTAGTCTGAAACTTGGTAGTAATTTTAATATATAGCTATCATCTCTGTTTGCTGATTTCTCTTTCTATTTCAATTACAATGCTAATCCTTCTTCACATATATTCAGTAGAGGAGATTGACTTGTTTAACATGATAATAAAATCCAGTCTAACAATAACACTGTGCTTAAGGTGGATGGATGGAACAGACCTGGTCTAAGTGCTTTGTATATAAATTCCTTTCATCCTGAGAAGCAGCTTTACTATTATATTCATTGAAGAGATTAGAAAATAATATCCACCTTTCACTGACAAGAAACAACCTTGTGAAAAATGGAAGCTTGTTTTGCCTTGGATATTAACTCTCCCCCAAAGACCGAGATGCTAAAGGTTGGTGTCCAGACTCTGACACTATTGGGAAGTGTTGAAAAGTTTAGGAAATGGGGTCAGGGATGGAGAGATGATGGATCAGTGACTAAGAGCATTCCTGCAATCCCAGGGGACCCCGGTTCCTTTCCTAGGATCCACTTCTGTTGAGTTGCACACAACCGATTGTAAATCCAGCCCCTGGAGATCTGGCATGTCCTTATGACTTTCAAGATCTGTATGGCATATGCTCATACAGATACACACATACACACAGATAAAAATAAAATAAAACTTTAGAAAACATTTAGGAAGTAGGGCTTGTGGACCGAAGCTAGGTCACTGGGCAGTCACTGCAGAAGGCATGGTGGCTGCATCCTCTGTCTTCTTTTGCTCCTGGGCAGCATGAGGCCAGCAGCTTTGATTCACATGTTCCCTGATCTGTCACGCTTTGCCATGGGCTCACAATCCAAGGGCTGCAGTCATTGAAACATCTGTTTTTCTGAATATCTCAGGTATTTGTTTCCTGCAATGAAAAACTGACCAAAACAATCCTAGCATTGTATTTTAGCTCTTACAAGTAACTAACTGCAAAATGTTGATACTTAACAAACCTAGCATTCAAATATAAACTGACAATTCCAGTTTAAAGTTAAAAATGGTCTGTAATGGTCATTCAATGTATTTATATTCTCATTTGTTACGTAAATTTTTGTCAAGGAAATTACAGGACCGATTGTTGCTACCACCATTGGTATCTGAAGGAAAGATTTCGCCTAACTATTTTCAAGACAAATAGAAAGACCACTTGAGCAATCTTAGGCTGACTAACCCACACAATTATTGAAAGCTATGTTTTTACTTTAAACAGACTTTATTTTTTTTAATAACTTGTCACCAATTTACTCTCGGTGACTTGTGCCCACTATACATTTTATAAAGGCCCTGGCAGGTTATACAGAAGACATTCAGGCCTTGTCTTTGAGGTATTGATGGTGCAAATGTAGGAATGCACAAAATAAAGGAATGCATTTATTGTTTTTCAAGCCGACCAAGAGGCATTTAAAAAGCTTGAAAGACATGTTTTTTCAGGAATTCCTAATAAATACCCTGGAAACACTTTTCTTTACTCTTATGGTCCTAATCAATAACATCATAGGCTTAATCCAAGATGCACAATCTTTTGTACTCAACTCTAAACTTGCAGAGGAGGGCTTTCACAAGATAACTTTGGTGCTCTGTGGGAATGCTGCTCAAAAGCGCTGACTGTAAATACATGTCCTCTGAGTTTACACTGGGCAATTATCCATGGAAGTCAAATATCCTCAAGTAACTGGGTAAAATTGCCTTTTGATTAAGCATTTTCTGGAAAGCCTGAACAGCATCAGTCTGTTTAATTTTTAAATTATAATTACATTTTGTTCCTTGATTCTTTCATTGCATTCCAATCAAATGTCTCTGTCCTGACACTCGTTAAAAGCATTAATATGGTGAACCTTGTTCACAGAACAAGAGGATTTTGATTTAAGTCACCAATTTTCAGGATCTATCATTGTAAAATCATTGACTGGACACTTTTTTAACATCAGTTATGTGCCAAACATCATCTTCAGTAATGTCACATCTTATTTTATCTAATGCATAATTAGCCAAGATCACAGGAGCAGACAACAGGCGGCATATTCAGATCCATATATTTAATTAAAATGTACATTTAGCTTCTCTCTCCACTATGCTTTCTCTTCACTCTTTTTCTTTGAGTTTTAGGAAGGGTCATGCCTTGACCATCTCTACAGCAATCATCCTAGAAGGCAAGGCATGAAACACATTTCTTCAGAAATAAATAAGTTCAGAGACCAGGGGAAGGATTTTATGTGAACTTCACTCTCTGATTTTTATAGAGAGCAGAATTTGTCATTAAATCCAATTGCCTTCAACACCATCCAAGTAAATTTTATATTTCATAGCAAAAGCAACTCAACTAGACTTGTCCAGTTTAGCAAATGAAATAGAGAGTGTACAGTTAAGTTTGAATACTTAACATATACACACCAACGAGAAATGTGCTTTGTTCTCTGTTTACCTGGTCACCTGATATTTTCTCCCAAGACTCAAGCACTGATGACTGTATGCTATAGAAAGAAAATCACAATGAAATGTGGATGCAGCTTTATGAGTGACAAAACCCTGTTTTACGCACAGAGACTCTGCATGGGAACAAAAGCATCTAACTCTCCTGATATGCCATGAACCTGAGATTTGGTATTAATGATCCCAAACCCTTAGGTCTGGAATGAGAAAGCCAAATGTCATGGATTTCCTAAGAGATTTCTGATATCTGGTAACAGAGATGTCCAGGTCTATAATTTATGTCAGCTCTGTGAATTCAGGATGGTGCTAAGTTTCTACTCTGTAAAGATATTTTAAATAATTTAAATCAACCGAAGACATTTTAGATAAATGCTCCCTTGAATTAAGTTTCTATGGTCCCGTTTCTGGAATGCAGAACATCTCCACTGTTTGGTTCTCACCTCTGGGGCATTGATTCCAAGCTGGACCAGTCCCCATTTTTTCTCAGCATTTGGAAGAATATTCCAGCTTTTTCTTGCATTGGGTCACTTTTACTAATTGTAGTGACTCTTGCCAGACTGAAAGCTTTCTGCCTTTGTACAATCTTCTGCCCAATTCTTTCTCTAGCCCCACAAGTTTTACCCTGGGACAGACATAATTTATTCTTCAATGCTTATTCAACACGACTTCCCACAGCCTTGCCAAAAAACAAACCCTGGCCAAATGGAATTCCTGTGTGGGGGTTTTTCGGAATCATGTCTTCCAACTCAAGGTCCAGGCGAAGCTGTCTCTGGACAGCCAGGTTAGCTGTCATTGGGTTCAACTTCACTGGCAGGCTGCCAGCATAGCCTGCCAAAACCACCTCTTCCATTTTCTCCCTGAGCACAGGTCTTCAAGGACTTTTTCTGAACTCCCTGAGCCACTTAGAATCAGCACTGCCATTCTGTCAGTTTCTGACTGAACGAAGTTCCTGCTGCTTTGAAAGGTCGCTAAAGGGAAACATCTGTTTTCTATGGCCTCGGTTCTCTTTCCATGAAGGCACTAGGCTTTTTATTTTTGCTTTTGTGGAATGTTAGCAATTTCAGCAGCCATGTTTTTAGTGGCTTCCTACATTTCAGGCTTTAAATATAAATGTGTTTCTATTGTATGAGTTTCTAGGGGACATTGGGGATTTATCTTTTGGGGATGGTATCTTTATCATGATATCCACTGGAATCTTTATATGTTTTCTGGTCTCCCTTCTCACCAGATTCCCAGGCTTCTTTAGGCTATGGACCACTTACTCTATGCTGCACTCTTGAAGATGTTTCCTCATCCCCCCACATTTAGTCATTACTCCGTTTAACTTATGGTTTGTTCTTATAAATTGCTTCCAGTGATTCATTAATTGTCGTAGCTACATGCTCCATCTAAAGGAAGTGACCACCTCACACCACTACGTGACCTGAAAAATACCTAAATTCTAAAACAACACTCATTAAGTTTCTGGTATTACATTTCTAAGCAATATTTTAAGACTTCTCTTCTGACAACCTGTTTGATAGGATTTTACTTCATGAAGTATTATGCGAATCAGTAAAGGAATGTCTGTGAAAGAGGATTAGAAATTTGTCTATGTGCTTCTGAAACTTGCTATGTTTTGTTGATCTTAAATGTTTTCCAAAGAATATATTAAGCTTGACAATAGTCTGTTGTATAGAAAACATGTTTACCTGGTTAATTATATCTCAATTCAGTTTCTTGATTTAATAACTCTTCACCTCTTTTAGATGTCTAATAATAGACAGAAATTTCTGAATCATATCTATTTCAGTGCTCACTCTCGCAGACTCTTCATCCACATACCCATCTCTCTGATGAGTTATACTTACTGAAAAGACCTCAAGGGCAGATACCTTCCAATAAGTGCAAAACCATACTGGTGATCTCCATGTCCTAGGTACTTGGAATGGTATTGCTCTCTCCTATTTGAAGCATGCCAGGAACCCCTACATCTCGCTTCTGTTTTTTATCTCGCCACCAATGAGAACCACAACAAGATTAATTTGTTTTCTAATTCATTTCTCCATAGGTAAGCCTTCTATCTTCATCTGATTACTATACTGTGCTGATCTACGGAGAACGTCTTGCACATTCTTTCTCTGGTCCTTTAACTTCAAGGCCTGATCTCTGTGGTACCCAGTCTCCAATCAGCATCCAGATTGCTCATTTACAATATAAATATTAGCATGATTCATCTGTCCTAAATTTTAAATTCTAAAATCTTTAATTTACTGTAAAAGCATTTAGTGTAATATGATCCATGTCTCCTCTTCAGTCTCCCCAACTGTCTTTCTCATTGTTTTGTGCCAAAAATACAGGATTACTCTCTTATCTGTAGGTTTTCTTCAAGTGGCTCTTTCATCTGCTGCCCAGTAGAAGACTCACATTCCACACACAGAGTATTACCTCATATATGCACTCTCCTCCAGAGAGACGGATTTCAAAACTTTGTAAAAAAACTCTCTTTATTTTCTGATTCCCAGTAGACTTATCCCAACACAAGACTGATGCAAGGTGTGGAGATATTGAAGGTCAAGTGAATATTTCAACTGTGTCCTCCCTGCAGAGTCACGGGTGTGGAGTCTATGGTGACCTTCCTTGAGCTAAAGTTATGGATCCCGCAAAGCTGCCCTCATGGCATTGACTCTGTCTAGATTCCATCCGCTTCCCTCTCTCCTTCCCACTTTATCACACAGTACCCAGTGTCATCCTCATATCTTGTACTGAAATTGGGAATTGTCCCTTGAGTAAACTTTCTTCAAAATACTGAAATTTTAATGTTTTATTTATTGGTATAATTGCCTTAGGGTAGTTGGACACAGTATTCCAGATTTCTAAGTAAAATGTTGCTTCTAAAATTATGAAATTTTCTATCTTTGATGATTCAAAAACTTAGTGTCATGGTATTTATTGCATAATATTTACTCAATACAGAAGTATGGAGAAACAGTCCTGAGTCTCTTCAGTGCTAGATGCTTTACAGGCTGTTAGAGTGGCAGGGAAACATTTGCAGATTGTAAGAAAATTTATAATCAGAAATCAGAAGTGATTTAAGTGAAGATCCACATAAGGAAAGAGAGTAACCCTTAAAACAAGAAAGTAAAACAATAGCAAAACCCAAAAAGTTTTGACGTTATTATGGCTCTCAAGTTGTTAAATGCAAAAATACCTTTATTTTTTTCATTTTAGCTATGTGAACAGTCTGCCTACAAGCATGTAAGTTTACTTATGCAATGCCTGTGGAGGTCAGAAGAGGGTGTTGGATCCCCTACTATGAGTGTTATGCATGGTTGTTAGCTGACCTGTAGATGCTGGAACTGTCCCTGGGTCCCCTGCAGAAACAGAAGTGCTGTTAATCTGGGAGCCATCTCTCCAGCTCAAAAACACATTTTCTGACCAAACTATTGATTTTGATATTTGAACTTATATTTTGGTAGAATTCTGGCCAGGATGAACACTTCCAAGGACTTGGATTAGTTCAAAGCAATGAACTGTATAAAGAGGAACAAAGAAAAAACAGACTATGTTTATATCTTCCCACAGCATGGGGGAAGGAGTTCTCACTGCTGCAGGTGTCACTGAAACACTCACAAACAGTGAAGGAAGACCCAGAGATGTCTGGAATTTGAACTCATTGGGAAACACACTCTAATGAAAATATAGCAGGCTGATTAGAGAGAAAAGTAGATATTTAATTAAAGACATCTTGCAATTTATGATTAGGACAGTGAGCAATGCCAAAGCAATTCGATAAGCTCATTAGTGAGAATGGATGGACATGTATAGCTCCACTCCCATTTTTAGGATGTAGGTTCTGTTTATGGGAAGTCATTTGTTTCCGATAAGTTGTTTTTATGTATTTGGAGCTTGACTTGAGTAATGATTTCCAGGTACAAGGAGAATGTAGAGAGCATCTTTCAATAATTCAGAATCTTTCCTTCTAGTTGAAATTGCCTTCCTTTGACTCTAAACAACTTAATTATAATTTCTATAATGCGTATTCTAATATCTATGTTTTGCCATGTGTATATATTCCTACAAAGACAAGGCTATGTGTTATACACTATGAAAGACCAAAGCTTTATATATGGAGTAAAAACTGTTTTCAATGATAATTGTGGTATGGGAAAAATTGGAAATACTGAAGACATAAGTTCTTGATTGTTCTGAAAGGCCATGGGCTGTAATTTTCCATTTTTCCAGATATTGCAATGGCAAGTCAGATCAGTACTTAAACCAAGCTAGTTCGAACTTTCTAGTGGCATGGGAACCTTAGGGGGGAAAAAAAAAGCAATATAAGTCAAAGTTCTCAGCACTAAACTTGAGGGATAAGTCTTCTATAAATATTAAATTGATTGGTAAGTACCATATAGTTAACCAAGCTGCTCTGTATTGAACATTCTGACAGGCGAGATGTAGTGTTGAGAACTTAAATGTTGGGGTGGAAACCCTTCTTTCAGCACTTTCTAACTCCTGTAATTTGAGGCACATTTTAAAGCCTACCCTATTTCAGCATGTTGACATTAAAGTGGAGACAATAATAAACATATCTACCCTCTAGAACTGATGAACAACCTAAAATGCTTGCACAGAGGCCCTCTAAGTGATTAAATCAAGATTACCTTTATAAACAATCTATCCTAAATATTAGTTATTATTGAAAGTGGAGCTAATTTAAGGAGTTCTGCTTTATAAACCTACATGTGTTGGAGATATAATATAAGTAAAAACTGTAAAGAATTTTCAAAGTACTGCAAGTGCTGATGAGATATCAATAACCGAATGTCAAAAGAATTCAAATCTGCTATTAATATAAAATTGTTAACAGGGTAAAAATGTTCCCCAAATTGGGAAATCTTGTGTTTCATCTGGGTTGATATTCTGTAACGGTGGTCTTCAATTAGGACTGCGCATTAATACAATGTTTTGAGTTATATTAATTGGTTTCCTTGAAATTAAATTTAAATGATATTTTAAAAATAGATCTAACAAATGAGATGATCTGGACATGATGCTCATGTGTCTATTGAAATTGTAACCAAGGTTGGGAAGCAATGTCGCTGAGTTAATTTCTGCCCTGCGAGTAGGTTTAGATCAGTATATAATTAGTCTTCGCCATGATAGGATAATATGATTTTGCTATTCTGAGATGGAATATTAGATAGTACCATAATTTTTAACCTTGATCTTTGATCCAATCCCATTCTTTATAGGAATGTCATATTAATCCAGGCAGTATCTTTGGTTTGGTAGAGATTCTGAGTTATGTCTGTCAAGTGATATTTCACTGTAGGGTTTTAAACATACTCACGTAAAACTAAGAACTTAAAAGACTGATTTGTTTTATCAATCCTCTGCACAATAACGGGTTTGTTAGGATATTATTTTTTCTGAAATAATTACTGTGGATTAAGTTTCTTTAATTTACTTTTAACTGAATAAATTTATAATCATCAAATTCAAAATATACACTCCAACTGCTAATAAAATTGTGCTATATGTTTGGCCTAATATTGTATCAGCATATTGTTGAGAAATATTTTATTTGTAAGTCTTAATTCAAACCCAATGGTATGGACCCATACAAGTTTAAACTGCAATTTCGCACAGCTGTAGTTTTAAATTACAAATTGTGAATGTAGTTAATATGCTCAACTGTCTGGAAAGTGGCTTAGAGAGTGATGTGTGCAAAAGGTGGCATAAAACCCACAGGTCAGGGAAAAGTTCTCCATCCGTTTGCTGTTCACAACTAACAACTCAGAATTCCGCTTTCCTAGACTCAGCAACAGGACATTTTCTACTAAGGAATTAATTGTTTGTATCTTTGTATGTTATCTTTATAACTCTTAGAATTGAATGAATTCCATATTTTTATTTATATTTCCCAGGGGTTTTGCTTCTGAACCCATGTTATATAATGCCTGTGGAGGTGAGAAGTGATCTTCAGATCCCCTGGAATTGGAATTTCGTATGGTTTTTAACTGCCATGTGGGTTTGGCAACTGAACCCAGGTCCTCTGTGAAGTGACCAGTGCTCTTAACCACTGAGCAATCTTTCCAGCTCCAGATTTTAACATTTTAAAGGTGCGGGGATGGGGGAGGGCGTGTTGGCGCTGGACCCCAGGGACTGGGGCATACTGGTCAAGTAATCTACTTCTGGATTACATTTCCAGCCCATTATAAAACACTAGAAGACAGGAATCAAGTCTTTTTTGTGTCCATATCTAAAGAGTCTAGCACATGGGGCTGGAAAGAGAGCCCGGTGTTTATGAACACTGGTTGTTCTCACAGAGGACCTGGGTTCGGATCCCAACATCCACATGGCAGCTAACAACCAGACAACCATCTGTAACTCCAGTTCCAGGGAATCTGACACAATCATCTGACCTCCGTGGGCATGCGTCACTTACATACATGCAGGTAATACACTCATACACACACACACACACACACACACACACACACACACACACATACACACACACAACCAGAAAACCAATCTAGCACAATATCTTGTGCAGGAATGATATACTCAAAATATGTGAACTCAAAATAAGTAAAAATTAATATATTGATTTCTAGTGCATTTTTGGGAATGCTAATATTTCTGAGTGACAGAGATACTAAATGAAAGCACCAACATCACTAATCAGATACCATCCATGAACATGCACTGTGTGTATTTCTGCAGATCGCTGTGTGATCTGTGTTTTCAAACACTTGATCATATCACATATTTAATTTCTTGCCAGGAAATATTGGAGCAAGAATTGATTTCTTCTTTAATATAGCATGTTTTGAAAATGATGCTTGAAATATTTTCAATCTTAAAGTCTTGTTTTTCTATGATTAAGTAAATATAGCATGCAGTCTTTATAGGAACAGATAATTTTGCCAATTTTAACAGAAATTTTTTGTGAAATGTAGAAAAAAATTCTTGTTTAATCCATTTTCTTAACTCATTGGATGCGGACACACAAACAATGGAGATTTGATTCTATTTTATTTCATAAAAACACAACTGTAACTATATTTTACAAATATAAAGAACATTGTTGTAGGAAAAGTTGTCAAAAATAAGTATACGAACTTTGCCTTTAATCAGTGAGTAACTATTTCATTTGCAATCCAGATATTTGAATTTAGATCATATTATTTGTGAATATTTTTAAATCTCAAGCATATATTTTGTTTTCCATAATATGAACTGTTAGAAAGGGAGTAACATTTGCAGGTATGTACTGTGTACAGGTTCGCTACCAAAATATGACATTAATCTTTTGAAATTTCCAGAAAGGACACTAACAATGGACACTTCCTCTTTTTGACATGTGGAAGGTTTTTAGGTCCTGCTGTTAATTCTGTTTCCTATGAGCATCTTGGAAGACTTCGTAGATCTTTGTCAGATCATGGTTGATGAGTGGAGTCAGAGGTAAAATAGACAGAACAAAAACTCAGAAACAATGTGAACCCTGACTCAAGTAGCCAAGCCAGGGAAAATAAGCATGTGAGAATACATCTTTTCTTCTGTCTTTAGTGTGATTGTCCCAGATAAGAAGACAGAACACGAAACAACAAATGTGCATGGTTTGTTTGGAACATTAGTGCAGATTTACTGTTTCCTGAATTCTGAGCTGTATTTTACAGTAATCTGTGCATGCTTCTCAGGGAAGCTAAGGAAATTGCTGCAGTGGCTTGCCTACAAGGAAATAAACTACATTTCCAAATGGACTCTTCAGCATTTAATAACTTAGGGAATTCTTGGAGATTAGAGATAATTATTTCACTAGTTCCTGAATCTACCTTGGTAAATGCAATGCTTTTTGTGGAAAGATTGTTCTCTGAAAATAGCCCAGATGCACATTATCATTTAAATGGATGGGTTGGTCTGAGACATAGTCAAACACAACTTAAAGCAATATGAAATAATAATACTGACTGCAGCAAATAGTCCAAATTGATATATGGCAATCAAAATAAAATACCATTAAAATGGATAGTACAAGTTATTTAAATAGAGATTATTCAACATAGACAAATGCTGAGTTTGCATGTACTTAAGACTTACATCCATACAGCTACTTATATTTTCATTAGTTCATAGTATGGTAATAATAATTATTGATTGAAAATTTTAGTATCATACAGTTAATGTGAATATTTATTGCTTGATTTAACACTATTACTTTTCCATGAGATTATGTACTTTGTCAAGAATCATGTAATTTTAAGAAAGAAAGAGCTAGGAGAAACAAACACTAGGAAATGCAGTCACAAAAGTTTGGTTCTCACCTATTAACAATCAAGTCAACAGTGGTCTTGGTTGCAAGTAAGAGACTCTTCTAACTTTAGCTATACTAGGCCGAAAGCAAATTATAGAGCAGATTTCACTAACATGACAAAGCAAAGACAAATACAATATATCCAAATGTCCTGTCCAGCACCCATTTATGTGAGGAGACTGTCAGAGCAATAGGAACCTGTTAGCCTTTATGTTCATATCTATGACTCAAGGTTCAGTGTCTGGGGGTGGGAGGTTCAGGATTCTGACTGAACTGAAGCCAAAACACTGTCGCTTAGCTGTTAAGGACGAGATAAGGGAGTGTTTGGTCTTTCCTCATATACTATGTTATCTGTCTTCCAGAAAATCCCACAGAACACAAAATTCGTCATGAATGTATGATGTCAAAGTCAGCTCTGTGGACCTTTAAATTATGAGTATTGTTAAGATGATGTGAGGACAGTTGCACAAAAGAAACAGTCATTGTATGAAAGAAAATTTACTTGTCAAAAAGAGACTTTATATCGATCTTCCAGGGAAATTTCCAGTGGGTGGGTATAAAGTTGGGATGCTATTTGGGAGGCTGGTATGAAGGACAGAGAAGCTGGTATGGATAAGCACAGACCGAAGAATAATCCTGGTCGGAAAATGAGCAGTAGATCAAACCAAAGTCTTGCTTTTGGTGACTACGTTTGCTCTAATAAGGAGAAACACAGACAGGGGCACAGAGGGGCCATTTTGATGTTTCTGTTTTTGTTTTCATTTTTAATGAGAATCTGCAAATGCTCTAACAATTTCAATATCATTCAGTCCTTTCTAGAGTCAGGGTGAACAATGATTTGTATTCTTATTGACACTATGAGAGGCTGAGGATTCCTGAGGTACAATCACTGTTATTTTAGACCTATTAATGTACAAATTTATTAATTTTTGTGGTAATGGCTTTTACAGTATCTACATGCTCTGGACACATGACTTTTACTTCACCTTGCAACCAACATTTTAATTTTATATCAGTCTGTGTAAATGTAGATGAGTTCACCAAACTAAGCGTGTTTCTTGTAATCTTGGCTTATGACCTTAATTTCCTGTGATCCTTCTTTGTATTTGAGTCAAAATAATATATGAATATGTATCAATGTACTCTAAACAGTGCGTATCTCATTGAATACAATGAGAGAAATTGGTAACATCTGTTTATGGCTGTGTGTGTGTGTGTGTGTGTGTGTGTGTGTGTGTTATTCTAAATCAACAGAGATCAGAAAGTACAAAATTCTTCTATGAGTAGGTAAAGGTCTGGATTTTACTTCCCACTTTCTTGATGAGTATCTTGTTTCAATTGAAATAATAATAGTAAGCCCTCAATCAGAAACACAGTTCCAATAGAAATCTGAAAGAATGGATTCTTATAAGTTTTTATCCATTGCTGACTTAAATGCATACTAAGATTCAGGCTGTTCTTATTTAGGAATAAACACAATGTGGCATGGGATAGTGAATATGACAATCTATAAAATCTTATAGTGTGAAGAATTATTCATATACAATTTGGTATCTTGTCATCAAGTGTAGAGCAAAGAATTTAGAAGTAGGCAGTAGATGTCAGGTAGATTAATAAACATAAAAATCAAGAAGGACTATGCTCTGATTTAACATTTTCTCTATTTTCTACTTTCCAAAGTTGGCTACATTATAGCTGGGATAATAAATTTTGCCAACAAGGATGATTAACAAAAATCCTGAACCTAATTTTTCTGATTAATATACTTTTAAAGAATGTAATTCTTTAATTAATTTTTTGAGAAATTCTTACATGCGTTCAATGTTATCACACATACCTGCTTCTTAGCCTCTGACTCATCAGAGCCACCCTCACTTCCCCTCACACTCTGAAGTCCATGTCCTCTTTTGTTTTTATAGCACAGTTTGTACTGCATATACATTCCTGGGTATGGGCTTCCACTACCTATAACTCCTCAGCTGGTGATGGGTGCCCATGAACCCCACCTCCCTCCAAGATAGAAGGTTGATTGGCTTGACATTGTGCAGAGATTGTGCAAACAACCCCACTTGCTTTGAGTTAATGAATACTGCCATCCTGTCAGATTCAGAAGACACTGCTTCCCTCTGTTCTGATCAATACTTATATTTCAATTGAATTCAATTCAATAAACAGCTTTTTGGTCTGATATATACCAGGAAATGTGTGCCAAGTTCTTGTAGCATACAGATTGACTGGCCTTCCTCTAAGAAACTAAATTCTAATGTCTCTGTCTAAGCTACAGCTTGGAAGTTGTTCAGCTGAATTGCTAAGGGAATCTGATTTAAGCAGGCATACCTGAGTCTGAAGCTTAGGAAAGCCCAAGGACCAGAGCTCTCTTAGAAAACAGACATAATTAAAGTATAAAATTCAACAGTCCTCAAATAGGCCTGAGTTTGTAAACTGTAGCCCAGGAACTTTGTTTTCTAGAGACTCTTAATTAATGTGAGCAGGGATATTTTAAATGGTATAAAGTTTGTATAGCTGCCTGTGGAGTGACACGGATTTCTTTAGAGTTTCACTAAGTGAAATCATAATGAACCTCCCAATTCTCATTAATGAAGCTCCCTCATGCAATAGAGGGTCAGGAATACAAAAAGTTGCCAATTGCCAAAGCATACAGAGTAAGAATCTACAGCGTGTGGGTCCTTGGAAAGGATTCTATGTTAAACACCTAACCAGGCCTCCGGGACCACTGTGGAAGATGGGTAGATAGAGCCAGGGAGGAGGTGCACGACCATATGGAAATAGAGTACTATCAGCCCCCGTGACCTTGCTCACTTGAACCTATTGCAAAGATGTCAGCATGCACAAGACCTAAACTCAAGCAAACAAAACCCTAGCATAGAACTGTGGAAATATGCAATAATCCCCACTCTCAATCAAAGAATTATTGCCATATGATTACTGCTGGGTGAGGAAGAACTGTTTCTAAAGTAAGGGACTCCAGGTAAAATGACTAGACCCTCAGTGGATAAACTTTCACTGAGAAAAGTCTGGGTACCTTAACTTGATATGATATGCCTTAATATAAATGACAGAATGCGTGTATTCTGGGGAGGTTTTATAAGAGGGTGCCACTGGAGAAGGGGGTATAATGATGATTAATATTGATTGAGACGTTCTGTTTGAAATACACAAAAATTCAATAGAAAAACTTACCTAAAACAGAATTTCACTAAGTATAATTAGAATAAAATGACTTATTTACAAAGCTAAATTTATACACATTTTTTTACCTCTTTGTGTAAGTTAACCCATGGGTGATGTGGTGTGTGTGTATGTGTGTGTATGTGTGTGTGTGTGTGTGTGTGTGTGTGTGTGTGTGTATGTGTTATAGATCTCTGAATTCACGATGTAAAAAAACCTCCCTTAGAAGCATGATAGCCTCTAATAGCTTTCCTAATGTCATCTCAGATTTGGATAATTCATCACAAATGACATAATTTACTATGTGTATCAAGGAAAGTTACTCATTTGAATAGATAGGTTACTCAGGTCCCTGTCGCTGAGAACTGTCCACAGGAGAATTATATGCAGCAAAGTTCATCTTTTCTTTCTATGTTAGAAGGAAAATAAGATTGATAATCAACCTACTGTATGATTTCAAACAAGAGCAAAAGCAAGATCTTCACAAGAGAATGGTTTCTTGTTTAAAAACAAGCAAATGAAGTGACAGCTTGATGTTCAGAACATTATGGGATGATGGCTGTTTTGTAAAGCAGAATCAACTGTAGCTTGGAAAGGACTTACCTGTTAACGTCTAGTTGTGAATGAGGGATACTGGGAATGTCACTGCTTCCCTTACCCACATGTTTAAGTCTCTTTGGCAACACATTTCTTTTGTGATTTTAGTCTATTTTTTTCAGAAGCTTTTAAACATCCCAAACTGAATCTATAACACTGAGTATCTACATTGAAGATGCACATTTTATGGGGTATAGCTAACAGTGCAATAGAAAAGCCACAAGACATATGCTTGTACATTAAAAAACAAATGTCTACTGTCACACATATCACATGTTCTTTGTTGCTGGATACATATTTTTTTAGCAAACAGAGGACTAAGATGAGGAAAAGACAGGAAAGATTAAGAAAAACAGCAGCAGAATTCAGAAATAAGACTCATGACTAGGATGGACAAACTTTCTATGAATAAAGGATACCTTAATTCTCCATAAAAGGAAGACTTAAAACCCAATATAAAACTTCAGAGTATATAAACTTACATAGTTTAACGTGAAGTCATCATTGAAATTATCATGTATTTGAATTTTATTATGTTTATATAAAGCCTTATTAGATGCTTATATATATATATAAAACAGATAATTGTAAATTTTGTAAGTTGCTTTATAAAAATTCAAGGTAAAATAATATATTAGGAACAATACTGAATAAAAATTTAAGCCAAGGGGACTTCAGTATTTAGTTAATGTATGTATACTGATGAAAGAATCCTTCAAAACATCCTGCAACAATTCATTTAATTCTGAAGGGGAAATAAATAAGACAGCACAAAATAAATGTAAGAGATATTTATAGACAAGCACAAGAAAAGATTCTTTATATAGAAGACTATTTTTTTTCTCAAGTTGTATTTAAGTTGCTTACATATAACCCATGCATGGTGATTTTAGAGCCACAATTATTTAAAGAGATACTCTGGCACAGTCTTTACAGGCTAAGTTAAGCATTCTAAATAAACAAATCATCTGAATACTCAGTTATGTGAATTTCTCGATATTTTAGAGATAACTGGGCAATAAGGTATTCTTTGTTCTCGTCTATAAACATAACAATTGATAACTTTTTACAAAGTAAATGTCAGATCTGGAGCAGTGGATAGCAAACAGTTAAGAGTATATACTGCTCTTACAGAGGACCTTAGTTTGCTTCCCAACATCCATATCAACCATCTTACAACTACTTATAACTCCAACTCCAATGAATTTGATGCCTCTGGTCATGCAGGCACCGACACACATTGTTCAACGTCACATGCACATACAAATAAAAATAAAATATTAAGAAATAGATATTCTTTTAATTCCAATACAAGGAGATATTTTAATTATCCAAGATTAACCAGACCATCAACTAAAACAGCAGAAGGAAAATCAGGCCTTTAGCCTGTGGACCTTTCAAGTGGCTACAGCAGAGAGAGCTCCAACCCATGGTACCACCATTTTGCATTCTGTCCATGCAGAGGTGAGAGTAGGCCACGTGTGAATGTGTTTGCCATCTTCTGCACCTGTGGAAGGTAATGAGGTCAATAACAAAAATCGTGCTATATAGTTTTGCTTGAAGACACTGCAATGTGTTCAGAGTTAATGAGACAAAAGAGAAAAAAATGGGACTGATTGTTTCTCTAAAGTCGAGTTCCTATCCCCAAATTAATCTCTTTCTGGTAGCAATATGCAAGATATGATATTGTAGGACCCAGGTGTTCCCAAATTTACTGGTCATGACCCAGCTCCATACTCAGGGAGAATGATGTGAGACAGAAGGAATTCTGGGTTCCAGTAACAGTGCTTGTCCCAAACTCCATTTCTATGATGCCCACTTGCAGGAACACAGATCACATTCTCCGTGTCTGCAATGCAGAACGGGCTGGTTGAGAACTGGTTTAATATATTTCAATATTTTCCAAGAGAACAAAATTAGAGAAAAATAATTTTGAAATTATAGTTTTCACCAGAATAGTGAAAAGTCATTAGATCAATAGTTTCAGCCTAGGACAAAATTTATGCTGTTAAAACCAATGTTATTTCACTAAATACTCATCAGAGATAGTACACCGTGCATTCTGCTTTCTCTGAAGCAGGGTTAAAAGTTTTGATTCCTATTATCTTAACAAGGAGATTTACATCCACTCAAATCAACATCAAAATATCATTCACCAAGTCCTATATTTATTTTGCAGAAACTTTCTCATTTGTGGAATTCACTGAAACAAACTTTTGTCTATAAGATGTAGAATCTAGTTACATTAAGTGTTAATGACCCGGATGAGCATGGCTGGAGGGTATCTCTTTTATCATAACACTGAAAGTCCTTACTGAGGATGTCCTATTGATCTTTATCTACTGTATCTGAGGCAGGGGATAGTTCAAATAAACACAGCACACGTATTTATAATAAAATAATATACTCATTTTCTAGGTGTGCTAGGTATAAACACATAGTCATATGACACATGCATAATTTATCTTTTTCAATTGTAAGGGCCTGTATCTATATCCACATAGGTAAATATGTACTGCAAACCATTCTTCCAGATCATTTGGGAAATACTCATGATTTAACCCCATGGTCATTTTCTAGGATGCCTTCATTGATATCTTTCCCTCAGCACACCCACATGAATGGGTCTCTGTCTTGGCAAATTTATCACTACTACTTTATATCTTTGACAAAAACAAGTGAACAGAGGGCCAGAAATTTAGTGTGCTCACTATTATCTTGCTTGCATTCTTTTTCTATTAGACTTTAGGCTTCAAGTAAAAAATCATGATCTATTTTTTTCAGGTATGATTCTAAGAAATATCCAGGTTTTGGTCCTTTATTCATAATGTATCCAATATAATAAGAGGGAGTATTGCCTGTCCTTGAAATGACTGTTTACCATGTCCAAAATGCCTAGCATTTCTTCCTTGTACAGTTACTTAGCAATCAACTATATGCCAAGTTATCTGAAGTGTACAAGCTACAGTGAGAAGCAAAACAGATGGACACACATATACCTAAAATATAGAAATTCATGAAAACAAACACCTACCTCTGTTGGTTAATCAGGGGCATTTTCCTTGAGGAAGTATGTTTGAAGTTGCCTAATTATGTTCACGTACAATTTAAGTGTGTGGAACCTATCAGAACCAGGACCAAGGATCTTGAGGGGAAGAAGCTTCCCTCTCCTTCGCTCACTGAAGAATAGATTAGTCACTATTTTTACCACTCTAGAAAATAAGCAAGACAGTAGATAAACTCTCTACATAAAGAATCTGTCATGTATTTTCCACCACAGAAAGCCTTTGTTAATTTATGTCCTGTATCTACAAGTAGTTTCTCTTTGGGCTCTTGGCATGCTGCGATGTTAACTTTCAAAAGGTGCATATAGGTAGCGAGTAGATACATTAACTCACATCTGAGAGGCTGGTTGCCTGCAGACTTTTCTGTCCAGTGGCAAAGTTTCTCTCTTATGTGCTCTGACAGGATTCTATTTACTTGCTTTCATGAGTTCCTTCCTTCTCAGGCCACCCGCAGAGCAGCTGGCTTGGAGTCTAGCTAAGTTCTCCGATAGTAGTAGGGATTACTGAAAAGCAGAGGACAGGCTGCGGCCCTGGAAAGAATGATAAATATGAGTATTGTATATCATTAGTAAAGTGATAAATAGGCTGAATGAAAATTTGACATACTGCCTTGCATACAACAGACATTACAAATGCAACCATTGATTTAATAGTTGTTGCTTGGTAATTTTTTAGGTAATTCCTAAGTGTACTATGCTTAATGGAGAGTTCTTTGAATACACCAAATTTATATTGTGGACTCCAATATCTAATACACCCCTATGAATGTATGGAGATTAATGAAATTCGTTCATTCTGAAATAATATTCTTGCTGTCTAATCAGTGACTTCTCTTGGTAGTACTTGTAAAAGTGATGGTTCGTTATTTCTGCCTTTGATTTCTATCTTTTTAAAATTCTGTTTTGCATAAACAATAGATAATGGCAATAATCACTGATGGAAGCTGTCAGTTTTATAATTGTAACTATTTTTTTTCAGGAAATTCTTGATAAAATTTTCATGTGTTAGCATTTTAATCTTTAATATCCTAACAGCTTGATTCCAGGGCCATGCAAGAGAAAGTAATCATATTTCATGGTGCACGTTCCTTTACTTACTTACTTACTTACTTACTTACTTTATTTATTGTTTGTTTGTGTGTGTGTGTTTGTTTGTTTGATTGGTTGTTTGTTGTAGCAGGGTCTCCCTATAGCCCTAACTGTCTAGGAATTCACCATGTGAAACAGGCTGGTCTTGATCTCAGAGAAATCTGGTCCCCTCTGCCTTCTGAGTGCTGGGTTTAAAATCCAGCACCATTATGACTGCTCTTGAATGGCCCTTTAAGTGCATCTATGAGTCCTGGGTAAAAATCAGTGGATAAAGTTCCAGAAGACAGAAAAACAAGAATTTGCTAGGGAAGAAGATTAATATTTAAAAAGCAGCTAAACCAGGATGAGCTTCTCTGTATGTTTCTATGTCTGATATCTTCTGGCTTGGTTTCAACCTAGTTCTAGGTGTAGAAATGACCATTGATTTGAATAAAAACATATCAGGAGAATTATAGTCTTCTTATTGCTTAATAACTTGAAATCTGAATCCAGGTGTGCTAGGGTATGCTTTTATTCCCAGCACTCTAGAGGCAGAGGCAGTTAGAATCTATGTGAAATCAAAGCCTGCTAGTATACATAGGAAGTCATCCCAGATGCCTCAAAAAAGACAATAAACAGAAAGAGAACTTGAATCCTACTTAAGACCAGTTTCATACAAAATAGGAAAAACACATGGATCAGAACAAATCTGCTGGCTGAATATTTACTGATCAATTGGCTCAAAGATTTTGAAAGAATGTAATACCATTTAATGTAATCCCTAACAGAACTGAAGAGCAGTTTGTCAAAATATTTTTTCCGGCCAACATTACTTTATTATCTCAAACTGATAGTATACATCTAAGCAAATATAGACACATTAAAAAGAATTGGACATGAAAAGGTTAACAGAATATTAGAAACTAGAATCCAAGGTTTTATATATATATATATATATATATATATATATATATATATATGGTTTATATTAGAAATACTGAGATAATCAATACAAAAAACTTAATCAATGAATTCTATCATATCAAAAATTAAACAACCATACATACACCCACCCCCAAACAGAGTCAATAATAGTTGGTGGAGAAAATGCCTTGAGAAAAATTCAACATATGTTACTGACAAACTCTAATAAATTGAAAACTCAGGGTGTGGAAGGGAACTTCCTAAATTTAGTAGCAATTTCTATGGAATAATACAATTTTCAATAAAACATTGTCATAGACAATAGTAAAAGACCAATGTTTACTTTAGAAAATCGGCAACAGTAAGTGGATGTATGATTGCATCACTGAAATTGGACATAATATTAATAATCCTGGATAGTGAAACAAAGCAAGAACCAAAAAAAAAGATAGAATTTAGGAAATATGGTATTGTTTCTATGCACTAATGATAATTATTCACATAAACTACCAAGAGGCCCAGGTATTGTGGCATGGAGTTCTAACCCCAGCCACCGAATTCTGAGGCTAGGAGATGAGAATTTGTGAGACCAGCGTGGGCTACAGTGTGAGACCATGTTTAAAACAAACAAAACATTACAATAGTTCCAAGAGTTCAACAGAGGAAAAAAAATTCTAGAACTGATGCATTATTTATTAATCAATTATTTTTCTACACACAAGCAATGAAAAATTGTAATTGTAACTAAAAATGCCATTTACAATAGGACCAGAAATTAAAAGTTTTTATATCAATCTAACAAAACATTTTAATATGTTTATTATGAAAACCATGAACTAAGAAAAAAAACTTTAAAAGATAATTAAAGAATCAAATAAATATGTAAACACACTATACTCATGAATTATAGAATTAAACTTAGTAAGGATGTCAATTGCATACTTGCTGACCACATTTAATATAACTGAATTGAAGCTTTCAGCATAAGATATAGTCACACTTAGTCTGACATTTATTTGGGATTGGAAGGACCATATCACAGCATAATAAAATGTATATATGAGAAACCAAAGGACATCATCATATGAAGTGGAATAAAACTCAAATCACTTCCAATAAGACAAGGAATGAAAATAAGGAGGTGTACTCTCCCTGTCCTACTCAATTTAGTGCTTGGAAGTTTAGCTCGATTAACAAAACCAAAAGTAAGTAAAAGGAAAACAGAGCGGACAGGAGAAGTCAAAGTGTCCCTGTTGTCAAAGGCATGACTGCATACATAAGTTTATAGGTTTCATCAACAACACGTTCAAATTTATTTTGAAAAGAAAACACCTGACATTGATGAAATTTTAAAAAAGAGAGAGATTGTAGCCAGGATTCCTACTAAATTATTTTGTGGCCTGTTACAATTTTATAGGTATTGATATAGCATAATATTTATGAAAAGATATAGGTTAACATATCAACTAAAACCCATGTCTGCTTGAAGATATGTACAATTATGATCAATTGTTATTTCCCATTGATATAATCAATGGGAAAAGAGGGATAGTTTTAGCAAATTATGAGGAAAAAATAGAAATTAATATTTAAAACATCAAAACTCAATGCAGTTGTTATTTATAAATTTCAATACCAATGAATTTCAGGAATGAAAAAAAATTCATCAATAGAGCAGAATCCTGAGGTGACTAAAGAATGATTGATAAATAAAGTGTACTTCACTGCAGTTGATAACTTCTGTTTGTTAAAAGACAACTTCAAAACATATTCCCATCTACAAATGGGAAGTAGAGGAAGAAACTATTTTCAAAAGATACATACAATGTAAAGCTAGTATTATAATTTACAAATAACTCTTAAAACAGTAATAGACAATCAAATACATTGATTTAAGTAATTCAGAAAAGGATCTGAGCGATACCTCACCTAACAGGATATAAACATAGCATGTGACCATGTGAACTATTTGATATCATACATCATTAAAGAAGTATAAATCAATAATTATAAGTTAATAGAAAAGAGATAAAATTACACACCTATTGACACAATCAAAATCCAAAGCTCTGACAATAAATCCTAGCAGAAACTCACAGCAGGGGGAGCTTTCTGTCAGTGCAAAATGGTACAAGTCACTTTGACAGTCTCTAAATGTAGAAAGTATGCTTTTATATACTTAGGAAATTCTCAGCCACAGTTTTCACTCCCATGAACTAAATCCAATGTATACACAAAACCTGTGTGTGACTTTCCTTCATTTACAGTTAGCTGAATGGGAAGGCAGCCAAGATGTTGCTCAGATGCAAACAGATGAAGGTGGTTCATACAGTGAACAGAATATTACTTAACTTTAAAATAAGTGAGCTATTAAGTCAGGAAAGGACAAGGAAGAATCCTAAATGTGTACTACTAACAAAAGAAGCCAGTCTGAAAAAAAGCTACCTATTGTACATATTCTAACCATAGTGTTAGAAAATGATCAATGCTCCTTAGGAGTTGCTGGGGAGAAGGGGAAGAAGAAGAATGCCACAGGATAAAGGTCCGTAAAACCTTTAGTGATGGTGAATAATCAGCATTGTGCATTTGTTAGAATTCATGCAATCTACAGGACCAAGAGCAAACCCTAATGAAATCCTCAGACTTCCTTTGAGTAACAATGCCAGTTCAAGTTCATGGATTATAAAAAATAACCTTTTAACCCACAGTGAGGTATTTCCTTGGGAGTGTTCATGTACATGACATTGGGAACTTGGCACTTCTGAAGTGAAACACAAAGTATTCTAAAATAATGCTTATTAATTTAAAACCTAATAAAGAATCCAATTAAAAATGAGCAACAAATTCAGACACTCAGCCATATAGAACATATGGGACATTAATAACATATTCCAAATCACTTGCCATTGGATCAGAGAAAACAGGAACTGGGGAACCACCCTACATAGTAGAATGGTTTAGAAAACGAAAGCCAGAGGCAGGTAAGGACTGTTTCTGATACTTTGCTGCCATGAGTGCCCTCCCTCTTTACGAAAATAGCTTAGCTATTCCTTAAGCAAGCATACACAGTGTGATGCATTCCGAGATATTTGTTCTGAAGAAATGAAAACTTGTTTTGACACAGAGCATATGAAAGAATACTCCATTTGTACACTCCTGGAACAACTGAATTAATCTTCACCAAGCTAATGCATCAAAAACTGTGCCATATCTATGCAGCATGAAACTGCTCATCTACCAAAACAAAGTATACATTCATAAGCAACTTCTTAAATTAGAAAGCAATATACCAAGTAAAATGTCATCTCCAAGGAATAAATGAGCTATCATTCTGTTCATGTAGCATCCTCAAAAATATAAGGGCCTAGAGTTAGAATACAGATTGTGGTTCTGAGTGTTTTGAGGTAGTAGGAATTATGAATACCAAGAAAAGCATAAAAAGTACCTGGGTCTTCTGGATCCTTTGCAGTCTGTTATCTTTTTTCATGGGGTCTATACATATTAAAATTCCTAGATCAAGAAACAAAAAGAAATATAATGTGTGAATTTCAAAAACAATATTAAACTATTGATTTTATAAAGTTGCTAACCTCCTTTAATGAAGAAGAAATAAAGACCCATAATAAATTAATCACCTTTTGCCCATGGTCAAAGAAATGAAAGCACTTGGGTCAGGAATCAGAGTGTCAGCTCTGCAGCTTATCCTCATGACGTGGGGAGGTGCTTTGTAAACTGTTGTTGAATTAATGTAACAATCGAAAAGAAACAATGAATAGAGAGTCTAATTATGCTGTACTTCTCTACATGGTCTTCTCTCTGACAAAAATCTTTTTTAGGACTTTGGGTGAATAAGTCAATAGATCCAGGTCAAGTAAGATATATGGCTGTTTTTGAAACCTTAAATGTTGACACAGTAGCAATAGCAGTGTAAGTAAATGTAGAGAAGTTTGGAGATCCCCACACTTATACCATGACACCCAGAGGCATTCGAAGGTCCCTCAAGCTCTGCCTGGGGGAATGCAAGAGGATGCCACCAGAGCCCACTCTCTGTCAATCATCTCCAGTCAGTATTCAATAAAGTAAAATAAAAGTGTGCAGTGATATAAGACAGTTTTATAAGTGTTTAAATTCTATGTGTATTCACACACATAAAATTTGATGCCATAAGAGTTGTCTCTAACAAGAGAAATGACTTTTTTTCTAAAACAGTTCATGAATCAAAAGTCATTCTGATAATTTTCAAGAAGTGATAGGAAAGTAACATCACTAAAGCTGAGTCTCATTTTTGAGTATAATTGTAAGGTATGAATAAAATAATGGAAAATGAATCCCAGGAGTGTTTCAAGTTCCAAAATTAAGTATCAAGATATTTATAATGGGTATCAACATATTTAATGATACAAAAGTGAAAAATGGATGTTTTAAATGGGTACAAAATAATAAGGTCTTAATCAAATTATTCAGTGAATTCCAGCCCTCATAGAATTGTTATTTAACAGAATTCTTTCTAGGTTAGATGTAAAAAATGTCCTTTTTGATATGATTGGAATGATTGAACAATGTAATACAACATAAATGGTAAATCCTAGAATTCCCTCTATTTTTGAGTGTTTTTATCACATCACCATTTCTTTGAATTAGTTGTTCTAGAAATCTCCCCATGACAGTCTTTTTTTTTTCTATATCTAATTTGTAAATCAAGGACCAAAAAAAAAAACAGACAAATATTTCATTTTTTGGTTTTCCTATTTCTGAACACTCAATTTGACAAAAATCTCATACTGCAAACATATTGATTGGTGATTGCATTTCCATGACTTCAAGAGAACAGGAAATACTGCTTCCTGATGCACAGAAACCAGGATATGCACTTTATATATTACATTTCTCAGAGGTATAGATCAGTGATAGAGCAGTTGCCTAGCACACCTGAGACTTGTGAGTTAAATCTCCAGTACACACACACACACACACACACACACACACACACGAGGCATGAAAGATAGAAGGGAGAGAGAGAGATTTTATTTTGGTAAGACAAGAAGCACTCAAAGAAGGCAGGATGCCTGTTGGATCATAGTTTGAAAGAGTTAACCACTGAAGTGAAGGAAGGGCGATGGGCATATCTATTACATGCAGCCCCAGGAAGAGGAGGTGGCTTGACCATGTATCTTCTCAGGTTTTCACTAACTAAGAAGCAGAAAAGCCCAGGCTGGGGCCAAGTTATAGGTCATGAGTAATGCCCACCCATCTCCTCCAAGGACCCACTTCCTGAAGTGATGCCCTGACTCCTAAAGTTTTATCTTTTAAAGTGGTATCACTGTCTAGGGCTGAGTCTTGAAGCACATGACTTTTGGGGAATATTCACTTCCAAGCCGAAATGATCAATAACCCAGCTTATAGCAATCAGTTCATTTATACCTTTGAATGAAGAAGTTATGGGCAGTTATAGCAATAATTAGACATTATTTTCTACATTGTCAGTGTGGATTCAGTACTGGGCTGGAGTTTAAGCAGAGTTTTCTTCTGTCTAGTATCCTTTATACCTGAATATTTACCTAGACTGCTCCTTCAGAGCTCCCTTTAACTCTCCTGTCACCTTACACATTCTTTTGTCTAACAAAGTCGGGATCCTCAAGGATTGACATCTCCTCAAAGCAGCATATCTGATAAGTTCACTTACAGAGTTTATCTCTCTATACTACTACCCAGAAGAAAATGGTAACGGCAACTTTGGAGAGGGTCAGTGGAATGACCCTTTGTGGTCAGGTGTCATGGGAGTTGTAGTTAGACTTTGGTTCCCATGGCACCTCCCAGACTGCCTCACAGGTACACTGAGGAGGAGCTGGCATCTGCAGAGATTTTGACTTTTTTATCACATTGCTTGCATGTCCTCCCAAAGATTTTTCAAGAGGATCCGAAGAATAAGTATGATAAATTGGAGATTAGATCTACCATGATTGGGAGAGGAAAAGGTCACCTTTACCACGTGGACTTCTCTACATGGTCCATTCCTATATATTCATCACAGTGCCATAACGTTCACCATCCATTCTTTGCACAATGAATTGTGACTCTCAGAAAAAAGACAAGAACCAAGAAGAAACTTTACTTCCTAACAATGGAATACTTAACATCCACTATTTTTGCCTACGTTGAAATATATCAAAGGTTATTAACAGGTAGAAGTTAGAAGTTTCTTTTGATCACTGAATTAAGGTGGAAATGGCTGTTTTCCATAATCAATTAACAACAATATAGCTTATAGTTATTCTTTTAATTTTATACAAATTTCATTCTTAGATTTTAAATATTGTCAATTGCGTGAATACACAAAAAGAAAATCGCATGCTAAAAGCATGACTTATTTTCAGGTTTCTTAGCTGACTAGGGCTGTGTGAAACTGTCCACAAGCTTCAGTCCTATTAAAATCTTGTCATTCATGTGCAGATACTAAAATGACCTGTGATTATGAACTGCATATTTCACATTTCTCTAAATGAAATATCTGAATGTTGATTATGGAGAAACTATTTACATAGCCTTTGAGCATTCCTTCATAAATTACTCCTTACATAAAAGGACAGAAATGTTAATTGATTACAGAAAACTGCCATTTCCACCATAATTCATTGACCAAAATTATCACCAGCAACATTGCTACAAATCAAACTCCTGTTATTATGCTGTGAAGCCTAGGAACACATTCCACTGATGTAGAAAATGGAACCAGAATTCATTCATGAGGAAAATGTACACAAACCCCAAAAGAGGGGATTTTATAGAAGAGTATGCTTGCACAATCTTCATTTATCTTCTATTTATTTTGTTTTTATTTTATGTGTATGAGTGTTTTGCTTGAATGCATGCAAGGAGGCTCTCAGAAGCCAGATGAAGATGTCAGACTCTCTGGAACTTCAGGTAAGGATGGCTGTCAGCAGTCATATGGGTGCTGGGAACCAAACCAGAGTCCTTCGTAAGACCAGTCAGTATTCTTAACTGCTCTTTCAAGATAAAGGAAAAAATGAAAGGCTCTTAAATTATTTAGGTAAAAAAAAAAGAAATTAAACCAAATGCCTAATCAGGGAAAGAAACAACAAAAAATACATATGAAGACATTATGACTGGAGCTTGGGGGATGGCTCTGGCAGTAAAAATGCTTGTCTTGCCTGATTGAGCATCTGTGTTCGATCCTTAGAACCCATGGATAAATGTCTCTCATGGTGGCACAAGCTTGTTATCCTAGAGTTGGGGACAGAAATAGGTAGATCCCTGAGGCTCAACTGGCCAGCTCATTGGGCCTAAAAACAGAGATACGCTTCCAGTGAGAGATCTTTAGGAAAATAACATGACATTTCTGAGAAAAAACACTTTAGGCTGAGTTCTGATTGCAAGCATACCTATGCACACACACAGACACATGAGCATGCACACAATGCACAGGCATACACAACACATACATACACACACAGGCACACACACACAGAGAAAAGGAAAAAAATATTATCAGACCAATCTTTAGTGGTTTAAAATGGATTGCAGTATAGATTATTGTGTTTTGCACTTGTGAATTTCATGATTATAACAGCTGTAGTACTGGGGTACATAAAAAAGTGTAAAATTATATGAGTTTTGAATTTTTTTTACAACTTTAAAATTGAAATTGCAATGTAATAAGAATTACCCTACAGTGACATTTGTAAAGTGTTTTTTTTCCTAAAGAAAATTAGGTTAAATTTTAAAATGATTTATTTTCAATGTAACAAAGTTTGCATTTAAATAAGAGATATATTGTACATATATCTTTAAAATTAATCACTACAATTAATAAAACCCATAAAATAAAAATAGAATATATTCAATTAAGTCTAAAGATATAGCTAAGATCTTTAAAAGGCAAGTCTTGTAAAACAACACATTTTAGCAATTATTATGTGTCCTCTTACAAATTACTTACTAACACAAATAAGATGTCATTTTATAGATGAAAAAATGGGCAGAACAGTATAGTGTTATCAAAGAGAGAATTTTATTTTTAATAATGAACATATTCATAAGTTTCATAACAATTCCACATTTTATAGGAATTTAAAATAAAATCTAATCATTTATTATGAATCTCATTTATTTTTATTATTTTTCTCTTAAGAGAGTATCAGGGAATTTCCAGAAGTGAACATTTATAAAAGTCTATCCTCATACAAATTAAAAGAGAATCTTTAGTATTCCTAGAACAGTGAAAGATATATTTCTGCTTCTGAATGCCAACTTAAAGCTGAAAAAAAATCAAAATTTGTGGGTGATCTTGAGACATAAAAAGCATAACTTTCTAATTTAAGTGCTCAAAAGAGTCTCATTTTCCTAGAGGTAGCCAAAGTTATTTAAGCTTTTTATACTCATCACAGAAGCCAAAGAGTGTCCCAGTGTGAAGGAAAATAGATAAGGAAAGGTATCTATTACACTAAAGGAAAGGCAAAAATAGATTTAGTCCATATGGAAAGCCCATGGGAAAGGTTCAGTATTAAATAGAATGTGCTAGATTCTATGAGAGGCTTTGAGAGAGAAAAACCAGGCTTAAACTATTCTCATCTCATTAACTGCTCCATGTGATCTTAGCCTTCCATTGATGCTCTGTTACAGACAGTTCTGTTGTGCTCATCAAAAACAAATAGAAGAAGGTATCAGGGTAATGGCAGACAATTTTATCAGAACCATATTCGTGAGCAGGCAACTTCTGCGCTCATACAGGGAAGAAGCTTGCACAGCTCCATGATGGGTTATTGTTCTAATCTCTCTGTTTGGACTTCCTAATGTTTTACAGAAAAAAAGACTTGAATTTTCTTCTTGCATTGTGCTGCACAGACAACATACCTGATTCAAATTCTATCCTTTGATTTCATAACACCAATGATCACTTTTTATATGCATGTGCATGTGTGTGTGTGTGCATGCACGTGTGTGTGCATGCACGTGCGTGTGTGTGTGTGTGTGAACATATGTATGTACACCTGTGATCACATTTGAGGGTCAGAGAAAACTATTGAATGACATTCTCTGCCATATTTCCTTGAGGAGACTCTCATGAAACTTGGTGCTCACTATTTTTCTTATGAGATCTTCCTGTCTCTCTGCCTTACCTCCCATAGTACTGGGGTCACAGATGGTCATGGCCACTCCTAGGTCATTCATATATACATATATATATATATATATATATAGTGCATTTCATAAACTATATCTTAATCTTATTTACACCCACTCCCATCACCAGATTTCATGCATTCTGTCATATACGTTCAAGTCTAACAAGTCAACTTTGTGTCCCCACACATCCTTCGGTGTCAGTTCAACCCCCGGAGCCTGTTCCACCTATCTAGGTTCAACCCCTTAAAGAGAACCAACTCTCCCACCCTTAGCAGTGATCAACTGCCAATAGTTCCTCAGTTAAGGTTGGGGCTTCTTACCCATTCCCTCAGTTCTATACTGGGTTGTTGTCTGATGAGTCTGCATGGGTCTTGTTCCTCCTGTCACCTTTGCTCTAAGTTCATATGAGCAAGTTTTCAGAAGCCTGGAAAACTGTTTCCTTAATATGAGCATTTTTAAAATTGAAATTTCTGGAGGATTTCATATATGGAAGCACTGTATTCAAATAATTACCCCCTCTCTCTACCCCTCAAGCTCCTCCTTGGTCCCTGAACTCCCTTCCAAATTCATGACGCCTTCTATCATTAGGCAAACTTAGTTCTGCTATTTTGCCCCATTAACTTCGTTGCTAAGTGCATTCTAAATGCTTACTCTGGTATCCACAGGGAAGTGCAGCTCTCACGCCTAATCAGAGCAGCTTCATTCTGCAGGGATGAAGGATGGCTCAGAGGTGCACCCCTGCTTGTTAAGTGTTTGTTGGGGATGTGAACTTAGAACATCAGGCTTGCACAAGTGTTCTTACTCACTTTCCTTTCTCATAATGTAAACCTAATTCCAATGAACAAATTGAGTTCATCATCAAATGGATAATATATCTGTGTAGTTAAGTATTTTACCCTAGAAAATTAATAAAAGAAATCAATTTTATATATCATCTTTGTTCAGTAGGATATAATTCAATATCACCCATTACTGTCGCATTTACTTAGACGTCAGCTTCTTCTAGATATTGAAGTGAGAGCCCCTTCAATCTGTCATTTCTTTTTAAAAAATATTTTAGGTGAATTTTTGTGATTTTCATACAATATAGTTTGATGGTATTTAGATTCTCTCTTCTCCTTTTACCTTCTCATCCCTGCTAATTTAATGTACACACACACACACACACACACACACACACACACACACACACACACGTAATACAGAATATGGAGTTGATTTGTGAGCCCAAATGCCCTTCACTGTGGGTCAGTCCACTGGGCCCACCAAGAATCCCGTCACTGGATGACACTGTCTCTCCTCGTCCTGGAAGTCAATCTCCTTACTTTGCGATAGGAGTTTCTAATCAAGTCTCCATGACTGTGCTGGGATTTTTGACTGGCTTGAGCTTGCATTGGATTTGGGCTTGCGTTCATCACTGCTGTGAGTTCATATGAGTAAATGACCAGCACTCTGGAAGACTTTGTTTCCTGGTGGTCATACAGCCCCTCTGGTCTTACAATATTCACACCTCCTCCTTCTCCACAATGATTCCTAAGAATGAGAGGGAACTCATATGTGCTATTTCATACATAGGCAAATTCACATGGCTGGAGATGTCACAGGTCCTGGAGAAAAGGGTACTTTTACCACATCCCTAGGTCAGGATAATTTCTTAGCGTATTCTAAATTGTATCCTCATATTTACAGACAATTGTACCTTTCACTACTCAACAAAGAACCTCTTTTTTGCACGAGACAGAGACTATTAAGGAGTTCCAGAACTAGTCAGAGAGAAGGAGTGTGACTCTAAGGACAATTCTACACATGAGATAAATGCATCTCTCAGCTCTACCAAAGATGCTTCCTTATGTAACAATTAACAGTTAACACAGATAACCACAGCTAGTCAATGTGCAGAGAAAAAGAAACCACAGAGCCCCAGGGTACTTACCCATGAAAGGATACCTATTACAAAAACAAACAAACAAACAAACACACAAAATCAAAGGTATTTTCCTTTAATTTGTTATTGATTTGTTTGCTCCCTCTAACTTTTTTTCTTCTGATAAAAGGAAAGCTGATCCCATAGGAAACAGAGAGGAAAGAACAAAATAACTGAAAGCAGATCAACGAGGTGTGACCCCAGGAGTGGAGCCATTTGCTCTAAGCAAAGACGCATGTCTAAAGAAAAATTAAAGCTACTGGGACTGTAATCCATAAATTATACCTGGGGACCCATGGACTTTGACCTGGAGATGAACTAGATTGTGAGGCTGCAGAGCACTGTCCGGAACATCAAATGATTCCTTAACCCTGGTGATAAAAGCCTTGTACTTTATTAATACGATACAAAAACTCTTTTAAAGATAAGTTTATAAAGAATGAGGTCCGGTGGTTTGAATTAGTTTAACATGCTGGTAGTATCATTACTCTTAGTCTCCTCTCAGTAGCAGATCCAGGTCTAACAGTCACCATGATGTTTTAATAATCATTGTCTTTTTAATGCATGTCCTTAGAGGTGACTGTGGTAAAGGGGTTTTAAATTTATGTAGAACTAAATCATTACAGGTAAGAAAAGTCAAGAAAACATTTCTTTCAGTTAACAATATTAAGGGAACGCAAGCATAAATGATTTTGACATTGTCAATCAAAAATAAAATAGAAATATAAACACATGAAGAACTCACATATTATATTTTAATATTTACTTTTAATGACTGCATGTAGTTATGTTGCATATAACTACACACACATGGTAGTTGGAATCTATGCAATTCCTTCCTTCCTTCAGAACTGATCATATGTTTTTTTTTCTGTTTTCAGTAAATGGGAGATGTATAACAAGACAACTAGCTGCATGTAAAGTATCAAATACATACATATTTATCTGTGATATACTGAGCTACAAATTAAATTTTACAAATATGGGTTTTCTAAGATCAATGCTATGAAATAAGAAATCTACTCAGATTTTATCTGACTGTCAGGACTAAAAGAACAGATTTTGGTAAACTTAAAAAAAGCTACGTTACATGAAAGGACGTTAACAGGGGACTGAGATGATGGCAGATGTACAGTCTCAATTGATTTTGCATGAAAATGTGATGAAGGAGATAACTGCATAAAAAGATAAGCATTTAATATCTTCCCTATTAATTAATTATAGCATATAGGAGATGGTTTAAAATGAACTGGAAGAACCACATTATAGGTGTGTCTAGACTTATGTGTTTCCTAGCAAACAAGAATATTTGAATGATAATGCCAGTAGTTTTGTACTGATATTGCAAGTTGGATTGCTGGCTGTATTCACTTTTGATTCACTATATCAGTGTCAGCTACTCTTTCTATGGATCTACTATAGAAGTTGATTTCTTTGAGGGAAGCAAGCATCAAGTCATTAAAGGAAATGAGATTTAATCAACAGCGCTGTGCTATCTTATTACACATATATAACTACCTTTAATGAATTACAGAGGTTGCTTAAAGAGACTTTAAGAGAGTGCATGGCCATTTTTCAAATTCCTGAGGCAGCATCATGATAAAGACGTAAAACATGAATGAGTACTCCCTACTTAGACACTTGGACTGTCTCATTTTGTATGAAGAAGTAACTCTCTACAAAGTCCACTAACTCCAAGCCATAGTGAAATTATCATATTTCTACAAGCTCTTGTCAACCCCTTATAAAATGTAAGAATTACTATCTCAAATCATCTAAACCTAATACACTTGGTCACATCTAAGCTACTTGGTTATATGGATTTGATAACTTCTAACTCAATCGTTTTTGAGTTACCCTGATTGCCTGGCTTGCACAGAAGAGTTCACACACAATTTTTAATTTTGGGGACTAAGACAAACTCAGGAAAACTTCATATTCGCTCAGGGTGTTAACATTGTCAAAACGATGAAGAAGACGACCTTTTTCCATGCAAGGCACAGTTTAGCAGTTAGCTTTCAGTCAGGTAAAAAATTGACTTTGTCAGGATATGGTTCTTAAAGTAAAAGTAACACATTTTATATAAATGGCAAGCCTGGACTGTAGCTAATTTATTCATTATCCACCCTAGAAAAATAATTAAGTCATGCTTTCTTTCCTGGTGTTTCATTACAGTTTAACACTCCCTTGAACACAGACACACACACACACACACACACACACACACATACACACACACTTTTTTTTTTGGAGTCATCAGTAAGAATGCTTATTGAAATAAATTAGCTGCAAACTTTTAAATCTGTCTTGAAGAACTAATCCACTTTTCTACTGGAAGCAACATTGATTAAATAAACCCGGTTCCATGCAGAGCAGATTAATTCTTTTAGCCACAGTTTGCGACCTTAAATGATGTTGTATCTGTATTAGTTTGAGCAGTGTGTAATAAGCTGTAAACTTATAATTGGCATTAAACGCTTCTAATGTGTCTTTCTTTGTTTCTGATGTGCTATATCCCTGAGTTAAAAGAAGGGATTTGTTAATCCTAAAACTGTGTATATTTGGTATCTAAGTCATATTTGCTGAACTTAACTATTTTGTGAAATATATTGTTTAACTTTATTTACCACAAAAGAACTTCAATTGGTGGTTGTTAGTTACCACATGAGTGCTGGGAACTGAATCTGGGTTCTCTGTAAGAGTAATCAATGCCCCTAACTGCTGAGCCATCACTCCATCCCCATTTCTTCTTAATACTAAAAGAAATGGGGTAGATCATTCACATTTATACTGGTTTTCAATTCCTACAAATCAAAAAATGTACAGTTATTCCCCTAGAATTTGGATTTTCCCCTTTACTTTCCTGCAACAATAGAATTATCCAGGCTGACAGAATGGACAGGCACTGTGTACTTCCCAGACCAACGAAGCTTCCATTCTTCCTGCATCTACACTCCCCAGAAAGAGGTTCTGGCTAGAGAACTGGGGATGTTTGTCCCAGACACACACATACACAAGGAGAAAATGCCTGCTGCAGTGCTCCCATAGCAGAGTGAAAGCCTACCTATAACTGAAGCCATTCTACTGTCTCAGTTGCATTGCTTGAATGAGAAAGTTTTCATCTGTGACATCAAGAAAACCCTGGGTGGAGTAGAGAAGTCTAGACAGGGCCAGCCAAGCTAAAGCTGTGAGCCTTATACACAATGCTGCTTACTGATCATGGTATTGATTGGAGGATATTTTTTTAAATGAAAACATAAATCATTATAAAAATCTCTAGTTAATAAATGTAAAGGCAGAACCAGTGAGACAGCTCAGTCGGTCAGTATGCTTGGTGCCAACATAATGACCTGTGTTCAGTCACTAAAACAGACATGGTGGTATAAGAGAACCAATTTTAGCAAACTGTGACCTCCAAAATCAACAGCGGCAGGATTGCCCTCAAACACCCCAAAGAAAGTCACCCTTACAAAATGAACAAATGATGGAAAAATATTAAATATCAAAACAAAATAAGTACAAGACTTTAATACTGTTAAACTCCTTCTAGTACTTGTACATTCCAGAGTCTCTTCTACGTCCCTGCCCTCTCTTTCCCTTGACATCTCTCCTCCCACACTTTAGTCCAACGACCAGTTTTGCATATTAACCACTTGGACATTTGCTTTCAGTTTTCAATTTAATGACAATTGTGTTCTCAGAATGTAAGCGTCATAGGCTGTATTTTTAATGCTTGTTAAATTATTCTTAAAGAGTACTTTAGAAGAGATATCCTGTATTCCTTTGTTAAGACAAGTAAATGATTTGAAATTATCCACTTAAAAACAAAACACAAAACTAACCTTCCCCCTGGTTTCACAGCGATTTACCTGATTTGAAACTTTAAGGATTATTCTTCTCTACTTGAAGCTTCCCGTAGGTTTCCTCTGTGTTGTGAAGAGCCTCCTTCACTGGTGTCATACACATCTCCAGCTTTAACGCTTCCCACTCCTCATTTTATAGCTCATGATATCTGATCTAGATAGCTTAAGACACATGAGCGTGCATAGATTTCTCCTTTCCTTTCATGCTTCCTCTTCTCAATCTTTATTAATACCTTAGGACTCAGTTATAATATATCTAACTCCCTGATCCACCCCAGAAAACCAGAGCATCCCAATTTCATCCTCTTGGTGTATATGGATAGCATTCAATGTATGTCTTTAATATTGTCCTTATCGAAAGTCATTAAACACATTTGCTAAGTTACCAGTCTCCTTATTGGTACAGGAAAAATGGAGCGGAAAATATGGAGATACAAGTAGAAAAGACTTTCCCACCCCAAAGAGCCTCACCTGGAAACTTTGCACTCCTGACCCCACTGTTAAGAATTGGGACCATTAGAGATGGTTTCACTGTCCTAGAGGTTCCTCACTGAAGGGCCAGCTTCCCCTTTTCTTTTCTTTTCTTTTCTTTTCTTTTCTTCTTTCTTTCTTTCTTTCTTTCTTTCTTTCTTCTTTCTTTCTTTCTTTCTTCCTTCCTTCCTTCCTTTCTTTCTTCCTTTCTTTCTTTCTTTCTTTCTTTGTCTTTCATTTCTTTCTTGCTTTCCTTCCTCTTTCTTTCCTTCTTTCTTTCTTTTTCATTCTTTCATTTTCTTTGCTCTTTGCCAGAAGACAACACATTAAGAAAGGCTTCACTAAATTCCAGTCATTCATTCCTGAACTTCCTGGCCTCTCAAAAAATAAGCTAAATTAGCGTGGCTCTGATATTTGATTATAGATGCACAAGAGGACTTAATGATTTGGAAGAATGTGGTTTTATAACCATGTGACTGCAGTCAGGGAATTTTCCCCAAAGAGTATGCTTTGGTTTTGTTTGTTTGTTTTCTTTTGTTTTCTACCATTATGACAGAGGGTGAGAGAGGCCTCCACTTTCACTTCTTTTGTTCAAGTCTTGATAAGTCCTTAATGTAGTGCAGTCCTAGAGGAAGTGTCATCCATAGGATTTTCTTTGTGTTTGGTTTGCTCTCTAATTGGCTAAGATTCCTTTTGGTCCTATGTGCCCTTCTGCAGTGTAAACATTTAGCTTGTTAGCTCCGGAGAAGTTTTCCTTTTGAGTTTCTTTTGAGATCTGAGGTTGCTGTTCCCAGGTTATAGAATCCTCTCAAAAGACCACCAGGGAGGTCAAATCCGATGCAAGCACAAAGGGTCTTTATTTACAAGCTCCATCCACAACCCAACAAATGCAGTGGGTGGAGGATGAGTGGCCACCAGGAGAGGTAGGAGGGGCTTTTTATGGGTTTTAGACAAAGGGAGGAGGGGATTGTGGTCCTACACTCTGGCTGGCCAGGGAAACCCGTGCACACCAAGTACATTCCGAACTGATTGGTTACAAAGGCCAAGGCCCCGGGTTTCTCATTGACGGGCGCTGTCAGTCAGGCTCACTGCAGGGTCCTGCTTCTCCTGACATGCCTGGGCTTGAACATTCCCCTTTCCCTCAGCGCTTGTGGCCGGAGGCTTGCAACAGTTTAAAGTAGGCAAAATGGAGAAGTTAGCCTCTAGCCTTAAGATGGAGTCCATCTTAAAACAGAGTCACTCTAGCCCATTCCCCACAAGGTGAGTTATATACAGTTTATTCATAAACACCCTCATTTCCTGTATTTTGCAATAAAAATGAAAATTCTTTTGGCTATAAACAAAAATACACATTTCTTTTATATTATATGCATCTGTTATAATAATGGGCTAGAGCATGTTTTCATAAATTATGAAAATATTAATGAAAACTTAAATTGCTAACAGCGTGATCTGAATTCTATGGTAAAAATATAGTGACAATTCTCTCCCTTGTGCTTGATTCATGTGAAGGTGAATGTAAACTTGTTTTCAGAATTTACAAATTGTTGGAAGTCCCACAAAACACAATTCTATGTATTATATAAAAACCAGCTAGGGAAGTAAGTTGGATCTCCATGAGTGAAACTGACTTCACTTTTGAAACCATCCTTTGAAAAGAAATCAGATGATTTTGTTTTCCTGTTCTCATGTGGAAATTTATAATAATAAAAAAATAAAACCTTTTGTGTTAGCATAAAACATAGAAAGACTATACAGAGAATTCCTATAAAACTGCACCCAATATGCCTAGTTAGTACTTTTCTTCTTTCCTTTGGTGGATTTGTCATACTTAATCCACTGCCAAGGCCACATATTTCTAAGATAAAGGTAATAGTTGACAGAGCGTTGCATTTCTTTAACAGCTTCATTCGCATATGAGTTCTCTCAAACTCAGATGCTGCAGGTGTGGGGGAAGTAAGCAGTAAGGCCTTTAAGAGGTGATTAGGTCATTCAGCTAGTCCCCTCATCAGGGGGAGCAAAGCTACCTGACAGGCAAGTGTCTTCACAGAGCATTCAGTTCTCTAGTCTGTCCCTATCACATCATCTGCCTTGTGACAATCATGCATCCCCTTTGTCTGTCTCTTTCACAACTTGTGAGTGTAAGGTTCGGGTTCAGGTTCGAGAGACGCAGCAGACAGAAGGGACCAGACTCCGCTGGCAGCTAACAGGAACCGGCTTTATTAAGAGAAAACCAGCTCTGCACCCACCAGTGGAGAAACCCTAGTCCCCCTTGGGGGCTAGCCTCCCTGAAGAGATGGGGGAGGCTAGCCTCCTCACCCCCATCTTGGGGCTGGGGCTCCGGGGAACTGGGGAAGTGAGCTCAGCCCAGTCTGAGTCTCAAAGCCCAGTGCAGCGCCCAGCCCTTTGTCCAAGTCCTCAAAGCCTTAAAAACCGTTAGCCCCCTCCTGGCTTTTAGGGGAGAGGGGATTGCCATAACATCTGATTGGTGTTTAAGGCAAGCTTCTGGCCAGGAAGTAGTCCTTTTCCAGAGCTGTTTGTGAATTCCTTACTTATCTGCCAAGGAATTTGGCATCTGGAGCTGTTTGCAAGGCTTAGACAAGCTCTGGCTCCAGGTTTCCTTCCATCTTCCTGAGCTTGAAACTGTTGGGGGTTTCATTCACACCTTACAGTGAGGACCCAGTACCCCCTTTCCTTTGGGCTCTACAGCAATGAGAGGCCATCTTGGAAGCAAACAGCAGCTTTGCCAGATGACCAAGCCTGTATCATCATCAATTGATGGCACACTTGCCAGTCACCAGAACTGTGGCTTGTAAATTTCCAATCTCTGCATAACAAGAACTGTGGCAGTTTTCACCTAATGACACATTACATTTCCTCTTCATGTCTCCGAAGGGTTCTTGTTGCTCTAACAGTTGCTCAGAACAATTCTGTTTCTAGCTACCTTGCCAGTTTGAATTTAGGAATTCTGTAGGATGAACTTCAATGATAGTTAGTACTAATTGTCACCTTAGCAGAATCTAAAATAACCTGAGAGACAGGACTTTGGTATGCCTGTGGGGGATTTAATTGATTACATTGATTGAGGATCTACCCCACTCTGGGTGAAACCATTTCCTGGATGGGATCCTGGGCTGTGTACATGGAGGAAGGTGATCAGCAGAATTTTGTGCTCATTTTCTCCTTCCTGATTGTGGCTACAATGTGACTAGTCCCTGCTGAATGACTCTCCTACCATGAAGACTGTGACCTCAAACTGTGAGCCAAAATAGACCTTTTCTCCCCTAAGTTTTTTTTTTTTTTTTTTTTTTTTTAAATCAGGATACTTTACAATATCAACAGGAAAAGAAGCTAAGGCACTCTTTAATAGACTTTATCTTATAGTTTTCTCATGCTTACACTGGGTTTCGTATTTATGGAATCATGAAGTGCCTTTGGAACCAAGTCATATCAATGATAAATATTAGTAACAAGCTTGTGAACTGTTGATATCAAACTTGACCTTTGAATTGAGCTCACATGCAAGATTGCGACTATAAAGGCTTCACTTCTTTTTTATAGTATGTTGAGTGGAAGGATAGCACCTTTGAAAGAGTGCGTCGTAAGGGTGGAATGCTCCCAGTCACCTTGAAATAAGAGTGACTACAAATACTTTCTGGAGAACATTAGCACAAAATTGTTAATCTTCTATTTTCTGTCAATCATAAGTTTATATCTACATGGCTTCATAATTATTTATATTATCCTTTGGATTATAATGCAATTATTTATCAAGGTACTATGTTTTTTTCCTAGCTTTATGTTTGATTTTAGTGGATTTTTAACATATCACCATCATATATCTTTATTGACTATTTGTTTACTTCCTTTATGCTACAGAAGATGTTGTAATTACATATACTTGGTGTAGAAATCTCATAACAAGCCATATCTCCAGGATTTCTATCTCCCTAAATTATTAAATGATTTTAGAATTCTAGACCTATAATAGTCTTGCTGATTGTTAGCAGGGAGTACACTCAGCACATTCAACTAGAAAGAGAAAAGTGTATTTGAGTATACTAACCTGAGTTTAGTCATATGTCTGGACATGTTCAAATACACTCACCTAAGTTTCTATGTTAAGCTGTCCATGAGCCCATATTGATTCCTCCAGTTTTAGAGGTTTATTTTTATGTGTGTGTGTGTGTGTGTATGTGTGTGTGTGTGTGTGTGAGAGAGAGAGAGAGAGAGAGAGAGAGAGAGAGAGAGAGAGAGATGTTGAGATTGAATGCAGAAGCCAGACGATAGCATTAGATCATCCAGCAGCTGGACGATCACTTGGCCAGTCACCTTGAAATAAGAGGTGTCCACCTTGAAATCCACTAAAATCAAACATAAAGCTAGGAAAAAAACATAGTACCTTGATAAATAATTGCATTATAATCCAAAGGATAATATAAATAATTATGAAGCCATGTAGATATAAACTTATGATTGACAGAAAATAGAAGATTAACAATTTTGTGCTAATGTTCTCCACAGTTCAAGCAACTGTGAACCTCTTGGCCTATGTGGGTGATGAGACCCAAACTTGGATCATCTGCAAGAACATTATACACTCTTAACTGCTGAGCCATCTCTCCAGCCCCAGATTTTTCCAACCTTATATGATTAGAATATGAAACATTCTTTTGTCTTATTTATTTTTAAATTTATTTTTCTTATTGAATGTTTGCAATTTTTATACAATAGAGTTTGATGGTATTTAGATACCCTCCACACCTATACTTCCTGCACTGCCCTCTCCCAATTTAATGTATTCTCTTGTATATAAAATTTGGCCCATAAGAGACTGATCTGTGTCCCCAAATTTCCAGTGCAGCATAGTTTACTGGTCCCACCAAGAGTCCCATCTCTGTAAGACAATGTCTTTCCCTCTACCAGTAGGCATCAATTGTCAAATTTTCTTACATATACTTAGAATTTCTTACCCACTTCCCCATGTCTATGTTGGGATTTTGTCCAGTTTGAACTTGCATACAAATTGTGCATGCTGTCACCATTGTTATGAGTTCATATAAGTAACTGATCATTTGTCCAGAAGACTGTTTCCTTATGGTCATCTGCCCTCTCAGGTTCATGTGGTCTTTCTGCCTCCTAATTTGCAATGATCCCTGAGCCTTGAGAGGCAGAGTTTAAACAGCTGTCCTTTTCAAGGAGAAGAACTTTACAGACTCTTGTCCTTTGTACCTTGGCCAATTGTGGGTTTCTGGGGTAATCGAGCTACCAAGGGAGAAAATCAATCAATGGTCCTACCCAGCTGTAAAGCCTAATAAACAATGACTGTCCTAACAAGCTATTGCTATTGGTGAAGTAGTCGCACATTTATCTTGGGATAATCAACAGCTGTTTAATTGGAATTAAGGCTCACTCAATGGCAAGGAACTCGTGTAAACATAGCCAAATACATATAGATGTAGAAGTCATAGATCCTAGAATAAAAAGTTACTTCTACCACTCCCTAGACCAACCTAATTTCTTACTTTATTCTGAATATGAATCCTCAAATTTACAGACACCCCTCATCAAAGAAGCTTCTTTTTGCAAGAAATTTAGACTATTACAGAGTTCCACTGTTCAAACTCAGGGAACACATGTCTGTGAGAAGATTAACGCTTCACGGCACATCTTCAGTATCTACGTATAATATGAATGCATTTCTCAGCTCTCAGCACAGAAGTTTCCTTATTCAGCAGATGATGGTTAATACAGAAAAGAATACTTTTGATTTCCTCTGTCACTACTATCTGTAACCTCTCTCCCACTTGATTAATGATAATGCTTTTTTCTATTACCACATTATCTAGTTATTCATTTTTTAGTCCCCATGTTTCTCCATGTTTACTGGTTTTAAATTGTCCACACCGGAAAGAGCTTCGTTCACTACTAAGCAGTTTATGTGCCTTTTTTTTTTCTCTGACAATCATAGTAAAGCCTTCTCTGTTTCCTAAAGGTGACTGACAGAACCTTGACGAAGCAGGTAATGCCTCATTTAAAAGAAAATGATTGACGATGTGATTTCTAAGCATTTAATGAACTTTATACAATGAGATCAATTAGAAAGCAATTTCTAAAGGAATAGCAGCTTATAGATAATGCATAATCATTGATAGAAATGTTAGAGAGTTCTGGGAGACACTGTCATCCAAGCCAAAAAGCCAGTTACGTTTCATGGAAACAATGTTACCTTAAAATATCAAGTCAGTTTTCAAAGCAGATATTATTTTCATGGTAAATATGAAAAACCCAATGTTACCTAGATTTATTTATAAAATTTCCTAAGAGAGATTTGATGTACATAAAATCATTGCATGTTATTAACTTAATTAGTTTATGCTTAACAAACTGTCTTATATATGTATCAAATGATTTTTACGTACAAAACAATTATAATGTATGTAAAAATATGTACATATAAATTCAAAGAGGTCAATGTGTCAACAAAATCATTTTAGAATCTCAGCAGAAGGTATTAGTGTGAAGGACTTGCAACAAATTGCCATGCCAACCCTCCATCCTGTGAGGTTACAACTGTATCTGTTGTATTTTGAGATAAATGATGAGATAAACACAACATTCTTGGAACTCAATAGAGTAAATGAGAAAAACAAAACAAAACAAAACAATGGACCCAGAATGCGTGCCACATCTCCTTTGATTGCACGAATGTACCATAGGATTGCAATGTTGGGAACCTGATATTAAAATTTAGCCCAACAGTTTGCTTTTCGCACTGAAAGATTTAAAGATGATAAGAAAGTATTGACTATCAAGCATGAACACCTTTACAATGTGAAATAGCCCACAAAGATTATGATCACCCAGCACCTAATAGAAAATACAGTTATGCATGTAAATAATAATGACTTGAGGAAAAGAAAATGTACTTGGCTACTTTGTTTACTGACCAATAGTCTTGCCTCTAAATTCTAAAATTCATACATGCATTTACTTACTTTCTATGTGCTTGGGTGTGAATGTGTACAGGATCATGGGGGCGGGCAGAGGGCAGCTTGCAGGAGTTGGATCTCTCCTTCCACCATGTGGATTAAGCTCAGGTTAGGAGGCTTGGCATTAACTGAATTTACTTGCTGAGTCACCTCATCTATCCTTATATTCTGAAATTTTAAAGCCATATATATTGATTATAAATGGGGATCCATTTTCTAGACTATGGTTCTTCCACAAAGAAAACAAATAATAATTACTATGTGACCAAACAGTTATCAGCTTTAAGTGACTAACAAGAGAAAAGTGCATAAACATACAAAGGCAAACATAAGTACAAACACATGCACACATACAGAACATGAAAACTTCTAGAGAAGAATATTGGCATCCTTTGTGATAACAATAAACTGGGCTACATTTTCTGGTATGTATTAGTCAATTGTCTATAAATGTATTTTCATGAAAAATCAGATTTTAAATGTTAAAGCATATTTCATTATACATTTAGAAAAAAAGTATTTTAAGTCAATATCTGGACTATTTCAGAAAACTGACAATCCATAACATTTCCAGTGAATTCCTATTGGAATTCCATAAACTTGAATCTATGCCTCGCATTTTGTATTTAAATTTCAGCTAACAAGGTAGATAGCATGAAATTAGTAGGCAAGTGTCACTTGATGTAAGGGTCACATTCTGAGAAATGTGTCAGTAGAGCACTATACTTAATTTCAAGAGTAGAACATATTTGTAAAAACTAAGGGACTATGACATCAAAAGGCATTAAATCCTACCTGACCACCATCATCTATACAGCTGCTCACTGACTGTAATGTTATGTAGTACCTAAATGTCTTTATTTGACTGAAATATGTATTCATTTTATTTACCCACTTGCAAATATCACATACATCTTCCAATATACTAACATTCTTTTTACTTTGCTAAAGATCAAACCAGATTTGGGCTGAAAGCATCACTCAGCAGCACAAAACCCCAATAGCAGTATTTTAGATGTGATTGATTTTTTGAGAAATTAAATTTGTTTAAACAATACTACTGCATTTTAACGCACACAGTAAGTGTCACCAAACTTTGAAAAAGCTGTTTTATCCAATGTTCTTTAAAGAGGCAACAACAGCAAACAGAGACAGAAGAGAACATCAGTATGTGGGATTGGAGACACTCTTGTTTGTGCTTAATTGATCACATTGCGGTTTCTACGCTTTCTCATTTTCTTTTCTGTTAGATATATTTTAGTGAACATCTAAAAACTACACTTCCACGTGGGTTTTACATCGGGACCATATCTAAGTGACAGTCAGATGGAAGAGTTCACCTTTGGTACTTGAAAGTCAAGATGTCACATAATTATGTAAAGTCACATAATGTTTGGATGGTGTCTAGAAACAGAAATTTGGTCTCAGTAAAGTCTAATTTGGAATGCTTTAATTATTTGCATCCTTACTTTTATAGGGAAGATGAATTAATGTTTACTATATGGTCTGGGCACTGATTTAGGAATGAGAAAGGAAGCAAGTCACCCAAATTCCTTTCCTTCAGTGAACACACACACTGTGCTATATTCATGGTTAAATTTCATGTCTCACACACTAAATTACAAATCTGTAAAATAGAATGAGTTCTACTTTTCTGCTCTTCCAAATATGTGGTCATAAAAGAGGAAGGCCATGTACCATACCATACAAGATACATTATTAGCTCCCTTGGAGTTTCTTCCTAGTGCATAATGCAGTGAGTCACCCCTGGATCGTGTCCCCAGTTCTGTTTTCCTACACACAATTTCTCAAACCACACCTCTTCCTCTCAACTTTCCTCTGTCCCACATTACTATATTTCTTTTTTGCACTTACATAAATCTCTCAAACTTGATTTCTGAGTTCCATGTACAGTTGGCAAACCTCAGGAAGTGAGAACTTGTGGTCACTGAGAAGTACATCGCTGTTGATAAGTATCAGGTGTGTGAGCAGAAGAAATGAAAATTGAAAAAATAATCTGTACATATTACCATTCATTCCATGGACTCTTCAACGTATTATAGTGGGCGTGCTCAAAGGAAAAGTAGAACAGAGCCCTCCAAATCACAGATCTGTTGCTAAAACCCTTCTTACTTACATTTAAAGGCTGTTATCGGCACAGTAGACAGAAGCACAGACATCATCACCTAAAAGCAAACACACTATGTATTAGAAATGTAAAGAAAAACTGCCTGTTCTCCACTCTGATTACACTTAGTGTATGCAGTATGTGAGAACTCTAATGTGGGACCTCTGTGGCAAGGCAGGAAAACAGTATGGTGAACATGATCAAGAACCAGATTACCTCGTCTCTGCTTCATTGAATGTCTACAGGAGGACAAGGCCAGTTCTATATGACCTATCATTGTTGCAGTTATATATATATATATAAACTTGGCAAGTTTTTGATGTCCAGTTGTTTGGTGAAACACTAGTTTAGGTGATACTAAGAGGGGTCTTTGTAAATGTGATTAACAGCTGAGCTTAACTGAGGTTACTCTCAATGATGCTCATGACCCTTCCAATCAGTTAACATTTTAAGAACAGATGATTTCTTTGTTCTTTTTTTTCTGAGAAAAGGGTATTCTAACTGAATTTTGTTGATTGCTAACTGAGCTGTAAGCCTGACAGGCTACCCTAAGTATTTACCCTGAAGGCCTGAAACACCAGTTCTGGCCTGGGTTTCTAGCTGGTCAGTGTGTTCTACAAACTTCAGACTTGCTAACCCCACTCCACACAGTTGTCTTTTGTTCTAGTACTTAGAATAAGAAAATGGACCTGTGTCAGACTGACTGGGCCACATTCTTGAAAAAGTAATGATAGATTGGGGCTGGAGAGATGGCTCATTGGTGAAGAGCATTGGTTACTCTTGCAGGAAACATACATTAGAATCCCACCACCCATATAGCAGCAAACAACCATCTATAACTCCAGTGCCAGAGGACCCCCCATCCTCTTCTGACCTCAGGACACTGACACTGTGGGACACATGTGCATTTACAAAACGCAGGTACTTCACCCATATACATAAAATAGAAATAATAAAGTATTTTAAAAGTCATGTAGGGTATTTTAAAGTTAGATGCTGGTCTTTCTGGTATAATCATAGATTTTATCAACAGTTTGCCCACCTAACTAAATATTTGTCCTGAAGATCAAAAGGTTAGGTCACATATAATGTCAAGGGAAACCTGCTAGAACTCCCAAACTCCGTACGAACTGCAAAAGACATTTTCTAGAAGATGAAGCTTTACAGAGTTTTATAGCCCAGGTTTACTGAACTTTTGTGAAATTTAGAGATCTCAGCTTTTCCAGAAACATTTCAGATACATGAAGTATGTCCCTATAGTTGAAAGTTGTAGAACCAATGTACATGAAAATTCTCACTGTTTATAAAGAGAAATAGCCAGTATTTAAAGCTAAAATGTTCAATATTGTGAGAGGATATTTAAAAGTAATAACAAATTTTAAATAAAACCTAATTATTGAATGTAGTGATTATTGTACTTTTATATCTAAATAGTTATATTCCTACATTGGTAGATAAATATTTAACAAATGTATTTCTAAGTATTCACATTTAATATAAGTTGAATTACACATATAGCTTATTTTAACATGAAAACAATGAAAATTAACCTAAGTATTGTAAAAATGCATATACTCTCAACAGCCAAATAGCATCAACAGAAAGAAAATACAGACATCATTCTAGCAAACATCAGAATAAGCATTAAAAACTACGGAGAGTTAACTGGAGCTGTTCCCCAAGATGTCTCCAGACTCTGGATATTGTTCTCATGTCTTATCCCCATGTGTTCATATGAGAACAAAGACACGGCCTGATTCTTCCCAGAAACACTGTTACCAAGGAGATTTCATGTCACAGTGGGAAGGTTTCCTATGATTGTAGCTTTTGTGTTGCTAGAGTTCAGTTCTATTGTCCTCTCAGCTTGCCTTATCTCATGAAGCAAGCATCTGCATTGGAAAGACTGACCCTGGGAGAAGCTGAGGGTAATCTACAGTAACTCAAGAAAGGAACTGAGGCTTCGGTCCAGCGGCCTGCAGGAACTATGACACTGCTGCAAACCAGGAGCTCTTTGAAGTAGACCTTTTCAGGAAGGATCCTAAACATGGCTCCCTGTATGCTGCCACCACTCCTAAACCAGAGCTTCGTGAGGTACTAGGAAGCAGGGGACACCTTTGTACCAGCCATCTGGAGGTGATGTCAAACAAAAAGTCATAGGTGTTATTTTAAGCAGGTGAATTAGTAGTAACTCTTTACTTACAATATCTAATTAATGTTGTGACACTTGAAAATGATTACCACAAAATGAATAGCTATAAATGTGTTAAAACTGTGTGTGCCTCAGAACTGGACAGTCAACACAGGCTTAAGAAATTACTATCTTTTCATTTTTGTCTTTTGGAAACATGGTCTTTCCATATAGCCCTAGCTTGCCTAGAACTCACTTTGTAGATCAGGATGGCCTCAATCTTTTAAAAATTCACCTGCCTCTACCTTCTGATTGCTGGGATTAAAGGCATGCAGCACCAAGTCCAGCTCAAGAAATTATTGAAAAGCAGCACAAATGCCTTGTTGTCTGGGGAAAGATTCTGTTGATCCACACCATTTCAGTTACACAGAAGCTGTCTTGTAGTGAATGGTTTTGTAATACCAAACCATTGGTTGGTTTGAGAATTGTTGGTTTATGAGTTAAGTAGATATTCCAAAATTTTACTCATTTCACTATTGATACGGAAAAACTGCACTTTGTGATACATCCATTGCTCTTAATAGAAGTGATTAAAAAACCATTAAGCTCATGGTGGCAAAGGCAATTTTCCCACTTTTAAATCTTTGATTAAAGTGTTGTAAGTTTCTTCTTGGTCTGAGCACTATCATTCACTTTCTTTAAGTGACAAATGCCCCTGATAATTTTATAAATTCAGCATCTAATTAATTATATAGTTTGTGTGACATTCATTGGAACAAAAAAAAAATGTTGTTTCATTAAAAAAAAAAAAAGAAAAGTACTTCAGCTCGCCAATCACGAAAATGACTCAAAGCATTTCATAATAGAAACTATCATGTTCTGAAATAATTTAAAGTACAATATTAAAAAGGTGTCCTTATAGTTTCCATCACCAAGGAAACATCTGAAAAAATCAACTTACAGGGATTTATTTGGCTCAGTTTCAGAAACTAGAGTTCACAGTCATGTGGCACATAGCTTTGTACTTGTTTTGAGTTGAAACTTCATAGGAGACGGACTGTGGGAGAAGAAGGAATGCGGGGCAGCCATAGGCAGAAACGATGCTTAGTGGTCAGATATGACCTGGAAATGCACGGCTTCCCTCGTGAACTAATTGCGCTATAGGCGCCACTTTTTAATAGCCAATTCTTTAGGAACTCACCAGCAAGTCAACTCATTGACTAGGTCAGGTACTCAAAAGCTGGAATCTTTCTAAACTCCACCTCCGAATAGTCCCTTCAGGATCAAGCTTGAACATGATTTTAAGTGGGATATTTCATGTTCAAACCATAACATTAAGGGAAAGATTTAATACAATCATTTGTACTAATTCAGCAAGAGACTGTTATGTGAAATGAATTTAAAGTATAGCAGTGAATAAAACAAACATTATAAGTATTTTCTGCTGGTCCTTATGTAATTTGTGCTTTAGAATCAGAAGGTTAAACCCTGATTGCTTTTGCACTATTGTGCAACCGTGAATGAAATACAAAAATAAAAAAAAGGAAATTGTTATCTTATATTGTGCTAGGTTCCTTGAGTTTCCCTATTCCTGGTTTGTTTAATCTCAACTCATCTTACTAAAAATTAAAAAAAAAACTCTCTATAATCTATAAATTTCCTATCAATGTTCCTATTCATGATCATCTTTAAAATATGAAGTGAATAAATGTTCCATGTTTGCTACATGCCACTGAAAATAGATAAACATAATATTTTTTCAATGTTCTAGGTTTATGATATAGTCATAAAATATTTTTCTATTTTAGAAATGGTATGAAGCCAAAGTAAGTATTTGCATTTTATTTTACTTCCCTCTAAACAGCAGTATATTTTTTCTAGAACTGTTTTTATCTAGATCATGCCATGCACAAATATACTGTAATAATTTTAACCTATATTCTTGAGAATTTTCATGGAGTGTAGACATATTTTCTATTTGTAGCAGGCCAAATAAACAATACACCCTACAGAAAATATGGAAGTCACCTGAATTATTAAAGTACATGTGGAGAAACCAAAGAAGAAAATTACATAATTGTCATGTTCAATTAATTTAATAATTAAATCCTTTAATATTTAAACTCAGTACTGTTAACTATTTTAATATAGGTTGTTATGTAGCCCAGGCAGTCCTGGAAATCATGTTCCTCTCTCCCTCAGTTTCCCAAGGGCTAGGATTACAGGTGTTTTATTTGTAACCACCATGTTACTAAATGACATATTAATTTAATGGTCCTTTATATCTTCAAATTGTTAAAATTGATATATATATATATATATATATATATTTCAAATGATGTATTTACCTTTATCAAAGTCAGATATTAAAAAAACAGAGCCTGCTTTAGCTTTCATTTGGCAGAGACAAGACTCATTTCCTAAAGGTAGGGTGGTAAATACTTCTGTAAAAATTGATGCTGTTAAATTCACAGTTTCTGGTGATTAAAATTAATTGCATAACGTGAATCATGAGAAATAAGAGAATGATAGCTTTGAGCAGATTCAACAATGCACTAATTAAAAGACATTAACTATTAAATAGCCTACCACACTGGGCTGCCTTCCACAGCTGACGATGTCTAATTAAAAAAAAAAAAAAAAAAAACTTCTCCAAAACAAAACAGAAGTGCAATTTCTGCCCCAGAGGGAAAAATAAATGCTTTGTTATAAAAATTTATTACAAATACTTGCCCATCTAAACTCTTTGGCTGGTTTACACACATGGATAATGAAACAGAAATTGTGATACATGGTGATTATGGGTCCTGATAAGATGCAAACACAATACCATTTTTGCCGAGGATGTGGAGATAGTCTCATTCAAAACGTGATATTTACGCAAATCTCATGTGCATTCTGCAGGAAAAAATATCAACTAAACGTTTTATGGAGAGATTTGGGGAAAGGAAGAAATTTTGTCTATAGCAGATACAATAAAAAGGATGAAAGAATGAAGGAGTAACCAAGGGAAGGAGCGATCATAAGGGTAGGACAGGTAAGGCCCTACATCCCTTCAGGATGCAGAGAGAATTTCAGCTTACTTTGTTTTCCTAAGATCAAAACTAGAGAAAAATTTGTTTATACTTGTCCTTTTTTGTCCCCAACATACATAAAAATGAGAGGTAGAATAATGACCTTGCCAAGGTCAAGGGCAGAATAATCCAACTTGGAAGCTATGGTGGTAATTTCATGTCAGGACATAACCATTATAGATCTATTTTCACAGGCAGTTCTAAGTGGGTTTATGGATGGATTGTGTGCTGAGCCTGAGAGTCAAGAACACCTACTCTGTCTCTAAATATGAAAAGAGTGGGCATACTTGGAATTCATAGTATTTGAGAAGTAAGGGTGTATACGAGTTGCAGGCTACGATGACAGAAGGAAAAAGCAGCATTGAATGTACTTTTTTGATGGCAATTACATAAAAATGACAAAATGTGGGGCGAGCTGTGTAAACACTACATCCAGCTCAGGTTTTCTGAACTAGGAGCCAAGGCGATGATGCCGTTCCTCAGCTGCAAAGCCAGGCCAAGTAAGATTTGCAGAACAGGTTGGTGGTGTGTGTCAGTGCGCAAACTGTGGCCCTGAGAAGAGGGAAAAGACTTTCTGGGGTTCTTTGCCTGACAGAGGGACTGCATATGCATGGTGAGTTTCCACTGGGAAGAGCTGCAAGAGCTTTGGGAAATGAGCAGACATGCCAGAAATCAGAACATTTTAAAAAGGCCAAAAATTTGCCTCTCAGACAGATTTAGTCAGCTCAGAATTCATTTGAGATTCCAGAATGCTATGCCATTCATACAGTACACTACCCCGGATTAAAAATACAACATGGAATTATAACAAAAACAAATGGTTGTTTAAAAACAAACAAACAAAAAAACTAAGGTCTGAAATTCCCAGTACCCACATAGCAGCTAAGAATCATCCATAACTCCAGTTCCAGGACATCTGACTCCTTCCTCTGACCTATGAGGGCATCACATGACACAGGTGACCAACCTACATGCAAACAATACACTCACACACATAAAACAAAAAATAACTCATACAATATTTCAAAAGCTAAACTAAACCTGATTTAATCACAAAAATTTTGGATGAACAAAAAACTAAAAAATTTCAAGGAAAAAACACACTGTAGTTACTCTGAAAAGTTTAATTTACAATGCTAGACATGAAGAAATTGTCATGTATTAAGCAAGAAAATATGGCAAACTGTAAGCTGAAAAGTCACTAGGCTAGTGAGTGCAGCTGGTAAAGACAAAGAAATAATGGCATCATGGATATAATGAATACACGGACACACTTGCAGGAGATGGAAACCAAGTTAAAGATTCTAAAACAGGGCTGTTTAAGATTACATACAACAATAGAGATCTTGAAGAGGACCCGAGTTCAATTCCCAGCACCCATGTTGGATAGCACAAAATAGCTTGTACCTCCAGTTCCATGTTATCCAATGTCACCTTCTGGTCTCTTCAGGAACCTTCCTCATGTGCATAAATCCTACACACACCCCCACACCCCCACACACACCAATATTATGAAACTAAATTCAAAAATAAAAGTCTTAATAAGTATTTCACAGGTTCTAGATGTGTGGATCAGTAGTGGAAGACACCTGATCCTTTGTTTGATCCCCAGCACTACAGATGAAAAAAATGTACAAAGGGTTACTGGAAAATTAGAATTTTTAAATTGAAGGGTCAGAGAACTTGAAAACATTGATAATAATGTCATCAATCTGATTGGTAAGAAAATCAAGGATTGTAATACATGTGTTATTAAATGTGTGGTTGAGAAAATATAAAAACTGAACAGTGTAACATTTAGGAAATGGCTCCATATTTATTAATGCCTTCTCAGGGTGCAGATTCTAGAAGGTGGGTATAACTGAGGAAGATATGATGCACAGGCTTACATCAAATTATATCAGAATGAAACTCCACACAACCAAAGAGTGCCTCGAACATAGCACAGAAAAGTGGGAGTATCCATATTTTTAAAAATTAACAAAATGAATGCCAGACCCCTAACATAACTGCAGGCAACACATACAAAGTGCTACATAGATATTTGAGTTAATAATCCCTCAATTATTTTTTTAATTTTGCATTTTTTATGTGTACGTGTGTGCTGCCTGCATGTGTGTAAGTGCACCTGTGTGCTGCAGTGCCCATGGAGGCGCTGGATCCTCTGGAACTGCAGTTACAGGCAGTTGTCAGCTGCCATGTGGGTGCTGGGAATTGAACCCACATGCTCTTGAAAGAGCACTAAATGCTCTTAACCTCTGAACCACCTGTCTAGGCACCATCCCAAAATTTTCTAGGCAGCAAAAATAGCATTAATTTAAAAAATTGGATACTTTAATAAAAAGAAAAAATATTCTTACAAGATAAACAACTATGTCAGTACACAAATGCATGTACATATACATAAATGAGCCTATATATGCATATTAATATATACATATACAACATGACTAAGGTAAATAAAAATATTAAGTAGAATACTGAAAATGACTAATTGATTCAGAGGCAAAATATTGTCTGTCTTCTATCATTTCCACAGTGTTTGAAATTACATACAGATGTACGCAAGCATGTAAACATCCTGGAATTATATAAATACATACATATACTCACAAATATACTGCTACTGGGGATTAAACTTCGGGATTTACATGCTAGGACCATCTAAAGGACCACAAGTAGAATAAGCCATACCACATATCTTACCAGTAGAACATAAGAGTGCCAGGCTAGTAAGATTGTGGCGGTGTTATACTTTTACATTTCTATGATATGGTTTTGCTATTAATATAAATTGATCAGGTTAAATTAAGGTTGGATTTTATGATAAGAGGTCTACTAATATTGAGCCTCCAGTCTTACTTCTGTTATTGATGTCCATCATCTCCCTATTTCAGTCAAGAAGATACACTGTAAGATCTCTGTCTTTTAAATCTCTTGAGACTTTCTTTATGGACCTAAACATGATCTTTCATAGAAAACGTTCCATCTGTAGTTATGAGGGATGTACGCATAGAAGCTACTTTGTGTTTTATCTGTATCTACCAATTCTCTTTGGCTTATTGGATTGTCCTAAGTGCTCTATGGTCCTTAGAGTCTGTCTGATCATTATATCTATCACTGAGAATGAGATATTAAAATTTCCAACTATTCTTATAGAATTATCTTTTTCTCCCTGTAACCTGTCAGTTTTTGCTTCTGATGGTTTGATGTTTTGCTCACTGGTGTGTAAATGTTTATTACTGTTATAATTATGTGTGCTGAAATTTTTACTAGTGTAAAATTCACCCTATTGTGTACAAAAAGTGTCACGTGGTGATTTTTTTTTTTTTTTTTTTTTTTTTTGGTAAAGACAGGGTCTTTATGTAATTCTGGCTTGACCTGGACCTGCCTGGGTAGACCAGGCTGACCTCAAACTTAATTATGTCTCCCAAGTACTGGGATTAAGGTGTGTGCCACCATGCCTGGCTTCACCCAGTGAACTATTGCTCTGTGAGCTATTAATATGTGTTCTGTTCAAATACAGTTTCAGATGGAAATGTAGACTAGTAGATAAGGTTTGGATTAGTCTGCTTTTGTGTTTAGCGAACAAAAGCCAGGACATAGTGAGCTTGAGGCCAGTCAGAGCTCCCTTAAATGACATCGTCTCAAAAATCCAAAGCCACAGAAAAAACAAGGGTGAGTTACAAAATGCAAAACTCACACTCACCTTTTGCCTCCATTTGTTATCGATTATATTGAATATTGGCTGTTTGACCCCCAACCAGTTTTCATTTATTGCCCACTTACTTTTTATTTTCAGTTCTATAATATGACATCCTTTTGTACCTTTTAAATTATTGGCACCTAAAGTTAATAAATTCAAAGTCTAAAACTAGATACAAAAAAAAGTTTAAATATAAATTTATCTTCCGTGCTGTTTGCAGCCATCCTGTCTTTTGGTTATTATTTGTGTGTAGCAGCCTTGCTTTGAACTGAGGGGACATGTAGTCTAGAAACCATGTCAGAATTTAAGTCAGTCAAATTTATTAAAAATAGCAAAATACTTCAAAAGTTTGTGACCTATTCTGCCAAAATTATAGATAAAATACACAAATACATGTGTGTAACTGATCTTTTAAAATGACTTAAATCATGCATGTTAGTTCATGGACTGTGGAAAATAGCATTCCGTGAACTTGGAGGTACCACTGACCACTTCACGTATCTTTCCATTTTCCCCAAAACAACTTATGCTCAGGCAAAGCTCATAGAGGTTTAGAGGAAGAAAGAAGGAGGTCAGTTTGGGGTCAAGGTGTTTTAATTAGCTGAGCTGGTAAGCTGAACTTGCCTCCTTGGGATTCATCTATTTATACACACACCGATTCAGGAAGAGGAACTTTTTGGAATTTATTCACTGCCTGAATCAAAGTGAAACTAAAGTGAACAGATTTCTGTTTTCAAAGGTAATGACTGTGGCCTTTACTTCAAACCCCCAATCCCACGGCTATAATTTAAAGGATAAAAAAAATGTAGTAAATGTATTTCTCCCGCCTGACCATCCTCAGCTGTATTCGGCTACAGCCTGGGTTATTTATCATGCAATTGATGGAGTTTGATTCTTTTGGCTTGTTCAGGTTGAGGACTACAAAGTTAGCTAAACAATTTTTCTGCTGACTAAAGTGTATTTTTTTTTTTTAGCAGTTACTTAAAGAAAAGCAACTTATTAGGAATTTCATAGCCTAAAGCATGTTGGAACTTGCATTCTAAAACAGAGACAATGTTTAAATAGATACAATATGCAATTTCCCTATAATTATACTTAACTAGACTGTTTTCCAATTGCTTCCACTATCTCTGTAGAGTTTCTTATCTGTGAAAAATCTCCCACTGTGGAAAAAAATGCTGATAATCACATAAATGATAGTCATTTAAGAACAACTGTTTTTCTCCAAGCATTGGAAATAATTAAGTAAAGTTCACTTAGGTGTTATCTTTTGAAGACATAAACTAAGATCCCTGCCTCAGTTCTGTTCAGAAACCTCAGCATTTATATTTCTAACTTCTATTCAGAAAATGCGTTATGACTGGTTCAAATAATTACTCCAAGAAAAAGTAACAACTGTTAACACATTTCAGGAAGAGTAAAATAAGTTTTAATATTGGCATTATATTCTGAGTGGTATGATTGGTTGAACACCTCACATATCATTAAGAGTGGATTGCTTGTTTATGGGTTCATCTGCTATATGACCACATTTTCTGTGGGGTTGTCACTTATTGACAATTTTGAATCTTTTTGGGGGGCAAGGAGGCAGGTCTCCTCGGAGCCCCAACGGGCATGTAGACCAGGCTTGCTATGAACTCATAGATATCTGCATATGTCTGCTTCCTAAGTGCTGGGATTAAAGGCATGCGCCAACACACCTGGCAATAATTTTGACTCTTTATTTAAACAAACAAAGAAACAAACAAAAACTGTGCTATTGTTCTTGCATGGCGACTGTGCTATCTCCTTTAAATTATGTGTAATTCAATGAATGAATTAGACTTTTCGTCTGTCTTCACATATGGTGATATATATAAAGCCTTCCCATATGGGGATATATAATTGAATTTTTGTGTATTTCATACAAAACATCTTAATTATCTTTATCCCCTTTCTTCAATAAACCCCACTGATTTCATGCATTTTTTTCATTTATTTAAGTTCTATAGAGTCAAGTTAGTGCATGTCCTTCACTGCAATTTCATTTTCTGGGGTCTAGCCAGGCTATCTATAGTCACTCCCCTGAAGGTCAGTTTCCCTCATCCAGCAGTAGTCAGTTGCCAATAACTATTTGGCTATGGATGGGGCCTGCTTCCCATTTCCCCAGTTCTATGTTGTATCTTTTGTTTCCAGGAGTTTGCCTGGTTTTAGTGCATGCGGACTCCATTGCGATGGATTTATCTACGTGTGCCCACAGGCATCGCTGAAGGCTGCATAACAAGAGACTACCAAAATGACATAGCTTATTTCCACATACCTCTCAGAACTTGAAGTTAAGACTCTGTTGCTGAAGAGAAGCCATACTTCAAACACAGGGAGTATGTGTTTAGAGTAACGGAGTTGGAACTGACCTGGAGGCCACCTCCCTGAAGGCTGGCTCTCATAGTTTTGGAGGACACTATGAGAACTGCTAAGGATATCCTGTCGTGCTGTGTTTCCTTGTGTGTGCTCCTCTGAATCCTAGCAGGTTCAACTCTCCCTTCCACTGCTTTCTCGACATTCTGTCACACAGCTAAGAATATCGTACCCCTACTCTGAGGGCAGTTCTTTACCTTTTCATAACATTATTTGAAGTTGCATTAACTTAGAAAGAATATTTGACCTAATGTGTTTTCTGAAACGCAAGTGTTTGACTTTATAGCCTTCCTCCATCTTTTAGTTCCATCATAAAAAAGTTATGAATTCATTTATTGTCTTGGTGATTTTGAGAAAAATAGGAATAATTCCACAATAGCTCTGTGGTATTTACCCATCAATTCAGAAATGTTTCAAAATAGAACATTTATTTTCCTATTCTTGAGCTCAAACTTAGGCCTCACATATGACCCTAGCCCTTGAAACTAAAATGTAGGAAGACTATAATAGATTAGAAATATCAGGCAATATTTATATTACAAATTGAGTATTTAAAATATGAATAATTACACAGATATGACCATTGGTTACAAACCCAGCATTACTGTATCGATTTTTAACATCTGCTTCACAGTAAAATGCTCTGTTTTGGTTGGAATATATGTCACATCATTTTCTCTTATCTCAATTCTGGTTGTATTCTCACTATCCTATCCTAAATTAAGATTTTTTTTTCTCATAGCAAAGACATTATTTATAGTACATTTTTACATTAATATATCCCTTAGTCAAATATTTTTCATTCAGTTTTTATGAAGCATGGCTTCTAATGTGGAAGGAGTACAATTTTTAGAGTTAGAGACAATAAAATCAGAATTTAAAATCACCATTATTCTGCTTAGGTCAGTATATACTGTTCTTTGTTACTTGATTATTTTAATGACAATAATAATAGTGGACTCAGTATTCTGACAGCTAAGTGGAATAATGTATATAAAACACACATAATGGGTCCTGATAAAGAGCTGCAGTAAAGTGACCATGAACTAAGAATGAAGCTTTCTTAAACACTAACATTCTGTGGGTCATACTGTGTAGTTTCATGATGAGGTTCCCACTTTGCAGCAGCAGTTGATATGTTTCAAAATTTACCTGTTTGTCTGGAATCCTGTCTTTCCTATTAGAATCTGAAGTTCAGAAAAGCCATTGTCCTTCAAAGTCTGTTATTTTCTTATTGGTCTGTTATATTTCTCATGGGAGGCTGTTGGACCTTTGACCAATGTCTCCTGTAAGATTTCTTCATTATCTATTTCATTTTTACTTATCTTTTATTAACTTTAAGCAAAAGAATATATTCTTTTCTGTATCTGAGTAATCCACAAAGAGTCATGAACAGAATTTTCTAGTACTAAGTTTTGTGTTTTTGAATACTGAGCTAATAAAAATCAGTGATTTCATCTAAGAATAATGATTTCTTTTTAAATCCACTTGTTTGTACAGTGTTTTTGCACATTTTAAATAATTTATTCTCCTCAGTGAAGTAACTATTATATTTTCCACTTTTTTTAAAAAATAGGAAATGATTTTAAGATTAATATTTACATATCTGCCATTTGCCTTTAAATCTTTTAATAAATATTTGTGGAGCATCTAAAAAGTATCAAGTTACTATGAAAACCTTGGTTTTTGAAAGCAGATAAAATATGAATAATTGTATATGAATATGTCATTATGAGAGCCATTATTTTGTATGCTAAATAATAAAAAACAAGAAAAAGCAAAAAAATTCCTGATTTCTTAAAAATAAACAATGCATTTAAGAAAGGCATTGAACTAATTACCAAGTATAAAATTCATTATATAATATAAGGTGATTTTATGAATAAATGCAATACAGTTGGTATTTCTGTATCCCAGTAATGATTATTTTTTTATTTTATTCTATTCTTCAGATGAAATTTTTGTTCCTAACACTACCTGAAACAGATCACTTATATGCCCGGATCAGAGAAGAGCTGCATGGACTGAAATGTGAGCCAGGAATTCTAATGTCTGATTTTGCCCTTCACCAACCGACAGAATTCTGAAGGCGTCTCCTCTGAATAAGAGAGATCAGGGAAATAACTTCTGTATCAATAGTGCAAATAGAAAGGGAATTTAATGAACTTACAGAAGTTAAAGTAATTTTAAACTCATTAAACTTGCAGAGAAATCTTTTATTGTTTCTTATGAAAGACCTTGGGAATAAGAAACTACATTTCAATTTTCTCTTGGAGAGGTGTACGTTCTATATAAATATGCACATCTTAGTAAAACATGTAAAATGTTGGAAAACTGTTTGAACATGTATATTTAAAAGGATATGGAGATCAGATGAAGTAACTAAATCTTCCAATTTAGTTATTCTATAAAAATTCATAAAACTAAATCTTCAAAGTCAAATATGTGCTAAAAACGCTAAATGTTTAAAAGTCATTTTGAAGTCACTCAGACTTCTGTGGCAAGGTTGGAGAGTACTAATATAGGTCTTAAATATTAATATTCTTTCTATTTAGTATTTTTCTTTTATTGGATAAAAAGTTAATTAAATATTATGAGCATTTGTATTTTTCATATTTATTATTTTTATTTTATGTTATGAGTGTATTGACTACATGTATGTAACAGCACCAATGTCATGCAATGCCCTTGGAGGTCAGAAGAGATTGTCAGATTCCCCTGGAACTGGAGTTACAGATGGTTGTTAGCTACAATGTGAGTGTGGGACTCGAACCCAGGTCTACGGCAAGAAAAGCCATTGTTCTTAACTGCTGAGCCGTCTCTCTATCCTCCCCATTTGCATTTCTCATATAAATTTAAAGGTTAAGTTGGAATAGAATTTTCCTCTTAAATATAATTTTAAAAAACTCTTGTCTTACAACCTATAACTATGATAAAGATCAACTTCAAAAAGTAAATTACCAAGTTGAAAGGAAATAGAGATCAAGCATTGCTAGTTTACATTGTATTATCAAATATAGAATTTTAACTCTAGTTAGAAACCAATCATGTGTGTTAACTTTCATGGCCTTTTTTTTTTTAATTTTTATTTTACTTTTGAAAGGAAGGGTTTAGTGAGCCTTCTCAGGTGTTATTCAGAAAACCATGCCTTCGGTGTGAGGTTTAGCTGGAGAGAGCTCATCGCTCTCGGGGATAACAGCTGAGGACTTCTTTTCAGAGACTGCTCCCTGAGTGAAGAGGGATTCTTTCTTGCAGCGCAGAAAAGATTCTGATGATGAATAAGGTCTGAAAGTTTTATTAAGCACTGGCATGATATGTATGTGTGTGTGTGTGAGATGTGTGTGTGTGAGATGTGTGTGTGTCGGATGTGTGTGTGAGATGTGTGTGTGTGTGAGATGTGTGTATGAGTGAGATGTGTGTGTGTGTAAGATGTGTGTGTGAGATGTGTGTGTGTGAGATGTGTGTGTGTGAGATGTGTGTGTGAGATGTGTGTGTGTGAGATGTGTGTATGAGTGAGATGTGTGTGTGAATGAGATGTGTGTGTGAGATGTGTGTGTGTGTGTGATGTGTGTGTGTGAGATGTGTGTGTGAGATGTGTGTGTGTGATGTGTGTGTGTGATGTGTGTGTGTGTGAGATGTGTGTGTGTATGTGAGATGTGTGTGTGTGTGAGATGTGTGTGTGTGAGATGTGTGTGTGAGATGTGTGTGTGTGAGTGAGATGTGTGTGTGAATGAGATGTGTGTGTGAGATGTGTATGTGTGAGATGTGTGTGTGTGAGATGTGTGTGTGTGAGATGTGTGTGTGTGAGACGTGTGTGTGATGTGTGTGTGTGCGATGTGTGTGTGTGTGATGTGTGTGTGTGAGATGTGTGTGTGTGAGATGTGTGTGTGTGTGAGATGTGTGTGTGTGATGTGTGTGTGTGAGATGTGTGTGTGTGAGATGTGTGTGTGTGAGATGTGTGTGTGTGAGATGTGTGTGTGTGTGTTAGAGAGAGAGAAATAACAGAGACAGAGGCAGAGACACGATATATACCCAGAAATAGTGGTACAGGATTCTTAAAAGGGAATCTCCCACATGGTATTAAATGCATCATATTTAAATATCTGGTCCCTAATGACTGTATCAGGATGTTTTCAGTCTCAACATCAATGGTTCTTTTTTGAAATTCTGCTCAGTAAGAGTTGTGTGACCCTCCTCTGCACTTCTAAAATCATGTTGCTAATTTATTTCCGTAGCGATCCACAGGAACACTGATGACTCCAATGCTAAATGCCAGCACTCTTTATTTTACAGTTAAATCCTCTAGTCAGGATCTCTACTCTTTAGTTTCATGTCTCCTTAGAGACCATCAGTATTATCAGTATCTGCAACTCATCTGGACCTTTCCACAGGGCTGAAATTGTTCATGCCCTTCCATTTTCGTCTGTATGGACTGAATTCCATGGTTGATCAGTGTATTTACGTACATTTATGTTCTTTGACTCCTCCCCTTCTGTTCCTTCATCTTATCCACTGGATTAAAGAAGATTCATAGAATCTACCTGTCTGTAAAATTACTTCAAACCATGGCCATTGTGTGGCATGGGTGCACTTCCATGCATGCAGGCATAACACTCATATACATAAAATAGAAATACATTTAAAAATTCGTTTTTTTATTTACATGCATGCATGCGCACCTGTGTCCTGCAATGCCTACGAGATCAGAAGAGGGTGTTAGGCTTTGAATCCCCTGGAAATGAAGTTATGGATGGTTTTTACCCATCATGTGGGTGCTGGGAATTAAGCCCAGGTCCTCTGGAAGAGCAGTCAGTGCTCTTATCTACTGAACCATTTCTCTAGCCCCCAAATAGAAATACATCTTTCAAGAGTTTCTTTATTGATCCTGTTTCTGTTCCTACTGCTATCCAAAATTTTCACATTAGAAAGACTAAAGTGATATACTGAGGAAAAGGAAAGTATTGCAGGAACGATTTCTTTGTATAGCTAAAAAGAGATGAGGAAGGGTAAGCAAAATGTTAGCTCTTGCAGTAACAGGAAACTGAGTGTCATACCTACTGGTCTGAAGAGAGAATGCATTATCAGATGTGTCTGGGAGAGTGAGTGCTTGCTCCAGTGGCAACTTTCCAACTTAGGACTATGTAAATCTTCTACAGGAGAGTAGAACACGTTAAATACGCCGAATTCGATGAGAAATGGGGTGTAGAAGCTTAAAGAGAGAGAAGTTAAATAAATATTCCTTCAGGAGAATAGGAAGTTAGTTTGTGAAGGAATAAAACACAAATATTAGGTATACTTGATTTCAGTGTTCAACAAATTGAAATATTGAAGGTAACTTCTCTCTCTGCTCTCTCTCTCTCTCATGTGTGTGTGTGTATGTGTATGTGTCTGTCTGTCTGTCTGTCTGTCTCTCTGTCTGTGTATGCATCTGCCTTTGTGGCCATGATTTCCAACAATTGTCATCTATATTTCATGGGAACTTCCCCATGTTACTGTGATGGATACAGTTGATTTATTTTCATTATTCTGTGATACACTGTTGTATAAATACCTTGCAATTTATTGGCTTTTTCTAGGTAGGATGGGTATGAAAGTGGTTGTTTGTGGCCTAGAGTGTTACAAGGAATGTGGTTAAGAGCAGTCTTCATATGCCATTTTAGAAAAATATGTCAAATTCATATCTCTATCTATCTATCTATCTATGATATGTAGCCAAGAATAGAATGAACATCACCATATTTATATGCAAAAGCAAAGACTGGAATTGTATAAGATGATACTGAATGTAAATAAATCAGAAATTTATGTACCACAATATGCCTCAATGGTACCAATGGATCTAGGTATGTATCTATGGTGTGGAACACTCTGGATACTCGTAACACTGAAACCTGTGACCAACTCAACATCTCTTGGATGTCTCAAATTGAATTATACACAAGCGTACTTTGGTCTGTGGCCAAACCTTGTTCTCGCCCCTGTCTATTCCATCACAGATATCAGTAATTCTGTGTTCCACATTGTTTCATTCAGAAAGATTCTGACTCATCTTTAATCCCTGCCTTTCTACGGAATCCAATTTTAACATTTCTGGAATCTCTTCTCCTTCACTGTCCAGAGCCCGTGTTTAGACATTCCATTGCCAACTGGAAAAGCCAGTGAAATCACCTTTTCTCACCCGGTGCCTATTATAACCAGCACTTAATGGGGCAGTGGCTCGGCAGGTCAATGCCACATTCTGGCCGTCTTTTTCCATTCTACACTTATCAAAGGTCTCATATGAACTCATGACCAAAACACTGTAGTAGGCTACCTATGTTGAGAGCCATTCAGTGTCTTCCGGTCTCAATTTAAGTAAAATCAAAACCTTTATCAAGACACACACATTGGAACATCATGGTTTCTTCACACCAGCCTATAATTTTGCCTTGCTCTGACTTTTGTTTCCTCTCCCTCTTGGTCGTCTTCCTGCTCTTTTTAACACCATGCCCACCGTCTTCACTCTGCTACACCATGATTCTCAGATTCTTTCCATGGTTTTACTTCTTCCTCCATGCTTGACTGAAAGATCCTCTGTTTTGAATGGCTGTCCCTGCCCACTCAGAAAAAGTGTGGCCACAACCAATGTCTCCTCTGTATTTTATGTTTCTTTTGACGAAGCTTGTCTTTGATAAACTATTTTTCCCTTCTAGAGAGTATGATCTATACACATCAATAATTTCAACTGCTGGGCTTATTTTACCCTAAATGAGGACACTTTATCTTTGCATGAAAATAGAAATTAGAAAGATGATTGCATGTATCTGTTATCAAATGAGGCAATTAACCCAATGTAATTATTGGATTCAAGCGAGTTTCATTATTCATTATTTATGAAATTTCTGAATACTTTCTGCTTTCTTAAAGCCAAACACCTAACTTTCTTGTTAATCAAATTTTGTTAATATGGAGCTTTTCTGGGTTTCTTAGAGAAAATATAAACTAGAGCAAATATCAGAATTCTTCAGAGTAAGTTGCCACCATTATTAGTTGTGTAACACTGAAAGGTATTGTCCACAAACTAAATGAAGATAAAAATGGTTCCACAAAGTATCAAAAGAAAAAACCCATACGTGGTTTTCTCAAAAAAGTCTACATCATAGCTTTTACTGTAAAATTTATTAATTTTATTGTATATGTACGTACTTTGTCTGCATGTATGGGTATCCTATACATGTCATGCCTGGGAAGGTCAGAAAATGGCATTAATTCACAGAAAATGGAGTTACAGATAGTTCTGAGCTGATTTGGGTTCTTGGAAACCAATCCCGAATCCTCTGCCTAAGCAAACACTCTTAAAACAGCTCTCTAGACTCAACCTCATAGCCTTCATTCTACACATTCACAGCACTAGCTACTAAATAAAATCTTATTTCTCCATGCCACAAAACTGCTAATTAATTGATTTTAAACAAACAGTCATGAATCCAGAAAGGAAGAAAGTAAGGATACGATTGTGAAGAAACCAAGTGTTTTGGTATTAAAGCAGCAGTTAGCAGATTTGTTTAATTGGGTCGTCAATTTAATGTTTATAAATTAAAATCCCTTTACCTGAAAAACCATGATAAGATGTGCTTATATAGTTCATTTGAAAGATTTGAACAGAGTGTCTCCAGTATTATAAACACCTGTCTCAGCAAATGTGTGGCGCCAAACACACAAAAAATGGTGTATGAAAAAGTTATACAGACTAAACTAGGTAACGCAGTTACCTCATTCCAAAATAATGCATTTGAACTACGTTTTCAATTATCCTCTCTGCCTTTATTTGGAAATTGCATTATCTTCTTTCCCTAAGAATTTTTCTTCCTGATGTTTGCAGCTGTACAAGCCAATAATTCAGCTGCTCAACGCTGAGGTAAGAGGATCACAGGTATGCCTGGACTGCAGGACAAGTTCCGCACTCCCTTGTGTAATTTGCTGACACCCTTCCTCAAAGCAAAGAAAATAAAATAGCAAAAGGTCTGGCTTAAATTCAGTGTTAGGGCACTCACACGGTGTGTACCAAACCTGGGTTAAATTTCTACTCCACATATAAAAAATATTGACTATTATTAAACATCCAAGTTAGGTTGAGGTTAAATTACTAAAGTGTATATAATATTTTGATAGTGGATTTAGCATTAGGTTATTAATGATTCTTATTTTTCATTTATTCAATGAATGTAAATTGGAAGATATTAGAAGTTAATACATTGTCAACAAGCAAATTATGAAGAAGGGTAAATTAATTTATATGATGGTGCTATAATTTGTAAGGAGGTTACTAGTGGCTTATGGCAAACACAGAGATAAGTTCTAAAAACATGTTGTTTTTCTGTAATCCTCTCCAAAGGGCAATGAGGTTTTCTGTCAGAGCATGAAGGTAGACAACAATTCTAAAATGAGTAATTTCTGGAGTCACAGTCCTGCCACATGACAAGGTATTAGCTATGCAAACTTGGGTATGCTCATTAACCTAGTTAAGCCTTATCAGTAAAGACAGAAAGGTATCAATGGTGTCTTATGAATAGACAATAGAAGTAAAGCAACTTGCATGCTTAAGCTATTTTTACACTACTAAGGAAACGTTTTGAATGTAATACACGCATACTTGACACCAAGAGTACAAGTGCTACATTAGGAATATCATTAACATTCTTATTTTGTTATTATTTTTATAATATTTATTCATTTTCTGTATATTTTGGGTGCGCATTTGTACATGATGTGAACATGTGGGCATGTGCCACAACAGGCATGTGGACAGCAGAGAAGAGCTTTTGGAGTCACTTCTGACCTGTAACACCATGTGATTACAGGGGGTCTAACCCACATCCTTTTTGGTTACAGGATCTAACCCAGGTCCTAGCGTTGGTAGCTAATGACTTTACTTGTGGTATTACTAAGCAATATTACAGTTACGCCTGAATTAGGGAGCAGTCTGTCTCCTAGCATTCCTTTTAAGGCCAAGAGTGGACTGGAACTCTGAGAATCTGTTCCTTCAGATGTCTCTTGTAACTGTTTCCCTGAGCCCCTGCTTTATTCATTCTTTTATTGACACAGTCTCACAAGTATGAATTGGGACTAGAAGACAGGACCTGCCCTAATCAGAGAGTCTTGCCCTTTGATCCCTAGGCCTGGAATATCACACATACAACAACAAATAGATAACTTCCATTGTTTGCAATGAGAAACACATACTGCTTTAAATGCTTTGATATTCCCACAGCTCCTGAATTTATTTTTAAAATTCACCCATTCACTGTCTTTAGTGGAGCTCAAGGAGGGGTCCTGAGGGATCAGAGCAGCACAGGGCTCAGTGAGCTTGTTTACATTCTGAAAAGTAACTATTTGGTTGCAAGGTCAGGAAAAAGTCTTTATTTTAGATTATGTCAATATTGAAAAAGTCATTCTCACATTTACCCACTGAGCCATCTTGCTGGCCAGAGTCCCGATTATAGAAGGCAACCGTGTTTTATGTCCACCACACGGACATAGTAAAGCAGAGATTTGAACAGCAGAGTCCTTGACCCCAGTGTTTGAGTCTCTCACTGTTGGACTTTATGTTGTTTTATGAATTTAAGTGATTTGTTAATCTACATAGTGAGAGCAATTTATATTTGTTACCACACACTATGATGAGAGTCTTTCTCCAGATTTTTGGTCAAAAATCAAGGCCCGTGCAGCAAATCAGTCAAAGAACCAGATTATCAGTGCAGAACATGTTAAGATATTAAGAAAATAGATAAACGAATGTTAGTGCTTCATGTCCTTAAAGCTTTAAAAAATATTTTATTTATTATATTTATTTATTGTGTGTATTTCCTGCATTAAGGTAAATGCAACCATTTCCTTTAATACTGGCTGAGTTGAGATGAGCATGTTGGATCGCCTGGAATTGGAGTTAGGGAGTTACTGGCCCTGTGGTGCTGACAATTGAGGCCCCTTCCTCTGCAAGAGCAACCAGTGCTCTTAACCACTGAGCCATTTATCTGGTCCTGCCTTAAAGCTTTAATAAGATAGTTGAAATAAGGAGGGCATGGTCGTGCATGCCTGTGTCCCAGCCTTCGGGAGGTGAAGGCAGGCAGTCTCGGGGAGATGGAGCCCATTCTGGGTTACATAATGAGTTTCAGGCCACCAAGGTCTACATGGAGGCTCTAACTCAAAAATACCAAAAAGAAAAAAAAATAAAAGGTAGAATGTCACCCATGTGACCTCATAAACAAAGTAATGGAAAGGCACATCCTTCAAGGGGACACTTGAAAGAGTTTGCATGCAAGTGGAGCTTGAGATCATGAAATCATCTACCTTTATTAAGAAAATTCTAAGAATGATGTCAATAATTGACAGATTTGTGGAAATAGGTGGGATGGAAAGGCTTTGTGGTAGAGCTGACTGCTGTTATCAAGGAGCCTGATGTCTTCCTAAGGCAATACATGCAGAGGGCCACTAGAGGGACAAAGATGCCAGCTGAGGGCTGGAAGATAATGAGGGCAGGCAGAGGGAAGACTTCATTCCAAATATCCTTAGAGAACTAACAGCTAGATTGTGATGCTGAAATTGTACCTCTATCCCTGGAAACATCTGGCAAAATTACAATAGCAACTCAAAAATCACATTTAAGAGCGACTTTAATCTGTTTACAATCTCTGGCTCCATTTTGGAGAGGACAGAAGTTACAGTTGCTTGAACAAATTTAGGAACACTGAAGATATTGTCGTCATGCCTCAGAGCACCCTTTGAGGCTTCCAGTACTGTCTGGTAAAGCTTCTGAGTTTCAAACCCTCAGATATGTGGCATTTTGTTGGCTGGGCCTTCAATACCAAATGGGACCTATTCTTGTTCCCGAAGGTAATGAGGAAATGCGCAGGGCATCACAGGTATTGTTACCTACAAAGTCATTAGGGTACAACTGAGATGACAGTATATTGGAGATGGCAGGGAGCAAGAGCCTTTCTGATATCTACAAGGAGGCAGAGTTTGTGATATTTAGTAATGGATGACATAAGAGATGAAAAGGAAGGAATCCAAGATGAATGCCAAGTGTTGACTCAGTCACACTAGAAAGTGATGTCAATTACATGTATGCACTCATGGAAATCCTGCATAGTGCCTACATCCAATATGAGACACTATAATTCATTATGCAGGTTAGAAATAACACAGGCCAAGGTAATGCATGTTGAAAATACTCATTTGACCCCAGCTACTGCAAAGAACAATTATAATCCTACAAGCTAGAATAATTTCTCCCTTGCTGAGTTTTAGGATAAAGAGAAATTCTATTTACATCTACAAATTGGTATTGAAATTCTGAGTTTGCTTGGCTTCTTGGGCCTTTGTCTTATCTCTTCAGAGCATATGCCATGCTAATTTCTTATGTGTCATGGCACATACAAGTCATATTCAGGGACCATATCTTAACACAGGAGGATTTAAGGAAATTTATCCTGATATTTCCAGATTAGGACTATGAATTTCTGATCTAAAGAGACATTACATGTCCTGACATACTCTTCACTGAGTATGAACCAAATGCTTTGTCTTCAGCTTTGGGTGGCTTAGAATCCTCTCCTGGACCTCCGTGACCTTCCCTTCTCCAGAGACATCAGCCATTTTGCTGTGTACTTTGCATCATTGGGATTTTGTACCTTTAAATGTATGTTCTTGTTTTCTAGGGATCCTAAAAGTAAATAACAAAGATCATGGAGCTCAAATGAAAGAAATTTGTTTCAAGTTTCTGAGGACTGGAAGTCCAAAGTCAAGGCATTGGAAGGTTTGCCCTCTTCTGAGATTTCTCCTCCTTGCCATGTTGTTTATGACCCTCTGTGTATATGCACAGCTTGTATCTCATTTATCCCTGAATACCCGACAATTGTTTTAATGAATGAAGTAGATAAACTGCATAATTTACATGATTAGTGAAATAAAAAGTAATTTAAAATAAATGCTAGATAACTGGGCTAGTGTGAAATGCAGAATAGTAGCCATTCAAACATGAATTCATCTTAATTGTACACTTTAGAGATCCCCTAAGATTTGGTCCTTTTTCAGTTAATAATTTGAAAAAATGTACATTTTGGTTGATGTTGGGAAAAAAGTTCCTACTGAGGCAAGCTATATAAACATGTTGTTCTAAATGAGAAAATAATGTATTATTAATAATCATTATCATTGATAATGCATAACTGATAAAGATGCAATGTTTATTATATATTCATAATACAGATGCAGACATGAAAATTCAATCAAATATTTGACCAAATTCTCCAGTGAATTACTCTATTTCAAATACATGTTATAGACCAAATGCACTTCAGAGATTATTCAAATGCTTACTAATCTATCAGGCAAATACCAGAAATGACTTCTGAACTCTTTTCATTGTAGCCAAATAGCTGTGGAAAACCTCATAATCCCCAAAGTAAAGGATTTTAAATAGATAAAAGAGATTAGATGAAAATATTTCTTAAATCATAAACAGCTTATATGGTACTTCTTAATAACATGGTGCTAAGCAATTCAAATCGATTTACTATTTAAGGATGTACCAATCACAAACTAGTTGTATTTATTAGATATGGATTTTATTTTATAAAATGTACCAAAGGTATAATGGTATTTTATTCTAGCTCCTCAATGCTTTGGGTGTTAAATCACTGACTTCTAAAAATTACCTTTTTCAAATAACACTTTTTTATTAGTACACTGAGATTCTTCAAAGAGTAAAAGAATTCAATATGGAATAAATACACTTCTGTCAGATTGCCAATATATACAAATAAGTTTAATAATTATTATGATAAAGTTGATTCTTTGTGTACAATTAGGCAATTACCCACAGATTCTCAAAATATTACATTATTTTATTAACAATTATCTTATCATAATGGAAAATTAAATCTTAATTTTGAAATATTTTTACTATGTTGTATTCAAAGATAATTTTCTTATAATTACACATTGAAATAAATTCGGCTCATAATTTTACCCAAATGTTAAAAATGTAAAATGTTTTGAAGGCATTATTTTCAGATTTATTTTGAAACAAAACATGGCAAAAATGAAATGATGATAGAAACCATTTTAAAATTTGAGTTGTCAATTTAATACCAGTACAGCTTTTAAAATTCCATTCCAAACTCTTCAATAGACTAAATATAACCAAGAAAAAATTCAACTTGATTTTCAGAAAACCCATAAATCTATGTTAAATAATTACTTGAGTTGTTGGCATTGAGGGCTCGAAGAAAAATTTAAAGATGATTTCTTTGAATAATATATAGTCTTATACATTGAATAAGTTTATATTTAATGTAGTACACTTATAAATAATATTACCAGTAGAATACCCACATTTTGACATCATATTTTAAATGGTCTCTGTCATCTCACATTAATCATGTGCTTAACCTTAGGTCTTTGAGCAATTCACATATATTTTTATCCGTGGTATATTAAATTTTATATTCATAAAATATTACATCACAAAATTAATAATTTTCATTTGTATTTTTCTTTACCTCAAGCTTTTGTCTTCTCTAGTCAAGGTACACTTTGACTGGGTTAATGAGGGAGGTGGGATTTGTAATATGCAGGTTACAAAATGGGATTTATCATAGAGAAATCAAAAAGTAATGTCAGTGAAAGTCAGTGTCAGACATACAAAAATATGATTCTTACAGCAAGAAAATAACCTTGAAACCTATGTTTTGGAATTAAAAAATACTACATTATTATAAAAATAGAAATCTAAACAGGGAGAAGTTTGCCATGGAATCATCATTATGACTGTTATTCTAATACACAGGAAAGTTTAAAGTCTACCTTTCATGTAAACACACTCTGTCACAGCAAGAGGAACTGGTATAGGAGAGCAGAGAGGGACAGGAAAGGAGAAAGGGAAGAAGGCAGATCTTCCTGGTTTTAGTTTGGCATGTATTATTAAATTATTGGAGATAATTAATCTTTTATATGAATCCCCATTTGATCTCTGGGACAAGATTCTGGGATAGGAATCCAACATGAAAGCTGAAAATTTCAAAGCTGTCTGGGTGAGGGTATGTGCAGTTTCTAATGATGCTATTTGAGCACAAGATGAGGAAGTCCAGTTTCTTGAAGGTCTCTAGGGTCCTATGTTTCATTATAGTTTTGAAACATAGTTCATGGTAGTTTTAGATTCTGTTCTTCCACTGACTGAGTTGTGTCCCCTAAAATTCATATGCTGACATTTTAATCATCAATGCCACTGTTCTGTAAATAGGTAAATAATATTGAGAGCACACTTGTTGGGTCCCAAATCAGGATGACTGAATCCTTTCAAGAAGAGAACAAGATACTAGCTATGCATGTACACAGAGGTCATAGTAGACATGACAAGAAGTGAGGGATCTTCCCAAGAAGAGGGCAAACCTTCCAATGCCTCGACTTTGGACTTCCAGTCCCCAGTTTGACTCTTTAAAATGAAAATTAACTAGTAAATATATATGTACCTGTTGTTGATTTAAAAGAGAAGGCAAAATAAACTAGAATATTAGAAGGGTCGTGACCCAGATGTTTAAATTAATTCAAATTAGATAACAAATTATTGCAAAATTAAAATTCACATTCTGCAAATTTCATGAAAATAAAAAAAAGCAAGATTGTGGTATGAATGTAAAAGACGTAATATCTTTCTACAAGCCCTTCAGGAGAAGGGCTACTATTTCATAATAAAATAAATTTAATAAAAGAAAGATATTCTGTTACACAAATGAATTAATTTGCTTTTGTAAAAAGAACACCTGGCTAATTCGCCCCTACCCCACATCCTGTTCTGCTTCAGGCATGCTTTTTTTTTTTTTTTCTTAACACCCCAAATCTCTGGACTGCCCTCTTAGTCCACACCCAATCACTCAGACAACCTCAATTTTTTGCTCTAGTTTGTTAGAGCTTTTACAGGTAGTTCCCACCCTCAACTCGCCTCTGCCTGCCAAAGTCCAGTCATCTACCCTGGCTGTACACTTCCCCAACTTTCCTTTGCATTCTTGAAACTAGTCTTCTACCTTAGCAGTCCCCTTGAATTGGGGGCTTGCTTTGGATTGCAGGGACCAGCCTTGTTTCCTGATAATTCTGACCCTGACCACTGTGTCTTCACTCCCGCCATCTCCTCAGCAACTCAAACTCTTCAGCCCACATTTTGTTCTTTTAGCCTTGGAAACAAACAGACTTTTACAGTTAGTCTCCCAGTTATCTTGATTATCCTCTTACCTCTGCCTGGCTATTAACTCTCCAAATGGTACTGTGTACTTCCCCCTACACTGGAACCATCTGCAGTCCCACCCACTGCAGCAGGGCTAGGTTTCTGTGTAGTTTAGTAAAGGCCTGGACTTTGCAGACTGCCTAAGAAAATTTGAATTCAGCCTCTCCTTAACAATTTTCCCAAATTTTGCTGTTCCTACTGGCTAGAGAGGCCCAGGCATTAAGAGAGCGCTCAAGGGCATCTGAACTCCTCTGACTTACGCCTCTGAGGGAACTTCTGAGCTGCTGGAATAGAACCATCTGTGTCCTTGGATAGTATTACTATATTAAGTTTCACTCATTCACAGTTAAGCAGCTATGGAAGAAGAAGGAAAAGAAAGATCCTAAGAGCCAGGGAGGAGGTTTGTGGCTATACAGAAATAGAATCCTACAAGTTCCTGTGACGCTGCTCATATGAACTCACAGCAATGGTTTCAGAGTGCTCAATGCAGAGTCAGGTAGACTGAAAATCTTGCATGGAACTGGGGAATATGCAGCAGATCCCAATCTTTACTGAAGAAATATTGGCAACTGATCACTGTTGGGTAAGGAGTAGCTAATCTCCTTAAAGCAAGGGACTCTGGATTGGCTGACTAGACCACAGTGGATGAACTTGCCCTGAGGAATATTGTGGGACAGTAACTTGACCAAATGGCCTTAAAAGAGATGAAAGAATGCATGGATTCCAGTTGGGGTACTGTGGAGGGGCCCGTAGGGAAGGAGTTCTAAGGATTATAGGATTGATTGAGATGTTCAGTGTGAAATACATAATGAGTCAATAAAATATTTAAGACATCTATATAGTTAATGATATGATTATGCAGTTCAGATTTCCAGCTCTCGCAGAGGACACAACTTTGTTCCTAGCATGGAAACTGGATGTGTTCTTCTGGTGTTCACATGTGCAGAAAGAGAGAGAAAGAGAGAAAGAGAGAGAGAGAGAGAGAGAGAGAGAGAGAGAGAGAGAGAGAGAAATAGAGATACTAGAATTTGTAAATGACACCTGTAAATTAGAAAACATTAGGATAATGAAAATTAACAAGAAGATGTTTAAAAGTTTTTTTTTTCAGATTTTCTTTCCTTAGATATCTCTACTTTAGAATAGGAAAATCTGCAGATGTATCTCCAGAACTGTATCCAAAAATACTCACACATTTTGTTATCTTTCTGTGAAATATAAACATGACTAACATGAGTAACACATAAGCATAACTTACAGTAATGATACAAAAGCAAATGTCTAACAAGAGTGTAAGTGAGGAGAAGTCTGGAGTGTCCAAGGTCTCCTTGATCCAGCACGCTCCGTGAGTCAGAACTTGACTGACAGTCCATGACTCAACCGAGCCTTCTGCGAGTCACTGTCCAGGTCTTGACTCTTGACTCTTGTTGCTCTTCTCTTTCACTCAGACTCTTGTGTATGGAACATTAAACATCCGAATGTCATCTTATTTTGATTTTCACTTGGATTCTTGTGTGTTTGGTCCCACAGTGCCTTTGTAATATGGCTGTAGATCATACAGACGCATTATACAATTCAGTACTTTTCTCTGTATATTTCTTGAATGTATGCTTTTTAAAATATTTTATTTACTCTTTCATGTGTATGAGTGTGCTTCTAGCATGTATGTAAGTTCAACAGTGGTGTACACAGCCACGGAAGTCAGATGAGGTCATTGGATCCCCCGGAACAGGAATTAATTTACCTCTTCAACATCCAGTAATTTGGAGGTCATTTTATTTTCTAGACTCTTTTCTAAATATTCAGTGATGGAACTGATTTTTTTCAGAACTCCTCTCTAGCAGCATATCATGAATTCTAGTCATTCAGTTGTAGACATTCCGAAAGTTCTATGTAGTTTATATGCATGATAACATTGTTTGTAGTAAGAGAAAATCTGTTATACTTTTCTATCTACATGCCTTGTGTACTTTCGATTGCTGAATTAGTTAATAAGTTATCCAGTTCAAGAAACAGCAGTAGTGAGAAGGACCATTCTGATTTTTGGATTCAAAAGGGAAGGCTTCAACATTTTGTCATGAAGTACATATTTGAATATTGAAAGATATTTTATGTCAACATTAAATAGCCTTCACTTACTTCTACTTTAATAAAATTTTAATGTCAGAATTGGGTGAAATATTCAACATAATTTCTAGGTATTTGAGGTGATAAGATTTATTTTTCTCCTCTGAATCTTCTTTGTCATATATATACTGATTTAAAATTTCACATCATGTGTTTTAGTCATATTTAGATGCCCTCCCTTCTCTTCTCCTCTACCTTGTTACCTCTCTAGCTGCATGGCCATTTTTATTGTGTTATTTTTAAAGTGTATGTAGAAAAATCCACGTTTCATAAATGCTCTTATCCCTTAGCATCTGGTCATCACACCAGTCAGTCAGGGATACTGACCCGTCAATTTTCAGCATCTATCACTTGTCAGTGGATTATCAGCTAGGTCTGAGACTCCCTGTCCATCGTTTTCATCCATGCTGGGTCCAAGTCTGGCTTGGGTTTGCAACAGGTATTTTACATGCTGTCATATATGCTGGGGTTCATGTGCCCAACTACCCTATGGTGTACAAACAACACAGTTTCCTCATAGCCGTTTACTACTTCTGGCTCTTAAAATATTTCTGCCCCTCTTCTGCAATGATCCTGAGGCTTGAGAGGAGAGGGTGTGATACAGGTGTCTCTTTTAGTATTGAACACTCTGCAGTCTACAATTCTCAGCATGTTGACAAGTTGTCTCATTAATTGCAGTCTGCTGTGAGAGAACCTTCTTTGGAGATGCACTAATGTATCGATAGAACAACATCCTTATGAATCATTTTAATGCTAGGTCTATTAGCAGAATGACAGTGGTAGGTTCACCTCAATGGAATGTGACCCATCTAGCCACACGTTCTTGGCCCTGAAATCAGTGACAGGTATGAAATCTGTCTTGGGAAGTGGGCCTGAAATCCAATTAGAAGATTATTGGTTACTACTGTGATATTCACACCACTATGACACCAGTGGACCAGCTGCAATTTTAGCTCACAGAGTTCGCAGCTTGATAATGTTGACGACTGCCTTTCTCTGTCAGTCACATGCATAACACCTCCTAGTACTATGAAACAGGTCACTGCCAATTGATTGTTACTTGTGTGTTCTGTAATGCATGTTTTTAGTGTCTTCAGCAGTAGGGGCTTACCATGAAGTGCTGGTGTGTGAAAATGTACAATAGCAACAGCCAACATTGTTGAAGGTCAGTGGGGTTTCTTTGGTCAACAACTCCAAAGGAGGGGATCCATTCGTGTCATCCAGCTTTTCTTTTGCCAGCTTGTAGTGTTCCCTAAGGTTATTTAACCCCTGTTATAGGCTAACTATAGATGACTCTTTTTGTATTGTACATTTATATACTTAGAGAAACTTCTGCAGTAGGGATCCATATGACTCTTTGAAAAGACCTTTAGTGTTAGTTATCCTTCTTCTTACTCCCTCTTCTGCCCAGTCTTCCCATTCTCCACTCCATTAAAACTCTGATATTAGATTACCACCATGAACAAAACTCCAATGACCCCAGATTACTTTCTTAATCTCCAAGAATTTTCCAATTCAAACACAGTTGTCTAAAGACTCAAATCTACAATACACTATGAGAGAGAACTTGAGATGTTTTATTCCATTAAAATAGAAAATCTAAAATAAATGCATAAATTTATATATACATATACACATACATTTATATAGTGAGACAGAGAGAGACAGAGCTCAACAATGTTAAGTCTAAAAGATATAAATAATGTAAACAGAGTCATAAAAACCAATGAGATAGATGAAGTAATTAAAAAGCACTTAACTAAGCAGAACCCAGAACCAGAGGTATTCAGTGCAGTATTTTGACAAATCTTAAATAATTTATACTAATATTCCTTAAATTATTACATTAAATAGAAAAGGACAGAGTATCTCCAAATTATTTTTATGTATCCAATATTACTTTTATACCAAAACCAGAAAAAGCCCCAAGAAAAATAAGAAAATTATAAGCCAATCACTCTGAAAAAAAATAAATCAAGATTTCACAGTAAAATGTTTACAAACTGAATGCAAGGACACATCAAAAAAGATTATCTACCATTATCAATTTGGCATCATCCCAAAGATGTAAGGAAGTTCATGTTCAATAGATCTAAAACTAATTCACCACATGAACAGACTCAAGGACAGAAAGTGCATGATCATCTCTTCAGATGTGGAAAAGACCTTTGACTTAATCCAAATCCATTCATGATAAAAATCTTGGAGAATCAAGGGACATAGGAGACATGCCTCAATATAACACAGCCGATATAGCCTAAGCTCAGAGCCAATATTATACTAAAAAGAGAAAATCCTAAGCAGTTACTTTTAAACCAGAAACAAGGCAAGGATGCTCACCCTTTTCATTTCTGTTCAATATTGCTTGAAGACTTAGAGCAATAAGACAAACGAAGGAGATAAAGGGGACGGATCAGAAAGGGAGAATTCAATGCACCCTTACTTGTAGAAGGCACAACTCTACACATAAAAGGCCCCCAAAACTCTGCCAGAAATTTCCTAGAGCTGATTCCTAGTAACAGGACATAAAAGACAAAATCAGTACCTTTCTTGTGTATTAACCACAAACATTGAGGAAGAAATAGGAGAAGTGATGCATTTAAGATTGTCTTAAGAAATCCCATAAAATCCAATTGAAGCACTTACATAATAAAAGAATTTAAGATATGGAAGAAATAAATTGAAGACATCAGAAGAAGGAAGGACCTTTTAAATTTGTGGATTGGTAAGATTAAAATCATGAAGATGCCCATTCTGACAAAATCAATCTACATATTCAACACAATAACCAATAAAACCACAACACAATTCTCCACAGAAATTGAAAATACTCTTAAATTTCACATGAAAGCCCCCCAAATGCAGGATAGTAAAAAAAAAATCCTGAATAGTAGAATGGCTTCTGGAGACATTACCATCCCTGATTTCAAGCTATTCTACAGAGTAATAGTGCAATGTAGATCAGTGAGATAGAATTTAGGACCTAGATTCTGTAAGTCCAGAAACTTACAATTAGCTGTTAATTGACAAAGGAACCCAAACATATTGGATAAAAGACAGCATATTCAGAAAATGATGATGGTTAAACTGGATTGTTACAGGTAAAAGAAATAAATGAAATCCCTTTCTCTCAACCTGCACAAAACTCAGCTCCAAATGGCTCAAGGACCTTAACATAAGAACTGGGACATTAAGTCTGATAGAGGAGAAGCTAGGAAATATCCTGAAAGTTATAAGCACAGGAAAGGACTTTCTGTAAAGAACCCTGAAAGCATAGAAATTAGTACCAACAACTGACAAATGAGACCTCATGAAAATAAAAAGCTTTTGTATAGAAATGGATGCTATAATTCAAATGAAGAGACTACAGAATGGGGAAAAATAATATCAGATACATATTGAAAGACTGATAGAATCTAGTATATACAAAGGATTCACAAAATAATCATAAATAACCCAATAAAAAGCATGTCACCGTCTGCGGTATCTTCCCATTCCTGTATGTTCTTTTTATATACAGTGTATAAATGCACATATAATTCTCTCTATATATACATGCATAAATACACTTATGTGTACAGATCCACATATGATTTGAACACATATATGTATACATATGAGGTTACGTACATATTTGATCATTTGTGTGCATATGCATGAATATACACAAATATATACACACATGGAATATCAGATAACCATATCAATGGCCAAAATATGTATCCTTATATTTACAGGCAAGCATCCCAGTCACCACTTATCAAAATAGCTTATTTTGCACCACATGGAGATTACTACAGAATACCAGAACTCATCACACACAGACATCGCCTGTGAATTTCGCAAGCCTAAGCAGCACATCTACAATGCAGCCTCTACACCCAAGGCTCACACAGTATAGAACAAGGACTAAAGAAGTCACTAATGAATCTTTCAGCCCTCATTAATGAAGCTCCCTCATGCACAAAAGGCCAGTAACACAAAAGGTCACAAATGGCTAAATCATAGAGATTAGGAATCTACAGAATGTGGGTCCCTAGACAGGATTCTTATATTAAGTTTCACTCACCCAGGGCTCAGGGACCATTGTGAAAGAGGGGATGGGAAGGTTGTAAGAGTCAGTGAAGAGGTGCATGACCATGTGGAAATAGAATCCTACAAGTTCCTGGAATCCTGCTCAAAAGAACCTGCAGCAATGGTTCGGGCATGTTCAAGACCCATGCAAACTCAAGCAGACAAAAACCCAGCACGGAACTGGAAGAATGGGTTGCAGACCCCAACTTTCCTTAAGAAATTTGGCAACTGATTACTGTTGGGTTAGGATGAGCTAGTCTTCCTAAAGTGAGGGATTCTGGGTAGGCTGACTAGACCTCAGTAGATGAGCCAGAGCTTAGATCATATGGGGACACTAACTTGACACAACAGACCTTAACAAGGTAGAAAGAATGTATGAATTTCATTTGGGGGCCCATGGAGGATTGCCAGTGTTAAAAGGAGTATAAAGATTATTAAGATTGAGATTTTCTGTATGAAACACACAATGATTTCAATATTTTTTAATTGTGATAAAAAGAAAAATGTGCAGAATATAACATAAAGAAATAAAAAAGTTTTATCAAATTTTGATAAAAATTTTAATGTTATAAAGATTTGAATATTCATGAAATAATTTTTTATTGTAGCTTTGATTTTAATGACAAAACAATATATTCTTCTAGAGAAATTGCATTCCTATTCAAAACTTACTTGGATGTAATACTTGAAAACAAACTAAGAAGGAACTACTAAATCAAAAAACATGGAAACCCATGCATACTGCTATATCAACACAAATTATAAAGTGATAAGAAAACATTTATAATTTTGTTTGCTTCTTTATTACATTTACTTTATTTTCAATGCTCAATAAAAACATTATTGAGATTGAACTTAGAACTGTTTCAAAAGAATATCAGGTTTGCTTAGAGCTACCTTCCCAACAGCAACAGCAATCTGAAAATTATTTTTTCTTGTTTAGAATTTTTTCTTGGTAATTTAGTATATAAATGCAAAGTATTCAGATCATATTCTTCCCTCTCTCCCAGACTTCTATGATATGACATCTTAAACATTCCGTTGCATGAATACTTTGTACATTTTCTGTTTCATTTTCATAACCCACTCATTTGTCTATTTTTTTCAATCAACATTCCATTGCTTAAATTTATTGGGGAGCATAAATTAATGTTACTTATTTTTAAATGGCACTTTTAAAATAAAAACATATAACAATTTATGTTAAATGTCAATCTTGTGACTGGAGAGATTGCTCAGTAGTTAAGAGTGAACTGCTCTCACAGAGGGCCCAGACCGATTCACAGCATCCATATTGAACATCTCACATCCACTGTAATTGGGAAATCAGAAACCTCTGGCCTCAGTATGCACCTGCATTCATGTGCACATACACACATATCTGTAATTCAAAACAAATTAAATCTTAAAAAATAAATAAGACTAGACATGGTGTTAAACCCTTTTAATCCCAGGACTCTAGAGGCAGAGGCAGGTGCATCTCTGTGAGACTGAGGCCAGCCTGGTCTGCATAGCAAAGGCACTGGAGATAAAGAGAAGCCTTGTCTCAAAAGAAAAAGAGAGACAGAGAAATATTTTCATAAAATATAGTACAGCAAAACTTATTCAGTTTCTGATCTGAATTTAGTTAACAAAAATTTCATATTTTATGGGGAATATGTGTGTGTTTGTATGTGTGTTTATGTGTGTCCATATGTTTTAAAAACACATTAAGATCAAAAACAGTACTTGAAGAACTCACTAGATACACTCAAAAGTGAATGTATCTACTACACAATTTTTTTCTTTGGGCTTTCTTTAGCCCAAGATAGCCTGGAACTCTCTACATAGACAGAGTTGTGTTGAACTCACAGAGATCTGCCTGCCTCTGACTCCTGAGTGCTGGGGTTAAAGATTAGTGACACCATGCTTGGCTATGATAAATATTTAAAATTATTCTTTACAAACTGTATTTTTATAGAGAACTGATTTATTTCTTGGAATTTCCTATTCCTATTGATGATTTTGTCAAAATGAACATTATTTGTGTTATTTACCAATTACATTGCTGTCTAGGCTTCTGAAGGTCTAAACAATACAGACAAATACTACCAATACAAACTTTTATTTCATATTGTCATAGTGGAGAAGAAGGCACTCATTCTACAGCATTTTGTTAATATGAAGATGGGTTGTAAGTTTACTCTTTTTTCTGAATTTTAAAATTTTGAGAACTCATTTTTGAAAGAGTATTCTTCTTGAATTTTATAGATTATTCAGCTGCTCTCTCTAGCTGCCTTTAAGTTTTAATAATAACTTACAGTTTGACAAATGTTCTCCTGTATTTTGGAACTGGTCCATATTATTCATGAAAGAATTGCACTCTACCTAAGAATATGATTTCCCAGGTAAATATCTCCTAAGAATTAAAATATAATTTTTTACAGTGCATAGACTTTGTACATCTGAAGAATTTAAATAAAGGTAAGAATTTGATGGTAGAAGAAAATCATAATGTGATAGACACTATTCTGTTCATATGTGGAAAATGTGTTTTATCTTCAGAGAAATCTCATAGTTTTGGAGGTCGAATAGATGCACAGAATCATAGAAGAAAAGTCAGCTAAAATTCAAGGAAAATATCAAAGGCTAGTGTATAATACGGGTGATTTCTGAATTAATATTGACAGAAACGTAGACATGCAATTCCTTGCTGTGGAAGGAAAGGCAATTTGAATGAAGCGTCTTGCATAAAAAAAGCATCAAAAATAGGTTTAAAGTTTAATCAAGAATAATATAAGCATTCTGGGACCACACAAGCCCACAGCACATATTTTAACAACCTAATAATGGTTAATAACATAGATACAGATGTAAAACCTTCATGAAATAACTCACAGGGGACAAATATAAGCAAAGGACATACTGGATAATCCGGTTTGATTGGGATTATGAAGTATTTCGAATTGCATTTATACATTTAATTACACATTTACATGTATATTCTTAGGATGTTAAATGTATAAAGGTTAAAAAACTTAACCATGATTTATTAGTGTAACCAAGTCAAATGCCATTCAATTGGGTTGTTTGTCTGTAATGAGGGACTCACTAAGAGTGTACCAAATGAAGAATTAATAAAATACCTTTTTTTTTCCAACGAAAAGCTATCCACTTCAAACGGTAGACTAGAGGGATTTTAGTTGAGATAACAAATTGCACAGGAATCAGTCTACAGAAAGAATTTGTGTTCATGATGGACAACAGGACATACATGGAGGAATATTCCAGGCATCAGTATCTGTGTGTGTTTCTTGTGTGCATGGACTGTTCACAATTACATCAAGTAGCAATACAAATGAAAAGAATGCCAACGTATTTCAACAGGAAATGTCCAGTTGTTTGAGAATTTTGTACATGAATACAGTGTGCTTTGATTTAGTCCATCCCTGGTTTCTTCTGCTCAGATTCCTTCCTATAACCCAACGCTCTTCAGCTGGAATTTTGAAATGGATGATAAAAAACATACTAGTTTAAAATATCTTACCCACTATGTCTGATTAAATTACATTGCGCATATTATTAAATATTTTAAATTTCAACTGTCATTGAGTGATGATTTCCTCAATGGCCCATGTGCCAATACTGTTCACAGTGTTTATCTTTGCATCAGCCCAGCGCTTGCCCTCTTCTGTCCCATCCTCCACTCCTCTACTTCATCAAGAAACATTTTCCTTCTGCTGGAAGCTCCTCCAAGAAGACATTAATGAATATCACTTTTATTGCTCCAATAAAAATATTGCATGATTAATATTTCATTTTTACAGGTGAGATTTGGAAAATGTAAGAAACTTTCTGAAAGTCATAGGCTGACAGTGGCAGAGAAGGCAACCCGGATCGTCTGCCTGACTGAATACACTCCCTCATACTTCCTTCATTATTGTTTGCCTGCTCATAATTTTTCTTCTAATTCCTGAGGTTCAAAATAGAACCCTTCTCTGTGTGGGTGCCTATACACCTGTGCACATGCTGTTGGGGCCAGAAGACAACCTCACATCTCATCCTCATGAACACTGACCCTCCTCTTTTGAGACAGTTTCTCATTGGCTTGATGTTCACCAATTGCTATTCAGGAGGCCCAAGGAATCTGACTCTTTCAGCCTGCCTAGCACTAGAACTCCAGGTATTCTTACAGAGGTTCTGAGGATCAAACATGGATGCTTTCATTTGCAAACTGAGCACTTGTATTAACTCAGCCATCCAACAAGTGATGGAGTTTTTCTCTAGATTTTTGCCTCCATTACAAAAGTTAAATGAATTATTTGATGCTTCCCTTTCATAAAACCTCTCAGTCAGAGTGAATGTTCCCAGGGAAGTATAGTAGAATAAAGAAAAGGTGACTGATTGAACATTACATCTCTATGAGGTATATTGTGTCCATGTTCATTGGACACCTGGTTTGAAATGAGATGGTAGCTTTGTATCTGACTGTTTTCAAATTTTGCTCCTATCAAGAATATATAAATATAGATACATTTAAGCCATGTTTTATGTGGATTTTTCTCTCCATAAGCATAATAGATACTTGGCTGATAATGAAGTATCCTGTGCGATATATTAAGCCTTTATGTGTTATATAAAACTCTATAATGAAGCATCTAAAATACAGTTCTTGTAAGCAGAGTCTGGATAAATGTTTTCTTTCTTATAATTGCTCCAATTTTACATCATCATTATTAATGATTTCATAAACAGCCAATACTTTTTCACACTTGAACTGAGAAATGGCCAATTTTTCAGGGCTATAAACATTTCTGTTGAGTTATAACTGCACCCATTATCTTAAGGGTGAACTTATCCTGAGGGTACAATCATTCTTTGCTATTATAAATAAAAGTAATTTTTACCTTTACTATTATAAACTGCAGGAAGTCCTACATAATTATTGAACTTTTTAACCCATAATGGTTGCTCAACTCAAGACCTTTTCCTTCTTATTTATTATATATGTCTTTTGTTTATTATTCTAGATTTATTGATAATAAATATATATATTATGGAGTTTTAATTTAAAAGGAAACAAATGTCTTTCTTCTGGGGTATAGAGACTTAAGAATGAAGCTATTAGAGACTAGGGAGATATCTATCGATGGTAAGAAAAATGCAGTATTCTTAAGATTAGATATTAGACTGTGTGAACATAAATTTACCAGTCTGAACTGCATGCAATAATTTTTACTTGACTTACATAATGTGAACATATAGAAAACTCAGAAAGAAAAGCTTAGCTTGCTTCAACCTCTTCTCCTTAATTTGGAGTGGCATAAAATATTTTGTATTTTTAAAACAACATTCTTTCCCCCCAAATAATGACATTGGTACAGAAACAACAAATTATTTGACTAGTGTATTCTTAAAGTGAGTGAAAACAGAGTGTGAAAATTCTTAATTAATTACAGTGGCAGGGGAGAAAACTCAGTAGTGAAGATAGCTTACTGTTCTTACAGAGGCCCTAAATTCAGTGGATTCTTATCATAATGCTTTACAACCACATGTAATTCCAGTTCCAGGGGATCAAATTTCTTCTCCAGTAGGTAAAGGAGCACACACATTCACTCAGGCACACATATACACATAAAATATATAAATAAATCTTTCAAAATTTCTTAATTCCAAGGTCAAGGATTTTATTTTAAAATAGAATTATTGTGGTTACTGGCAAGGAAGGTCAATTTATTGCAGACCCCTAATATGAAGGAAAAGGCCTGGCAAATGCTTACTGTACCTATCTGAGTCATCAGGCTGCTCTTAGAGATTCAGGGACTTGTCACATCATGGTTCCAAAGAAAAGAGCAGACTAAAGTACTGACACCAACTTTTGAATTTTTTTCCCATAAGGTATTTTCCACTTCATAGATTAGCCACAAGAAGCCAAAGATCTGAACAAAAGCCATAGAAGTCTTTCAAGGCTCAAGGGACAAAATGAGAGTTGAGATCATGCAAGGAAGAAAGAAGTCCAAGAGGATCCCAGGCGTTCTCTCAGGACCCAAGAGCGTGTGTGAGAGGTAGCCTTGGAAATACAGTGCCGCAGACTGCAGCCAAGTCACACTCAGTCCAGTCCTAGTTCAGAGAGTAACGATTCTCCTTCCTATGAGAACCCAAAGTTGATTCTCTCCTTGAGGTCAATGTTACTCTCATCTTCCTTTCAGAATACACGACATATTAAAAGGTACTAGGGATGAAGCAGAAATGAATTTAAAATGAAATGAGTTAGAAGTTCTATAGTTCATGTATGTGAAACTATAAAAAATATATTTTATATTATATTAAACATAAAGATATGGTTATATACTGAAATCACTTTAAAATAAGTAAAGTTGGGACCAGTCAGGACATGAAATGTATAAATAAAATTAGTAAGCTTATATTTTTTAATATACATGAAATTTCATATACTATTTAATGTATTATGTTCTTGGGTCTATACTAATTCTTTTTAAAATGTTACATGTTATATTCCAAAGGAAATTATTTTAAGTTATTAAACATATTAAGACAAATAAGATCCTTTGATCCTTTGATAGGTATAAAATTGAAATTTAAAAAAATCTAGGAAATAAAATGTTCATATCACATTGGACACTGGCCAGTCAGTTAATTATTTTCTCAGCAAAAGTGTAAAAAGTAATCACCATTACAGAATCTCTAAAAATACAAAAAATATTTTTAAAACAGAAAATAAGCAGCACATATAAATTAGTAATCAAGGAGAAAATTGGATTTTAGTAAGAGACACCTTTTTCAATAAGTTAAGTGATAAAATTAATCTGAAACAAAATTGTAGCTAATATTTATTTCTAATATTCATTCTGTAGGAATGCAGATATTTCTTCATATTAAAGCATTAACATGGGGATGGAGAGATGGCTCAGTGCTTAAGAGCACTAACTACTCTTGCAGAGGACCTGATTCAATTCCCAGCACCCACATGGCAGCTAGCAATGGTTCATAATTTCAGTTCCAGGAGATCTGACACCTTCTTCTGATATCCACAAACATTGCAAGGGACTTACACACATGCAGGCAATACACCAATATACAAAAATTAAAAATAATAAAGTGAAATAAAATCATTAATATATGCATTCTCATTCTTCAGACAAAGGCAAAAGCTCACCTACTATTTCCATAAATGTTTAAAATCTTGAAAAAAAACTTTTAATAATCATTCCTGATTTGAAAAATTGGACTCTATTTGATAAAGTTGATAAATATTAGTGTCCTCTCTACCCCTTATTCTATGTTGCATGGTTCTTAGGTCTAGAGATTGCATTGTTTGGGCAATTCACAGACAATGTCTATGTGTGACCTACTGTGGTACTCTATAGTAGTCTCCATCTGGGCAAAAGAAGCTTCTTTGAAGAGTGGTGACTGGGATACCTGTCTATAAATATAAGGATACATATTTTGCATTTAGTAACAAGTTACATTAGTCTAGGAATGTAACAGCCTTAAGAATTTCACTAAGATCTATGACCTTTTCAGCTATGTGCATTTGGCTATGATTACAGTACTACGCATGAGTTTCCTCCCATTGAGTGGGTTCTAAGACCAATTAGGTAGCTGTTGATTTCCCCAAGGTAAAAGTGTCACTACTGCACAAGTGCTGAATGCTGTGCCAGTCATTGATGTGGTTATTTGGTCATGAAGCTGGTGTTGGGATATCAATTAATGGTCTCCTTTGGCTACTTGCATAGTGCTCTCCATAGCTGAGAGCTAGCCTTCAGGGGAAGTGGCTTCCAGATCAATTCCAACTCTTCAAATCCAGTTTCTGAACTATGTCCTGCTTCAGCAATAGGGTCTTATCTTCCAGTTCTGGGAGGCAATCAAGGGCTGTGGCAGTAATGCTTGTAATTTGGGGAGTCTCTTGCATCACCCTGGACAACAACTCAAAGGAAGGTTTCTCCTGTCTGGCACTGTTTCTTGGTATGTAGGGTTCAGGTATGCACATGGGCTCAAGTCGAACTATTGTATGTGGAATCTGTCATTATGAGGTTGTTAGACTAACATAGTTCCCTCTAGTGTTTTACACTAGGCATAATTTATCTCTCTCTTCTCTGTCTCCCTGTCTAACCCTACATTTATGCCCTCCTTCCCATTTAAAGTGTCCCTATTTTCCCTTGATAATAACAGTCTCCTGAGACCCACCTCTCTTGAACTCCTGTACATTATTTTTTTGGTTTATTTGGATTGTTAAAACATATATTTTTGAGAGACCATTCAAATATATAACTAATATAATTCCCTTTGGTGTTTCATACTAGCTAGCCATAATTTATCTCTCTCCCCTGTCTTTCCTTATCTGACCCTCCCTCTAAGTCTTCCCCATTTAAACTGTCCCCGTTTTCCTGTGTCTCCCTTGATAACACCAGTCTTCTAAGGTCCTAGATCTCTTGAGTTCCTTCTTTCCCGTTATCACTGCAGTTCATTGTATAATCCTCTATCCCATTCCATTTAAATACCCCCTTTTATCTATTTCCCCGTTAGGAGCACCTGCCTCCTGTTATTTATCTCTCTTAGGCTTGTTCTTTTCCTTTACCTCCCTGGTTCCTTTCCATTTTCCTGGTTCCTGCAGTTACCACCCTCAACTTCCCTGATCTTGTTTGATTTTCTGTTTTTATTAGACACTTTTCTGAATTCTTTCAGGTAGCTTTTGCATATGTGCTGCTGATATTACACATAGGTGTTGTATCTTTTTTTTGTTTATATATGTGTAGTCTTTCTTAAGTCATCTGTCATAATCTGAAATTTTTGTAAGTTATTAGCAATTAGTGCTGACATATTTAGTTTAGTGTACAATAGCGCCATTATGTAACCCATGACTCTATTATTTAAAAAGGTAGAACATTACTCTAAAATATTCTATTACAAAGCAATCATATAAGTAGTTTTACTACAATGAGATATAGAGGAATACATTGCAAAAAAAAAAAAAGACAAGTTTAATGCAGATCAACTGACTCAGTGTAACCAAAATGAAAGGATTTATTCTTACCCAAAGGAGATGGGGATTCTCAGCCAGAAATAGGAGATCTTTAACATGACCAAACACCTCACCAAGAAAAACCATGTATAGCCTTAATAAAAATGTCAACTGCAAAACCATCAACAGCTATTACTTGACGTCAGAAAGACTAGAAATTTTCTAAAACACTTTTTAAGGAAGTAAACAGCACAGTGAAAACCACACAGCAGAATCAAAGTGGATTGGCATCTTTAAATCAACTAGAAATGTGTGAATTTAAAAAAAATTAAGCTTAGAACTAGGAAGCAGACTACATACACAATTTAAGTTTCACCAAGTCTTCGGTGATTTTACTAAGATTATCAATTAGAGAAATAGTCAAAATTAACTGATGAATTTGCACTTCATGTGAATGACTTGTACCAAGTGCTCACATAAATCTATTTCATTGCATTTCCATTTTGACATAGCTCATTAAAGATATCTATATTGTCCATCTCTTAGCATAGGTCAACCCTCATGATCATTGAACATTATGAGCATGAATGCAAGACACAATTTTGTATTCAGATTTTAGAACCATCATTTCACAGCTTCAGTGCAACTGTAAAGTGTACCATCTGCTCTGTCTACAGCTCGTGTTTAAATGCGTTCTATAAGACATCTGAACATGTAATATATGCCTTCATCGCATGCATGCTTGAGAGAAGAGTGGGAAAGTACCAGAACAATGATGCAATAAAAAATTTACATGAGAAGTTCTCAGAACTCTTGGCCATAGGCCAGATGATGTTTTTTGAGGACACTGGGAGAATAGCAGGTGAGAAGAGTGTGCAGACTTTCTGCATCCAATGAGCTCAAGTTAAATCTGTTCTTGGCATTTATAAAAACATGCATATTATCCTCAGGATAGAAAGTTGTCAGTGCTCACGGTGGAGCTAGACAGTTCATATTTTCACATTTTCATCGGCATATACCAGATTTAGTTCCATTTGAAAATCTGGTTTCTTTTCTTTTCTTTTTTCTTTATCCTTTATCCTTTTTTTTTTTGAGACAGGGTCTCACTCTGTACCCCTGGCTGTTCTGGAACTCACTATGTAGACTAGTGGGGCCTCCACCTCCCAAAGATCTGCTGGTCTTTTCCTCCAGAGTCTTGGGATTAAATGCTTATGCGATCATTCCTGGAGCCTAGTCTCAGTTTTGGATACTGTAGTCTTATTTTATCTTATTAAGTTTTATCTAAGAGAAGAAATACATTCTGAAATTAGAATGACACTCTTTTTAATCAATTTTGTCTTTAATATTAAAAAATAATTATGAATGGACCCTTTCATTCATTTATCAAATATTAATTGAGCATCTAATTTGAGCTAGCCACTCTTAAAATAGGGGAAAAAACAGAATTCTACAAACACCTCATTTTAATGAAATTTGAATTATCCTACAGAGCCAAAGAAGAGGAAACTAAACTAATTGACTTTGTGTTAAGTAATTGATCATCCTGGGATTCACAAGATAGATACAGAAGCTGATGGGATAGGAAGCACAACGTTAAATCACATGATTTTAATGACTTTTGGATTTAGTGGCAATTTTGACAAAGCCTGAATAAATGAAAGGAGAATAGACTTAAAATGAGGAAGAACATCCCAGAAGAGACAGTCCGCATCCCACTACTGTGGTGTTGAGTCAGGTTTCTGATCTAGTATTGGGGACTAGATGTTTGGGGAAATGGCTTGGTTATCTCAGTAGGAACATTGCACAGACCTATGGTCAGGCACAGCATTTTTGCAGAATTCTGAATGAACTTCCAGTGTATTCTTTATAATTTGATTTTAAATTAGAAAAATATGGATAAAAAAATAAATCTCAAAGCCAGGCATTGTGACACACGCCTAAAATCATACTTGGGAATCAGAAGCAGGAGGATTTCTATGAGATTTCTGTCATCATGTCTAGGCTCTACCATTATTTTCAGCCATCTGGGCTTACACTGAATTCCTGTCTCTAAAAGAAAAACAAACAAACAAACAAATGAAAAATCTGCATTGATCCCTTATCTGGGAACACTCTAATACTCCCAGAAAAAAAAAAAAAGAAAACAAAACAACAACAACAAAAAACTCAGTTTTTACATGTTGTTTGCAATTTCTTATATGTCAAAAGTATTGCTTATACTTTGTAATATGCTTTTGATTATAGACATTTCTCAATAAACTATTCACCTGTCCTTGAACATTTATTTCTTGAAAATTTTGCTTACATTGTATGTGTCATCCCTGTGAAGTTTATTGCCTTATTAACTAAGAACATCAATACATGACTTTCAGTGAACATTAAAACTTACACCTGTTGTATTTGGCATTAATTTTTCAAAACCAATGTTATAGTTAAGACAACTTTAAAAAATATTCAACAACTCTGATGATGGTAACTAGAATATTTTACCTTAGTTGGAATCATTTTAATGACAAAATTAGATTTTAATATTCATTTGTGTTCATATACAGATGTAGTTAACAAGTCCTTCCTGATTATATAATTTTAAGTTTCTTAAACACTAGGCAAAAATAATATCAAGATGCGGCATGAGCATAACAAAGAGATTCAAATGGGAGAGGGCAGCTAAGGGGACTTGGCTGTCGAAATGCAGTGAGTGAGTCCACACTTGGGAGGATTTCTGGTCCTTACTGGATAACTGAAGAGTTGAGAATATTGCTAACCTTTCTGTCTTGCTGACAGATATACAGATGGGATTCCCACCCTAGCTAATATTTTGGGGAATTTCAAGGAATCTTCCCCATGTTTTAAAAGACAAAAACAGATAAGAGCCTTCTACAGAATATCATGAAACCTTGGAAGGATCTCTTGTCCTAATCATAGAGAAGATGAGCTGATCTTGGGGTCCAGGGCCCTGGAAACGGACAAAGATCCTTACTGTTCTCTCCCTGCTATGAACTCCATGTAATTTCCTGTGTGAATGCTGGCTTCTGTCAAATCTGAAGTGAACTTTATAGGACAACACTATTTTGATAATAATTTTGTCTTGGATAGCCTCAGACTTTTATGAGAAGTAAATGTATGGATATCCATGCAAATGTAAAATATTATTTAAATGTAAAGTATTCAAAAATTATTTTAGATAAGGAAGCCCTTTATAGTCACCAATTTTAACTTTGTTTTGAATTATTATATCTTTGAACATAGTAGTAATTTATATCTATTTAGGCTTTTATAATCAGTTCAAGAATATTACAAAATAATGTAGAAAGTCAACTGTCCAAATGAAAACAAACAAAAACAATGAAGACTACATAAATTATGAAATTTCTACTTTAAAACTAAAGAGCAACATACAAGAAAGCAAATTATTGTCTTGGTGAATATAAAATGTAAGCATATTTCTGAAATTTATACTAATAAAGTGACAATTGGTGAGGAAAGCAGTAACACATTATAGAGCTAAAGCTCTGAGTTACAAAGCGCTTTTATTAAAAGAAAAACTGTTGAGCACACTTTAATATTATTCTGAACTGTGTTCCCAACCCTGGAAAAAAAAGTCCCTTAAGTAATTCCTGCTTGGATTAACAGCTCATTGGTTTTGGTAACGTTCAATCAAACATTAAAAAAAAAAATCCATATTGCATAAGTCAGAATTTAAAAATCTACCCAAAGATCTCCCACTTTATTTGAACAAAATAACTGCCAAAAATAATAACCAGACTCCGAATATAATTCAAACAATATATTATTTTCTTTGAGTTTACTGAATTGTGCCATTATATTTCTTTTACCTAGTATAAATGAGAATGATTGAGAAATAATATATAAATTCCAATGATCAGAGAAGAGATGTCAAAATGTCATAGGCACAAAGAAGGTAATGACGGAGGGTGAAAAAGTGAATCAAAATGTTAGTTTTGTTGCTTTCCTGAGCTTGAAGTCCTGAAGGATTTTGTTGAACACAAATCTGCCTCTTACAGTTTGAAAGCCCTTGACATTTCTTGTAGTTTGACAGGCATCGATACTTCAAAAATAGTGCTCCCCAAAGAAACAGAAATACAGATACAACTATTCTATACCAAATAACAAGGGATCAATGGATGACTAAAGTCACTATTATATAAATGTGTTAGCTTCTTTGTGGAGAAATAAATTTGGTGCTGAAGAAGGCATAAACAATTAAATTTCAAAGGACAAATTTTAGTTTCTACTACACAAATTCAAAAATTGGGTGAAAGTCTTGGAACCTGGACGACATTGGAGGTGAATGTGTGATTTCTTACATGTGACTATGGCTCAGATTTTCTCATCTTCTCCCTCTGCTTGCAGCAAATATTGCATCATGTGCCCTCCATTTCTTCCTCTATAATTTCACAGAAACATGACACTATTAAAGATCTGAATAGGAATCCCTGAGCTTGATCCACAGATACCTGAACTATGAGTATTTATTGATCACTATTGACTAATCAACTGAGTGGGCCAAGTACTAAGGCATCCACTCATTTTCAACCATCCTGCTTTCTACTCCATTTTAATGTTTCCATTACCCTAAACTGAGTGAGAGGCTATATGGAATTATTTATGTGTTAACAACACAAAATTGGCAATCTAATGGCTATAAGTAGACTTTGGTATACCCAGGAAATGAAGATTTTAGTAAAACTAGACTTAAAACTCTTTTGCAAATTTTATTGTTTATTATTATATTTTAAAAGGAAAAAGAACTTACATGAGGTCATTTCTGGTTTTTAATTCAGGCCACAGGTTTTGTAAATTTGGTTATCGATCAGTAATTATGCTTATAATTACAAGATGTAGGCTGTTCCCCAGCATCCTTTATTTGCACAACTACAACAATGGTCAAGATGTGCCCCGGCCGGCTGGCCTCAGTAGAGCACGAGTCCTCAGAAACCTGGAGTGAAAGAGACAAGAGGGAACACGGAGGGTTGATAAGACAATCTCCTGATATAATTTGGGGGAGTCAGACACCCATACAGGAATGTGGTAATTAACAGAGACAAAGGCCCATCATAAGGTTATGTGAATATCAGGAAGAAGACATTAGGAAATGAGGCAGGGGCTAGGTGGGGCATGGACTAAGGTTGCTAGGATACAAATCACAAGAAGAACCAGGAGCCAAGGGCATGTGTAGCCAAGGGCAGCTACAGGTAGGGGAACTTATTTGCTAGATAATAGGAAACTCTAAGAGGTACTTAAGAGACTCCAGCCTAGCGTAATTGGTGTCAACAGGTGTCAGGATGTTTTGCACCCAGTCACAAGATGTTACATGTGCAGAAGGGCAAGACAGAGGTCACTTGGTCTCCAACAAAGATGCACAACCCCAAGGTGAAAATTGTTACTCTAAGTAATACTTTGAAAAATTCATACATGTATACACACACAATACATCTTGATCATATCTTCTTTACATTTCTCTCATCCAAGCCTCCACAGGATCCCCAGCACATCTCCCTCCCCACTTCCTGTCTTCTTTTTATATTTATTATTCACTCATTCTTTTATTTTTAACTCACTGAGTCTAAATAATTCTGTAGTAAGTGAATTCATTTGGAAATTCCTCTCAAGAGAGAAGCTCTGAATGTTTGTCTTGGTTTTTGGAAGACCCCCTGACAGGCCTTTATCTGTGACCTCAATTTTGTCTCCAAATCAAAGTATTTTCACTAGCCTTCAATTTAAATTTTACTCTTAATTTGATATTAAATTTGTTTTGTTCTACAGTAGTTTAGAATGTGTTTACTGAGCCATTTTTGGAAGCCAAAATAATAGATTGGATTAAATTTATGCATAGAACGAAGAAAATTCTCATCCTAGATCATTTGATGGAAAACAAAACAAAATAAAAAACATGTTGACTTTAAGTGAATTTTCCCGGATAAGGCAGTCAATTCCAAGACAAATGGCATAACGTACTATGATTCATCAATAATGTCTTCTGTCGTATCAGAAAACAAAGGGGTTATCCTGATGTCACTTTTTCAATATAAAATAATATTTCTGATTGAGTTATAGGAAAATACTTTGAAAGCTAAATACAAATATAGTTTAAAGACTCCCATGAAACCAAGAGCAATTATTTAATGGCATTCATATGCAAGAAAGTATTGTCAGCAGTACCAGTTAGTACAGAAGAAAACTCTGTCAGGGGTATATATGCCAAAAAAGGCAATTTAAAAAAACTACTGACAGACAGGAGTATCTGTCAGTTTGCAGATGCACATTCTGCTTTTCCTGGACACATGATACTCTTCAGCTGTAGCAAATGGCATTACTTATACTGACACAACAGGAGCCTTAAACAAGGAACTTAGGGAATTCTTTGATTAACCTGAGGAAACAGAAACAAGGTAAGGTGGATTTTTAAAATAAGAGTCAAAAACAGCCCTGAAAATAGATCACTGATAGGAGCTGCACACTGGCAACATAGGGAACGCTGTGAGCGTGAGCGGCCGAGAATGAAACAGCCTATGGTAATCATAACTCAATCTGACCTGGTACAAAGCCAAATGAAGTCATTTGCAGTGAAATCTCACATTGCCTGGTAAAAAGAGAGAAATTGAGATAAACTCAAAATAGCTTATAAAAGTCAAATTAGCTGAATTTTGAAACAAATTAGAATTTTGAGAATAATTCTATCATTTGTAATTTCATTAAAAAACTAATATGAAAACCTTTAATCACTTTTTCTTTAAAACTTGATCTTTTAGTTTGATAACGATCTTCTAGTTCGATACGATCTTTCTGTTATGGTTCATGTTTTCAAATTTAACAACAAAAACCCCATGTCTTATTACCAAGAATTGAAAGTTATTTATTCACAGTAGAGAGACAGGTATATGGGTCTTAACTTTTCATGAAAGAAGTTAAATGTGATGTTGCAGCTTTGGACATGACTTACGGATAAAATATATCGGGGAGCCAATGACATCCTATAATGTATTCATGTAAAAATGAACCCATTGTGAGTAACGTAATGATGATGAGTGCTCTAATGAATTAATAGCAATTATCTACTTGACAGTGTGGCTGATAATTATTGCTATCATACATGTGAAAAGGTGCATTTATACAAAGATCAAGCGTGCGTCCATTTGCCATCATTACAGTGATAATGGAGATGAATTCATTAGGCAGTCACACAATCAAATAACTCTATCAAGTTCCTGCTATCTTGGGTTTGAGTAAATATCAGCTTAATAAGTTTATGCAATTAATAAAATGCAATTTTGCCTCCTGAAAAGTAATGCTAATGCCTCGCCATAAATGATATATTTTGGTCCTTTCAAAATAAAATATAATTTTTACATTACATGCAAATTTTGTTGCATTAAAAATTAAACATTAAACTTAAATTCTTATGTATTAAAATATAGTCCTGTATAAAATCGACAACAAGAGGTACTCTTGGAGCTAGCTATGTACCACCCTGAATTCACAGAGATCGGCCTGCCTCTTCCTCACTGTGGTAAGTTTTTCTTCTGGGAAGTATTTCCACAAGGTCAGAACACAGAACTGACGGTCCAGACTGGGCCACTACACCTTGAGCTGGAAGACATGGTATTGTGTCAGAGTCTCCTGCTTGGTTCTGGTGTTAAAAGCCCAAAGGCGTCACAGAGAGCACATGAGATCTGGCACCCTGAGATCTGGCACCCTGAGAGGCCAGGAAAGGCCACTGGTGAAGGTGCAGCCTCAGTTGCAGCGGACTCCCAACATTGAAGGGGTCACAGAGAGAATCTGAAGCATGGCACCCAAGAGGCCACCAGAGCTCATTAGTGAGGTTCACAACCTTAGTTTCAGTGGAGATGCCAGGATGACCAATAGGCAGCAGGGGATGTAGACCAGCTGTGTGTGCTGTGGACATCTAAACCAGAGATGTGGAACTGCCAGAACTCTTTGGGGCCCAAAAGATCATGGGTGAATCCAAAAAGCCTTGAGCTATTTGCTGAACATTGGTTTTGCTTAGGTGTGCTCTAATCTTGAAATAGCACAGTATGTTTTGTATTTTACAGGACAATAAAACATGTTGTCTTAAAGTACACAGTGTACCAAAACTTTTGGTAAATTTTTATTATATTATTTTTAATCACATCTGGGGCTGTGTGTATATACCATATCTCTGTTTGACACAATGGAATCAGAGGTTGAATTTACAGGGGGCTCTGAGCTACCCAACATGGGTGCTGAGCCTCAAACTCATGAAATCTTCCGAATTGTACATGCTCTTAAATGCTGATCCATATCTCCAGCTTCTATATCAATACTCTTGTCAAAATACTACACGCTAGAGGAGTCATTTTCTTGGTTGTTGAGTGATGTGGGAGGGCCCAGGCCACTGTAGTTTGTGACACCCCTCAGCAGGTTGTTCTGTATTGTATAAGAAAGCAGCTTAAGCATGGGATAGAGGAGCAAGCCAGTAAGCAGTGTTCCCCCAGAACCTGTGCTTCAACTCCTGCCTCCGGGTTCCTGCGTTGAGCTCCTACTTTGGGCTCCCTCAATAATGAACTGTGACCCAGGAGATGTAAGTCAAATAAACCCTTCCTTCCCCAAGTAGGTTTTGGTCAGAGTGTTTGTCATAAACACTGAAAGCAAACTAGAACAGTTAACAATTAACTGTGATCTGAAAGCACTGAAGTGAAAATTCTTGAAATGAATACTTTTAATTGATAATGTTATAAAATGCATGCCCTCCAGAAGGTTGATAAATTTTGGTGGCTTTCTCCTATGGTGTCTCTAGAGTTCTAATCACTCAACTATTGAGAGCATGGATACATTCCCTACCAGGTATTCGCCTGTAGCTACTTTGATGGTCAGATCATCTGTCATGATACCACAGTGGTTATAGTCAGGTAACCTTGATAAAAACTAATGTTACAGTGCCTATTCCCACAGAAATGAATCATCTTACAACAACAAAAGAAGAAACGTACCATAAGATACCCCGAGAACAAGAACACATTCATGTTACTGTACTGTTATAATGTCTTGTTTTTGTGAATTAAACTTCATCATATATGTTTAGGTGCAAGAAAACTTATAGTATGTATTAGGTTATAGTATTATTTATGGTTTTAGGAAAGTACTGTAGATCTTGGAATATAATACTTATAGAACAGGTAGAGATATTTATGTAGCTATGCTATCTCTTAAATGTGGTAAGTCTAATCAGAGACACATAGCATAACCTCTACCCTAAAGGGAGATTAAAAATGTCACTAACTTGCCACCTACTTGTAGAACAGAGCTCTAGATAGTAAATTCATAAGTTTTGAAAACAATTTGTATGCTTATGTTGCACAACTCATCAAATTCCCAGTAAATATATCATGTTAGGAATCTGCATTTTTAAATTAATTCAGCCACCCATGGATCATGACAGTCAATAAGCAAGATCAGAACATCATTTTAAAGCAAATATCCTAAGGTTTTCAGGACCTAACCTCCACTTTAAATAAAGTTCCTTTCTATGAGGCCCCTTCACAGGTAAAATATTGCACCTATATTTTTTTCTTTTGTTAAGACCTTATTGACAAATGATTCAACGGCACTACACAGACATTAGTGTGCTCTGTTTCAGGAATTACCAGCTCTGTGTGATTTACTGAGAGTGACGAGACCTTCAATACCTCCACTTAAAGCTTCTAATGTCCTTTAGTCCAAGAATACTCCTCAGAGAACTGTTATACTCAGTGAAATGCTCTACTCTGCCACATTTTAAATCATGGCTCTGCTGTCTCTTAAGCACAAAGGTTAGTGCCTGCATTACTCTGTTCAATATTCTTTCATGAGGGACGGGAGCTTAAAGAAATTGTACCTCTGGACACCTAAGCCTTATTTGCTTAGATATCACAACAGCTGGAGAATCCCACCAGAGATAATGAGGTGTAGATTTTTAGAAGTGTCAAGGGGATTGATTGGGTTAGGGGTCTTTAAAAAGTTAAATTTCTGTGACCATGACTGGAGAAACTAAATGGATTTTAAAGCAAGAACACTATGTGATGTGAACTGCTGATCTGTCTCTCTAGAGATTTAGATTTTTATCTGTATATTGAAATCCAAAGTTGAAATACTTCTTAGTTCAAATCACTTAGTAGTAATCTTTTTACTAGAACATTATCTGCATAATTAGATAGTAGCCCATAGTCCTTGGGTTTTTATAAAATACCATTGAAACAGAGCCACACACATTTGATAACAATGTAAGTTTCACACATTTCTCTCTATTAAGCACATCAAAGAAGATTTCAGAGACGGTACAATGTAAGAAAGTATCCTTTGGCTCTTCACAGATCAGGTTTCCCAAGTCCTGTCATCTATGGCAGTGTATGTCTTAGTAGAGATTTAAATAGATCTCCAAGGAAGTTCTAGTGAGACACCCAAGGGGGACTCACTTCTCCACAGAGCACTGCACAGGTGATAAGCACTGTCAGTCAAAAAGCTGTTAATGTAACTATTTTGTAATGAAAATAGCTTTCAATTCATATTTATAAGCATTCAAGATGATCGTTCTCCTATAAGTAAGAGGATTTGGGAGATACAGCAAGTTGATGTCCTTATTTAGCTGCTGTTGGACTCCTCCTTGCTATCTTGACTGCCTTGAACAAAAGGACTATCAGTGAGATATCCAGGTGGATAACCCTTTCAAGATCACTGGATGTTTTTAATCTTCATCAAATTCTTTAAAAAAAAATTACACAATGATCATCAATTCTGACTAACCCTGCTCCTGAAGAAGATGCCTCACTCCAGGCCTGTTTCACATTTCATTACAGACTCCTTGTCCCAAAGGCTCAAGACTAGCTATGAGGATGTAAGCATTGTTACTAAGGACATAGAAGAGCGAAGCTCCTTGTTGGCCTAGCAGAGAGATTGCTGTAATTGTTGGTAAAAAATAATAAAAGGAGAGATTGATGTAATGAAATCTCCATGAGTGCAGTTGTTGCTAAGAAAGCAAGGTTTTGATTAGTGCAAACAGCATGCAGATAGCCGGTCTCTGCCTTTATCAGCAGGAAGCTCAGGCCCCCTTGGTGAGTCACCTGGGAGATAGCCATCCAGCTGTTTCACCCAGTGTGGCAGTGCTAGACTCCATGCAGCCTTCTCTCGAGTGGTCTTCATTTTCATACTTTAAGTAATGAGCTGGAAACACCAAGAAAGAAGCAGTGGAGAGCAGAGAGGTGATGACAGAGAAGGCGTGATCATAGTTGATGACAGAGCAGTGGGTCATGGGGGCAGCCACAGCTGAGAAGCTTACAAGCTGAGCTGCTGAAGTGCCAAGGCTCTCCCTGCTTGAGAAGGGCAGCTGAACAGTGTGAGGGAGGGAAAAAAAAAAACAGGAAAAGAAGGCAGAAATAAAGAGACAGAAAAGAGAAGAGAGGACTGAGGCTGAAGCAGTCGAATCCATAGGTGAGTTATGAGAAACTGCAGACTTCATTGGACAGATCACTAGAGAGCTCACATGTCTTTAGGGCCAAGGATTTCAGACCCCAGACCAAGAGCTGCAACACTAATCAAGGCTGAGAGCTAAAGGAATTTGACTCCCCAGGCTTGTCCAAGAGCTCTAATATTAGCTGTTGCCCAAAGTTGAGGAACCTTGATACCTAAGCTTGCATGGAAGTTACAATACTTCCATCAGCCAAGCACTGATAAACCTCAACCTCTAATGCCCACACAAGACCTGTAACACCTATGTGGTCAAACCTCTGAGAGGCAAGGTCTATGCAATGATTTGACACCAAAGGTGCCACCTGCTGCTCCCACGTAACCTCAGCTGTTGCTTTCTTCAGCCATCCAGCAGAAGAACCAGATGTGCATAGCATGTGTTCCAAATGTACATCATCTTATGATCACTTATGTGCAACTATTACCAAATGTGCAGGTGTGTCTGCATCTTAATAACTGTATTTATGGTTCCATGTACCTACTTTTTGTCTCTGTATCTATCTGTCTAATGCAATCTGTTATCCCCAGAGCTTCTTATAGACCGGAGAAGCAGCCATGGATGATCACCAAGGAGTACCGCTGATTTCAATACATTATTTTTCTTAACAACAAGCAAAAAAAGTGCATACCACCTATACAGTATTAATGCTGGCCAGCATTATTCTAGACCCCGAGAACATGGCAAGGACAGTTTTATTGCAACTGGTGTGATAATTATGGGGTTTGTAGAAAGACGGGAGTGACTGATATTTTAAAATAGTTGGTTATAGAGCATCTCCTACATTGGGACACTTAACCAAACTATATCAAGGGGAAGTTAATGACCACAGATTTTACACAGGAATGCAGGATCCAGAAAGAGGTCATGGTAGACAGAGTCCCTGAGTTATGGTTGTCTCACTGGAAGTGGGTAGAGACCAGGCGTGACTGGGGCCTCATGAGGGGATATGGACATTGTAAGGAACTGGAATTTACTTTGAGTGAGAAGGAGGGTTTGAACTTGGTTACAGCTAGTCTTTGGATGGTGTTGACATCTGCAGTCTTTCCTCCACTGGCTGTCTTAGTTTTGTTGTTTCTTTCTTTCTTCAGGTGTTCCAGTGAGTGTTATAGGGTACCTTTGCTTCTAATCACCTGCTATCCAAGTGCTAATCCCAGTACTGAAAAATCTGCTAGAAGAAGTTCACTGCTTGCATAATACTCCAGTTACTTTCCCCACAATGACTGATGGATTTATGTTATTTCGAAAATACTACTAATACATGTTCTCCTGATCGGCAGGCTCAGTTTTCTGAAAAACTGAATTATTCTGATGAAGATTCATGAATCAAAAGTCTATAAGAATATCACAGAAATATTTTTATTCTTATTTTCATTGACTTTTTGTGCATTCAATACAAAACATCTTAATCATCTTTATACACCTCTGCCCCCATAAAATTCACATCATCAGATTTCATGCACACTGTCATAAAGGTTATGGCCTACAGAGTCAAGTTAGTGCACCCAGACGTCCCTCAGTACAAGTTCATTCACTGAAGCCTAGTCAGTCTATCTAGAATCTCTCCCTTAAGAAAGATCAATGCTTCCTCACCCAGTAGTAATCAGCTGCCCATAGTTCTTCAGCTAAATTGTGGCCTGCTGACCATTTCCCCAGTTCTATGCTGGATTTTTGTCTAATTGAGTTTGCATGGGTCTTGGGCATGCTGATACCATTGTTGTAGGTTCATATGAGCAAGGTCACAGGAGCCTGTAAGACTAAGTTTCCATCTGGTCATACACCTGCTTTCTGACTCTTAGCATCTTTCTTCCTTCTCTTCCAATATGGTCCCTGAGTCCTGGATGTGGTAAGTTTAATATAGGAGTCCTTTTCAGGGACAAACAGTCTACAGATTCTTATTCTCTATCCTTTGCCATTTGTGGCCTTTTGTGTTCATTGCCTTCTGTTGCATGAGGGAGCTTCATTGATGAGAGCTGAAGATGCCTTAGTATTCTCTCTACCCTTGTTCCGCTATGTTCGAGGAGCCATAGGTATAGAGGTTCCACTGTAGATGTGTCACTTAGGGTTGGGTATCTCAGAGACACTATCTGTGTGTGTGTGTCTAGTTGTAGAATCTTCTAATTGGAAAGATTATTGTGCTCATGAAGATGGTGACATTTACATGTCTGATGAATGAAAAAAAGTAAAAAAAAATTCAGTGTTCTTCTTGACTATTTGATTCTAATGTTAATATTCCTTTTTCTGTATTGTATTATTCCCATCATATATCTAATGGTTTTTCCAGTCACAGTTTGCTGAAGAATTTGAAATTTTGCTTTATATGATAGCTTGTCTTACAAGATTTCAGTTGTATTAGAAATGTGTGTTGATTATAAACTTCCCTATAAATATAATAAAACAATGTATTTTATATTGTCCCCTACTCACTTTTATTCCTGTTTACTGATAAACATAAAATCAGGGAATTGCTGTTCAAACCTATGGAATGTAGCAGGTTATCAAAATATTTGGATTTGTATAGTATATTGAGACTTATCAGTACTGTATTAGCTTTCTTTTTTTATGCATTTTCACATTAACTAGCTATGGTTTTATATAATAGTTTAAAATAGTTTCCTTAAATATTTAATAAATTAATAATAATTTCAATACTAATGAGAAATTTGATAAAATTTCATAAAAAGAGAAACTACAGATTAACTAGGACAACATAAAAGTTTCATTGATCATGACCATTAAATTGAAAGCAATACTCACTAACATTGGACTCACTAGAATGCTGTTCGAAACTAAATTTAACTCACTGCATAATTCATTTACAATTTACTTAATGTAAGCCAATGGAATGTACTCAATAAGTTGTGAAGATGAAATGGTTTTGGCAATATCATAACAAAAGAGAATGAGAATTTTTCTATGCAGAAATAGAAATGGAACTTAAAGCAATAACTATTTTGTTAGTTTTTTAAAACAAAACAATTTTGATATGAATTTACAATTTCTTAATCTATGTCCTAAGAGTGGTCCTAATAATTTTGTAGGGAGCTGCCAAAATTTAGTTATTGTTCTGTTAATCATTGCCAATAAGAACAAAGAATTTTTCTAGGTGTCCCAGGAAAATTATACTAATTAAGAATGTCTGAATTTGTGCATCTCCTCAGAGATTAATTTATTCATCATGATCAGTTAATCACTTTTCTTTTCATAATTAGCTTCTGGTAGAAAGGAAGACCCGCTCCTTTTTCTGCGAGTGTAGAAGTCTATTTTAGCTGACAGTGGTGAAACTGTTCAGTGAGCTCCAGACCTCCTTAGCATGCAGCATCCATGACTGCATACTGATTAGTGCTGGTGGTACTGTCCCAAGCAAGGGCAGGCTTCACGACTTATTTTGGAAATTGATTCTGAAAAAGTCCAGTGGCCTTATGGATGGGAAGTATATGAATTATTCAGTAACTAACATTAGTAGAGGTAAACTTTATAAATAGGATCAGTCTCTTACTACTTTCCTCATGTAGACAAATAAGCTAGATTTCTCCCAATTACTCTGAATGTGGCACCAGTGTTACTGTATCTCTCTAGCTCTTCAGTAGAGAAGGAGGGAAGGCAGGCATTGTATAATCAAAGGTGAATGAACTCAACTAATAGAAAATATGTAGTCAAAAAATAAGCAGTTACAATCCAATACACTTAGCAAGAACCCTTATTTTAAAAAGATTTCTCCATCTCTCTCTCTCTATATATATAGAGTGTTTAAAATCAGACACAGTGCCACCTAAAACTAGTGTTCTTTCAACAAATTGATAGAAAGAAATAAACACTCATCAATTGATTAAAAGTACTGCTGAAATGTGAGTTTCAGAAACAAAAAAACAAAAACAAAAATATACACTGAAAAGCAAAAGGTCATATTGAAAAACTTGAATATATTGAATATATCTGTTTTTATTTATTAGACAAAAAAATCTGATATAGTTTATGTAATTTGAGATTGGCAGTAACATGCCATCAAAATGTTGAAATTTTAGAATATTATAATATGTGATTTTGGAGACTAAAGGAACCAATATCTATCTATCTATCTCTCTCTCTCTCTCTCTCTCTCTCTCTCTCTCTCTCTCTCTTCATGTGTGTATGTTTAAAAATATACGCAATTTTTAGGGAGTTGACAAAAATTAGTTTCAACTCACTTAATCATTACTAATAACAGCAATCTTGATATTTCCCATGAGATCTTATTAAACATAATATTAGTAAATTTTTAGAAGTGCAAATTTACATTCTAAGCTATTTTTTTTTTTTGAGATAAGGTTATACCCAGTTGCCAAGACTGGTGACATTCTAAATCCCAAATATATACACATCTTGAGATTTTAAAAATTTCCCCTAATAAAGTACTTACTCTTCCATACATCTTAATAAATTTCCAGAGATAATGGGTGAATTTCTCACTATTGATATATTTATATTTTCTCTTCTCCTCAGAATATTTTTAAAATCTTAGACTATTGTTTCATACTATAGAGTGCAAATTTTTGAAAATATATTCAACAATCCTACTTTCATAGCAATCATATGATTTCTTCTATTTTTTTTTTCCTTTTTAAGTGAAAGCACAAGGAAGATTCACTGACTGGAATGTCATGGCCATCTCTAGATTTCAACAGCTGATCATCAGGGTTTTAATCTGATACATAATCTATTACTGTCACCAAGAGCTGAACAGGATACACATACATATAAAACTTACACAGACTGCACAAAGCTTAAATTCTCACAAACCTTGAAAAGATCTATGTACTAACCACGTTTTGCATTAGTTGCTTGTGTGTTTCTGTGCCTGGCTATTGGAAAGGAGCAAGAAGGAATGATTTGGGCTCATGCTTTCAGAAGCATCGCTTGGCCATGCATTTGAAAAGAACATCAGGCCTGGTTTCCACTGAAACTTTTTATGAAGTTGCTTGCATGACCCAAAATGCTTGGCCAAGATGTTGATACTCTTGAGGATAAAGGATGGAAACAGAATAGATATGTAGAGATCTTTGTTTTTCTTTTAACCCAGTGAATGATGCAACTGTCCTTAGAATGTGCTCGAACAAGAACCTTGGTTACAGATAAGCTCTTTCCCTCCTATGATCCATGAGTAGGTATTGGGCATAATGCGAGGTGGGCCTAACCAGGTCACCTGCTATGAGGAATAGAGGAATGGCTCCTGTGGGTGTGGTGCTCTGCTCTGGCTAGTTGTGAGACCAGCCTCTGCCCAGCACCTGTAAAGAACCTGATCTACCTGGGAACAAATTCCGATCCACTGTATTCAGGACCCCACCCCATAAGGCCATTGGCTATCCAGACCTATAAGATCTTTTGCACTTGAATGGATGAGCTTGAGCTTGCAGCACCACCCACCTGCTTCCCACTCAGCTCCCAGAGTTTGTGTCCTAACTCTGCATCTGCTCGCCCCTCCCCTGAGGCGGAGATCTTTCTGTCCTCTAGGGCTGGCCCCGAGGGCTGGGCCTCCCAACATCTTCAAGTAGATAAGGCTTAGATTTTCTCTGAGGTCCAAATTTTCCATAACTGACCTAATTTGAAGCTAAGGACTTCATGTCCACTACCAATGACTATTTTTGTCAGAAAAATCAGTGGTACCATTAAGCTGGAGCTAAAGGCCATTGTGCCCATAAGTAGAGAATCTCTGCTGACAAGGCAGGTGGACACTGGCTGGGAGGGAGAACAGGTGAATGTCCTGATTGACAGGCACAAGTGATCTTATGCATGTAACTCCATCTCATTTAGAAGAAGGGATATTTATGCACCAGGAGAGTGACAGTTTTGGAGTGATGAAGCTACAGAAAAAGTCACAGTAAAGTTTGTATTCATATTTTTAATTTTATATTTGTTTGCATTTATGTATATGAGTGTTTGGCCTGCATGTACGTCAAAGTATTCATGTTGTCCAATGTCCACGAGGCCAGAAGAAAGTGTTGGATCCCTTAGAACTGGAGTACGGATAGATTTTAAGGCACCATATGGGTACTTGGAACTGAATGCAGGTCTTCTATAAGAGCAGCCAGTGCTAGTCACTACTGAGCCATCTATCTAGCACCAGATGTTATTAACTTTTATTGTATATGTGTTGAATATTTTCACTTTATGTGGGTAATTGTAATACATTTGTATTGGTGCCAACTGGGACCAGAAAAGGACACTGGATTCCCTGGAACTGGAGTTATGAATAGTTGCTAGTCACCGTATGGGTACTGGGAACCAAATCTTGGCCCTCTGGAAGAATAGTAAGTGCTCTTAACTTTTTAACCATCTTTCCAGCCTTGATTAGAGAAAGTTCTACTTGAAAGCATTGTCCTTAGAAACTCACAAAATACTCTGAAAAAACATCCTTCTGAACTTGTGATGTTTGTAACTTTCTAGTCCTAATTTGGATAGATATGTATTCACAGGAACAATATTTCATTTATCAGACCTCCTTCAAAACACATTTAAAGTACCTTTTGAACATTAGATCAGATCTATGAAATTTCATATTTCCACCAATTCAAAATTTTTAGTTATCAAATGCAGAATGAGCATAAGTAAGTTATCCCTGGAAATTTCATGATAAAAATCTAGTGGAAACAATAGTTATTATTATTATTTCAATGTTACAAATCATATATAGGTGACAATAAGCACTTTTGAATATGTTTCTTTTTAAAACAATAGATTATAGCTATAAAAATAATAGGCTATATAAAATTGAAATATGATTACTGTTGCTTGTTAAACAAATTTAAAACATTGATAGCTAGCACAAATTTTGTTCTTAAGTGCTTGGCATAATGACATAAAGGACATTTAGCAAATGTTGAATGAACTGAATTAACATGGCAATAAAGTGATATAAATGGATGAGTGATCATCATTTTGTCTGCACTTGGCATGCCTGACAATCAAGACCACAGAGTTCAAATTCAAATTCATATTCTAGTTTCAGAGAGAGGTATTTAGTAAGCCCAAATCTGGAATGATTTAAAAATGTGTATTAAATGATCTGCTTTAGGGGCTGGAGAGATGGCTCAGCGATTAAGAGCACTGGCTGCTCTTGCAGAAGACCGGGATATGAATCCCAGCACCCACATGGTGGCTAACAACTGTCAGTAACTCCAGTTCTTGAGGATTTGACATTCTCTTCTGACCTCCACAGCACTGCATGACGTAAGTGCACTTACATACATGCATGCATAACACTTGTGGATAGAAAAATAAAACAAACATACAAATAAATGAATACAAAAAATGGATGTGCCTTAAAATAGTGGCTTCACCAACCAAGTTAAATGAAAATAATTCTCCTAATTAAGACTACTACCCTTGGAGGCTACTGTATTCTCACAATCAATAGTGCTGCTTAGTGCATGTTTCTCTAATTCAAAATGAATTTGAAAATCCATTTGTTTCATAAAGCGAAATTTTTTTGTTGACCTTATTTTCAAATAAAAACAAAATGCCTTTCACTAGAAAAAAACACTAATTAGGATTAATGTATAGTTTAAAAATGATAAATTTTATTCTATAATAATAAGGATTTTTATTCAAGTGTTTTAATATTAACTCATATATATGTATATGTATAGACTATAATTCAGCTATCAAAACAGTTTCTGAAATATGCAACTTAACTAAGACAATATTTATAGTTATTAAATTTTGTAGTTTTAATATAGGCATTCAGAACCAAGATTCTTATATATTTTTTTCTCATAATAATTTGTACCTCTAGAGATGGGCTGGCAATTTATCTTTATAAATGTAAATATAGGAATTTTAAGTGGCAAGAATTTGTTAGGTGTTGAAGAAATATCTTCCTGTTGTGCTTTGTCATCACAATACAATGAGTTCCTGAATAAGAATCAGAAGCTCAGGCAACTATTGCAACTGGAGGAAGAGATGAATACATCAAAATAAACTAAAGCATAATAAAATAAAGAAAAACACTGATGGGAAAAATTTATGTGAAAGTAGCAAAGTTATTTTCATGATATATATTAAGAGTTACTACATGTCGTTAGCAAAATCCTTAAAAACGACAAAAGGACAAGTACAAATACTTCTCAAAAGAAGACAAGTCAACAACCAACAGATAAATTGACACATACTTAAGAACAATATTTGGGGGGATGTAAACCAAAATTACCATGAGATATCTTGTTATGTATTGAACACTGTGGCTCATGCCTTTGAAGGATAAAGTAGAGCATTCAGACTTCTTAACTACATAGAGACCCCATCTAAATCAATAAGTAATATATCTTGCACATGCTGAAAGATAGTGTACAATAAAGATAAGAAGTGGAAAATTTGTGGCAAAATTAGAAAACTTCATGCTCTTGCTTGGGAATGTAAAATATTGCAGCGTTATGGAAGAAAAGGTACAGAGATTCCTCCAAAAATTAAAAATCTGGCTGCTAAAGGACCCAGTCATTCCACTGAGTATCTATTCCCAAATATTGAGGCTTAATATTATAACGTCATATCCACATTAACAAATAAATGGAGACATGGTGGATTATAGTTGTGAAGTAAAAGCCACAGATAAATTATTACAGTTATGTTTTGGGGTCTATGCACACAGGAAGGAAAACCTGTCTTTGTGCTAACATGGATCATCTGGAGAACACTATGTAATGTGAAACAAACCAGTCTTCGCAGTATGAATATGGCATGAATTCAATTTCATGAGGTATTTACATCAGTCAAAAATCACGAGCCTGAGAGTATTACTGGGGCATCCAGTGGCTTGGGATTAGGGAAATGGACAGTTATTTTCCAATGAACGTAAAATTTCACTCACCCCAGATAAACAAGTTCTAGGGATCAGAAGTACAAAATAATACTTATGGTTAACAGTACAATATTATAAACTTGTTAAGTGTTTTAAGAGAAAGTGAGAGGAGGTGAGGAAGGAGAGAGGGAAGGGGGATACAAAAAGAAGATACAAAAAAGGCTCTTTCCATGTGTTAAATAGATGTGGTGATGAGGCCTCAGGTTTTAGTACAGATCCACACTGATCTATCTGAACACATAACTACACTAGAGTTCTTTGCATTCACTGAGACTTCAAAATGGTTACCTAAGGAAATATATGTATTCTCTGGTACTAAACGTCTTCAAAATTGTTTCTTCAAGAGTGGTGATCAGAAATAAAGATGTGCTGCAAATTTCATGAGTCAATTCCTATGAACAAATTTGGGTTACATAACATACATCATTTCTTATTTCAAATGAGCTTAACATTTTAAGTTAAAATGCAAGGAATTCCTGGGCTCTTTCTTTGTGTAAATCTGCATCTCTGGCACCTAAAGCTCAAAATACAAACTTTTAATTCAGTTCTCTAAAAGAGAAGACTTTTCATAGATTTTAGATTATTCATTTTTAACTAAATTTTATTTTGAACAGAAGTGAAGTTTCCATACGATAAAACTGTGCCATAAACAGTTTGTTAGCAGAATTTCAGGTATCAATAAGTACTTCTTGAATTGGAAAAGTCTAACTTTCCAGGACCTAGTTTTCTGATGACATGTTTTGTCATTCAAGGAAATGTGGTATACTTTTGTTGAAAACATATATATTCACATATGTGTGGTTATATACATCCAAGTGCTGCAACTAAATGTACGTGTATAGTTTCATCAATATATGTATAAGTATTTAAAACATTTTAAATTATGACCCTATTTTGACTTAATACTCAAATAGCTGGTGAAATTAATTCTGTGAACTTTTATTCTCAACTGACATTATTATTAATCACTTTCACATCAAGAAAAAAGTCAATTTCCAAGGTTACTTTTATAAAACAATACACTTCAGGGTGACTGTTTCAATTTGTTAACAGCTTCTGCTTTTGTGGAACATCAACTGCTTCTGATGATGAAATGGTGAACATCCATATCTCACTTCTTTTTTGACTAATGAACTTCTCCAAACTGCTTTTCTTTTTATTATCCTGGTTAATTAGATTGATTTTCTTTGAATCCAAGATTGCTGGTAAATCATGAATTTGATCAGACGGAGATCAGAATGCAAAGTTGAATTTGTGACAATGCCCTAGGTTATAACCCCAGCAAAAGTTTGTGACAAACTGTACTTAGAAATAATCTTTAATTTTTTTTTGGTAAAAGCATCTCTGTATTGAAATAGGTATTATTCTTTTAGTGTTTGCAGAGCTAAAGCTACAGATGTGACACTGACCAAACCATAAGTATTCTAATAGAGGATGACTTCTCTGAGAGAATGGCATCTAGTTAAGGTAAAGATATATCATTGACATTTATTATTAGGCTATTAAATGGTAATGCAGATAAATATGATTGTAAAGGAGAAGAAAATATTTTGTTAGATAACCAGGAATAGTCATAGAACCATAAAAGTTTTATAGCTTTAAGATAGGGAACATAAAATATTTCATTTGTATTTTAGTGGACAGCAGACATTACTCATGAGTTTGTGTCATGGTAGAAGAGGCAATTCAAGTGTATTCTAATTCTACTAGGGAAGGAAGTGGTTGAAAAAAGTTTTCCCAATAGAAATACACTTTAATATTTATTAATTTTACTCCCCTTCCTCAATTTACTCTACCTGGTTCTCATATGAAGCACTAAGCTACACCCGAGGTAAGAGACATGATGCTATCATTTGAAGAGAAGAAGAAGAGATTTTGCATACTATTTCTCTGTCGTTCATTTTCCTAGGTGTGCTAAGACACTAATACTCTCAGAATTAATAGCTGTTCAGTGATTTAAAAATAAAATTAGAATCAGAAAGGAATTTAGATTTGCATTTTATAGGCAGCAAGGTCCTGGGCTTCAGGGCAGGCATGAACCTCGAAATGATCTTAACATTGAAGCCAAAAGGTCCTCAGGATCACTGGATATGGACTTACTTAAAGAAGGATATGCCTTAGGAAGGAGTTTTGGATGCTTAGTTATTATAAGGGATCTACCTGAGCGGATTCAGCTTCCGACACCTCCATCATCCCTCTGCTGCCCACTGCCTTGGCCATCCTGTTAGGAGGATCTGGGCTGAATACGGTTGCATCTCTTATACCATCAAAGATAGAAAGTGACCTTAAAGATTTCCAGGCTGCTGTCCAACATGTGTGTGTGTGTGTGTGTGTGTGTGTGTGTGTGTGTGTGTGTGACAGAGAGAGAGAGACAGAGACAGAGACAGAGAGAGAGAGACGAGAGATATGGGGGACTAAATCAACAATGACAAGAAACAACAGAAAAGATAGGAATTGGTTTCTCTTTATTTTTGAAAGAGGAAAATAAAGATAACAGTCATGATAGCAATATTATCGTGGATTGATCTGGCTCAGCGAACCAAATGAGAGTTTCCAGAATAGTTAAAATAGAAAGAACTTTGTAACAGGAACTTTGATTGATGGCCATAACCTATGTACACTCTACCTTAGTGATGGGTGAGAATAAAATGCTGCGGCTTGTTTGAGATGAAGAATGATGTTTACTGAGGACATTTTCTTCAGTTCATCTGACAGCAAAGACATGTCTGAGCCACAGCAATGTCTGATTCTTTGTACTTGGAGTTTATTTGGGTCTGTTAGTTGGAATTCTCAGGTGAGGCAGAATTTACCTAAATCTCTCTTTCTCCCTGTGCTTATCAGATTCAAAATCAAATGTAATTGTTGCTTTAATTACAAAGGGCATTCCAAGATTTTTAAGGTTTGGATTCATTCTATCTTTATATTGATATGCAGTCGATCACAACTTCCAACTATTTTGCAACTCAGCATTTCTGTTCTTTTTAGATTTAAAAAAATATCTATTTGTATTTTGTGTCTATGTGTATTTTGACTACATGTGTGTATGTGCACCCACTTCGTGCAGTGCCTGTGGAGGATGGAAGTGGGAGATAGAGCCCATGGAAATGGAGTTACTGACAATCATTAACCATGTGGATGCTGGGTCTTCTTCAAGTTTGTTTTGCTCTTAACTGCCAAGCCATCTCTCCAGAGCTCAGGAGCTTTCTTCATTGAAGAAGTGTTTACATGTCCCAGTGTGCACAGGTAAATAAAATAAGTACATTAATCAAACTCTTGCAGATTATAAATCAGATTATAAATCATAAGAATTAATTTTGTACTAATTCTTCAGAATACATACCATTGTACTGTTTATTAAAGATAAAGCCGACTCTGCATACTTGTAAGATGAGCACCTGTTTCCTTTTATATATAGAATTAAATTGTGCTTAACATTTGATATTATAGGACACAGCATCTTGCATGTTTTTGGATTTGATTGATAGTTATAGTTTGACATTTTAATGATTCTGCTTTCCACAAATGCCTAGTACAAAATGTTGTAGGAGGAAGAGCAGAAGCAGAAATTGCCAGAGATTCTGTTCTAATCCCAAGCCCAAATTCATTTAGTGACTTTTTAAAATAAAATGCATCACATGGCCTGGGTGCAGTTATACACATGCAGGCAATACACTCATACATATAAAATAAATAAACAGATATTCTATTTTTTTAAAAAGTTACAAATTAAATAGCCTTTTAGAAATGAAACATTTTGTTATGTATGTTAAGGGCTAATGGAAAAATTCATCCACTGAAGTCTAGTCAGTCTATCTAAATTCAGTTGTTACAGAAGATCAACTCTTCCTCAGCCAGCAGTAATCAGTTGCCAATAGTTTTTGGCACCAGGTTGGCCTCAGTCTCACAGAGATCTGCCTGCCTCTGCCTCACAAGTGCTGGAATGAAGTATGTGATAAAGGATTCTGAGCCATAACTCTCACCTACCTAAAGAGTCTCTGAGGTAATTTCTGACAGCTTCAGAAATATCCTCAAGTAACTGCTAATTTAGATGAAAAAAATGTGTCTACCTCTTAAATAGATGAGAAGTATAGTAGAATAATGGTATGTCCCTCCCCCCAAATTCCAACCTCATAAAGAAAGAAGGTGATGCCCATCAACCTCTTCTGGATTGATAAGAATATTTATGCAGTTTTACTCTTTCAGAAAACTCATAAATCAACCCAATTTTTCAGGGACAATAAATTGTTAGGCTGCAACCAAGGAGGATCAAAGCTGTGATAGAGAATTAGGTTCGATATCACAGGGCAGAGAAAAAGTTTAGGAGTTTTGGATTATTAAAATGAGTGCAAAGTAACTGTATAATGCAGAATTATAACTATCTTTCCACAGCTGAACAGAAACAGAGAAATCACTTCCCTTAATTAATCTAGATGTTCCCTCTCACCAAAGAAAGTTTTTGCTTTTCAACACAAAGAGCTACAGTTTCATTCAAGAGGTCTGAGAGAAGAAATCACAGGCCTAAAAAGCCTAAAGCTCATACTTTACAGAGAAAACAAGAAAGATCCAAATTACTGAAACACAGATTATAGAATACACAACACCTTGTACCTCTAAAGCCATCCCGCATTATCCTACCAGAATGTCCATGCCCCTCCAAACAATACTGACCTCAACTTCAGTATCTCTTACTCTTCGATTATGTGCTATCTCCTTGTTGCTTTTTGTGTCTGTTAGGAGAACTGTTGCCCAGTGGCCCTGTTCACTGTATTCAAGTTTCTGTAGATCTTCCATAGCATGCATTTTAAAAGAAGAAGGGTTGAGATTTTAAGATTAAACACAGGGCAGATTGAGCAATAGTAGTAGTAAAGTTTCAGAAAAGAAATGACTTCTAGGAAATACATCTAATCCATGTGTTCCATTTTCAAGGAGGCTTTATATTGCTCTATAGATGAGATTTATCGTTGCTCTACACTCCAAAAAATTATTGTTTATCTTATGGTCTATCTTAGAGCCTTTCAAGTGCTTTAAAATGCAAAAATTATTTGGAGGTTATCCTCTTTTAAAAAAAGAGCCTGTTTACACATGAATATATATTAAAAATTAACTATGTAATAAAATAACAGTCACTGAATAATAAAAGAATATTCAGTAATGAGATATCCCCCACCATTCTTTTATTATTTTGCTGAGCTGTAATATATTGTCTCTCCTAAGAGGCATCACGGCAGAGTAAAAGCCAGATCTGAGGTAACATGGCTTCAAATACTGTTTGAAAATCTATCTGCTTCATAACCTTGGCAAATGCCCTAAACTCTCAAAGACCCAGTCTTCTCAAATGTCAGATGGAGGAAAATATTTCTTGTTTTAAGTTATCGTGAAGATAAACATCTTCCAAAGAGAACACCATATCAGTAAGATTCATATATAATATTCCAAATTTTGTAAAATGAAAGTCATGTTATTAAAAGTTCTGCAGTATCTTACCATGGAAAACAACCATATAACTCTTCCACTAGTATTTTTCAGTATTTAAGAATATAATAGTTACTTCTCTAACTCTGTTGAACACACTTTGAAACAAAGAAAAATCTTGAAAATCTCAAAACACATGTCACCTAAAAGGTCACTATTCTTTCCTTCTGAAAGTAGGAACAGGCTTTCATCTCTCTGCTCTCTGTTGTTCATGTCTTCTTCTGTCCTCCTCCGTCCTCCTCTGCCTCTTCCGTCCTCCTCCGCCTCCTCTGTCCTCCTCCCTCTACTTTCCCTCATCCCCACCACTCTCCTTCATATTCTCCCTTCTTTATCCTTCTTCTATTTTCCTTCTCCTGCTTCCTCTTATCAATTCACATTGGAAGATGAGACCTTAGTTAAATTTTCTACTAAAAATTAAACCAAATGACACAGTTACAGTCATTCTGTCTCTTAATAACCCATCACAGAATTATGAATGATTGCCCAGTTGGAAAGATGTATGAGGTAAACTATTCCTACAGAGAAAGGATAGATGAGTTAAGCTTGTTTAATTTGTTTTTCCAAAGTTTAACTTTCCTGCCAAAAGTGGCCCTGTGGGAGGTAAGTAGGATCTACAATAACAGTCTCCCTTCTATTTGGGCAGACCTGTAAGGAAGGAGGAATGACTGTTCATGCCACAGAATTCTCAGATGTTAATAATTGTATAAAACAAAGCATCATGATTTCTATATGAAGGGATTGTTTGATTGCTAATTTAGAGTTATTCCTATCAAAGATTTTAGAAATCAGACTGATTTCTCACAACACTGGAGTTGAAATCATATGAAAACATATTAAGAAAAATATTAAGGAATATATTCAAGAATGATTTAGTTTTTTATGGTTCTTTACTTCCAATTTTACTCAAAATATTCTAAAATGCCTCTTTAAAGTTTAGCCAGTAGTGAAGTACATATTTCTGGATTTTAAAAGGAAATTGGAATTATAAAGTCTTTCAATAGAAATCTTTTCTATTATTTTGGATAAAGTAACAAAACTCAAAACTGTGCTAGTCCACCTGCACCAACTAAAAAACTTACCAGTTATAAAAGACAAAGAATTCAATTCTTCTTTATAATACACTTTTATTTATTATATCTTATTAAAATCCAAATATATGAACTAACAGCATGTAAAACAGGAAATTAGGAATGTAGACTTCCATTTTCATTCCCAATATTTCTAAGAGCTTATAAGAGACAGCCTCCTAAAACCTGTGCTTTTGTATAATGCCAAATAGCATATGAAAAGGACATTGACAAGTCCTGGGCAAGTGTTTCTCTCAGACCGTGACCTTAGTGAGTGGAGGAGGTGAGACATCACATAAGATCAGACTATATAAAATATGCACTGAAGGAGTTTATTATGGGTGGAAATCACCGACCAACCACACTCATTCAAAGCTCTGAAGAATGAACTCACCCAAAATACAGTTCAGTTTTACTTATCAGATTTCACTTGTGTTTCTGAGACTGGATTTTTATACTCCGTGTTTCCTGGAACTTTATGTAACAGGGGATGATACTGATTCCATGTTCTCCTGCCTCCACCTACTTTGTGCTGAGATAATAGGTACAAGCCACTATGCTTGGGAAAAATATACTGAATACATACATTATATAGATCAAACTTGTATGCTGATAGAATTCATCTTTTATCTGAGTTAAAACTGCTTCAAATTCCACATTTAAAATCCAAAATTTTAAGTTTTTATCTTTTATTTTTATGAATATCATACATGAGTATTGTGTTTACATTATTTCCATCCCTCTGAGCCCTCCTCCATCTCCTCCCACATCCCTCACTCCCTCTTAATTTCTTCTCTTCTTAGATTATTATTCCAGTGAATACACACATTTATTTGTAAACACACATGTACGTGTGCAATGCTTGGGCATGCCTGTGTTTAGGGCTCCCTATGTGGAATGAGAACACATTTCAAGACAGTCCCTGGAGAAACAGCTCCCCTTCCCTTAGGTCTCATATCCATTGGTAGCCCATGGCTCTTGTTCTTGAGCTGGGATGCTATGAAACTCCCTGCCTTTGGCTTGACATATCAACTTATTTTGTCATTATATGCATTCTTTGCCAAATTCAGACTAGATAAATTTTCTGGCTCCATGTACAGTTACTGTTCAGTTTTTCGACATGTGAATTTTGCTGGTGGGAATTGGTTACTAAGGACAATTGGAAGATACTGAGCTTCTGAAGATTATTTATGTTTGGTCCAATAGTCACCATCTTTCTCCTTTCTTCGCTGTTTAATTCAGATATAGAAGAAGATTTTGGTTTTTTCTGGATTTGCTTTTTGTTTTTATGTAAGAGACAAGTAGTTTTCTTTCTTCTCAATTTAGTAATATAGCACATCCTGCCAACCATGACATTTTTGTCTCTATGCCTGCAGTAGATTGTCTCATAACTTCCTCTTTTTCTTTCTGTTTTCATTTTAGGGTTTTAAGGTGGATCTCACTCTGTAGCCCAGGCTTGATTTAACCTCATTCCAATCCTCTTATCTCAGTCTTGCTGGGTTACAGATTTGAACTACAATTAGCCCTCTAATCAATATGCCTACCAAAATACTAGCAGAAGTTCTTACAGATGTGTAACCACAGTAAGTCCCCTCTGAGCTTGATTTCTTAATTTATACAATGTGAAATCTGAGTTAAATGGCCTTCAAACATCTTTAGATAGGAGAACTATGAAAGAAAGAAAGACAGAGAAAGAAAGAGAGAGACATAAAAGAGAGAAGGGATGAGGGCAGACAGAAGCAACTACATGATGGCAGGGAATAGATAGCAAGCAAAAGTAGTAGATGAAATCTAAAGCATATATGCTTTACCAGTTCTGGAGTTGTGCTGAATACTCAGAAAGGGCAGAACTTCTGCTTACAGCCTGGAGAATCTGGTTAAGTCCAAGGTAGTGACCACAGTAGATGTAAGAGCATTAACAAAGAGCCGATTCTAGTCACGCTCTTTTAGCGGAGTAAATGTACACTACAGCGCTCTGTTTATGAGAGGTCTCCACTCTTTCTTCTTTTATTAAAAGGAAAGAAAAGATAAAGAGGAGACAGGGACAGAGAAATGTAGCTAAGGTTGTTCATGGGTACTTTTAAAAGATAAGGATTTCCCTAGAATGTTAGCAGGTGTGCAATTCAGATAAACAAAGTAATGGTACTTTAAAGTTTTATAAGATTTTATTTATATGTTTTTTATATGAATGAGTGTTATAACTACATGTATGTAAGTGCACCCATGCCATGCAGGGAAGAGGGCATTGCATCCCCTGTGAGTGGAGTTACAGATAATTAAGCACCGTCTGGGTTCTGGGAATCAAATCCAGTTCTTTTGCAAAAGCAGACAGTGTTCTTAACTGCTGAACTATCTCTTTAGCCCCTTAATAAATTTCTATATTATTGTGACTAACAATTTAAAAGAAGCTAACAAACCACAAAAAGGAAAAAAATCAAAAACTCAAAATTGTTGGTCAGGATTTTTTCAAATATTCTCATGCTACTCAGTTTCACATAGACAGACTCATTAGGGAAAATGACTTACCTTTGAAGGTTGAGTTCAGATCCATGTTTAGGGTATTAACCTATTGTTCTCGAAACACTGAGCACTCCATACTAAATCAGATATTCACCTGGAGTGTTTAGTGAATTAGTACTCAGCCCCAATGATACATTTAAGTCATAACATTCACTGAGCTGCAGTTTTTACTTTTGCTTTCTGTTCATAATTTCTCTGTGACTTTGGGAGCCGCACAGAACTGCACCCTGCCTGTTTCCTTGGGTCTAAATTTAATCTTCTGTCATTCTTTATTAAATATATTCCCTGCATCCTTTGTAAGTGCTAAGCAAATAGCTTGCTGTTACGTACAGTGACAAATGTAGACATGAGCCTCCCTGAACTTATCTTGAAAGAGAGAGGGAAATAAAGGATATAAATAATGTGTGCTTTGTGCTATGCAAGGAACTATTATGCGCAGTTGAAAGTGACAAATTCCATAAGGAAGTTCAGGTAAAGTACAATGCATATTCAGAGAAAGCAAGATTATTCAAGGTAGGAATAAACAGAAAGGTATGAGTTGGAATTTGATCTGAGCACAAAAGCTTGGATGGAATTTAAACATGGAAATAAGGAAAGACGTCATCCGGACAGAAGCACGTGCATTCATGAAGCTGAGTTTACCCGAAGTCTAAAGGAAAAACAAAAATATAAAAAACATAGCATCCTTTGAATGTGAGTCTTGTAAATGATGCTTATTGAAGATGTTCAGAGTTCAAGATATATACTGTGATTTTAATATGGCACAGACATTTTTATAAAGCTGGGAGAGAAATTATTAATTCATTTAGGAAGTCTAATCAAATATATATTTGTTTTTTAGTTTATCTATAGTTTATGTAAATTATGTGTATGTGTGTATATCTTTCTTGACAATGGAAATAGAAAAGCATTTGAAAGATACTCATAGAAATAAAGATGAAAGCATCTTTCATCAGCATAAGTCTGCCTCATTGCCTGTATTCACAGAAGTGTAAAACAATGTATCCAGTAAGATCTATCATAGCTTACTTACCCTAATGCTGGGACCATGCTTCCTAGAGCACGGAGATAAAAGAATGTTTCCAAAAAAATTTGTCTTATGAAAAATGCCACCATAGAGAGAATGCTAAGTCTCCAGGAATGAATTACTGTTCTGTATAAGAATGAACAGTACCAAGTACATGAGAAATCAAATGATCCCAGATCCATTTGTGGGAGAGAAAAGATTCACTTAAGTAACTTTTATCAGGGAAAAGCCTTATGCCGGAGTTCTGGTTGGCATACTGAACTGCCTGAGTTCACACTCAGATCATGGCTGTGTTCCATCACTGGATCCACCTCCTTGCCGAGACGCAGGGCAGTATCCACTCTTCCGTGCCTCACTTAGGTTGGATGCTAGGGGGTAGGCAGGAAGCCATATTTGAACTTTTCTTAAATGTTTCTACATATGACAGCACTGAAAATAAAATAAAACAAAAGGTAGAAAATAGCAAAGGAATTAATAAATTAATGGCTTTGCTTGGGACTTAGAACAACTGGCGGCGGGAAAATGCTATCTCCAGCCTCTTTTCTCCTCTGAAATCACACCAACTTTGGGTTTTACACTGGAGCAAGAACACTTGCAATCCTTCATGTGGTTAGAAATTTAAACACTGCCAATGATACATCTCTCATTCCACAGTTCAGAAATGATGATTCAAACCATCATTTTATCCCCGTGCAGCTTGAAATAATGGGTCTGTGCCACAAGCGTTCTGGTAGGAAGATATGTTAGATTTCCTACTGATTCTTTAAGCAATACCCATCTGAACACTCTTCAACACTAAAATCTTCTTTTTTTTAACATGAAGGGAGGAAAATCATGAGAAAAATATTTATAAATGAGCTTACTGTTCACTGTTACTTGATCTTCCATCGTGGCAGCCAGTGTCTCTCATCCCTCCACAACAGGCTTGGATGTGTGTTAAGCAAGTCAGTAACCCATAGACACCATGATTTTGTAGTTTTTATTACCATCAATAAACACTAAAATATATAAGAGCTTGAATAATCTCTTCAGAAAAAAGGCATAAGATATATATCTCTAATATATATTATTACATATTTTATATATACATATGTATATTACAGATAAGGTTCTTGGTCATGTTTTTATTTCTGTGGGTTTTTTTCAGGTTCATATAAAAGCTGTATTGATATTTTCTTCTGTCACATATTTTAATGAATTTTTTGTGATAATTTTCCTACTAAAAAGTTGTGATTTTCTTAGTAACATTATCTTTTCCCTGTCTAGGATTCTGCACTATGTGAGAACTTGTTATATTACATTGTAGGAACCATTTTAAAAATTTTCTGTAACTTGTAAACTCTAGAGATTATGTAACACATGTTTACTTTGCAAAACCCTTTGCTTATTTTGGTGACCTTGGACTGGTTTCTTCAGTTTCTAAACTATGAGGTTTTTACCTATAAACTCGTACACAGAGAGACTTCTCCAGGACATCCTATAGCATGCTTAGAGTTTTCAAGTGTCTTTTATTTTAAACACACACAAACAGACTCTCTCTCTCTCTCTCTCTCTCTCTCTCTATATATATATATATATATATATTTAAAGTTCATATTGTTGTGTCTTTTTTTATAAAGACTCCCATCACATATAAATGTATTAAATAAATGTATATTATTTGCTTGTTTCTGCTAACCTGTCTTTTGCTATAAGAAGCTGAACCATGAGTCTTGAGATGACTGAGGAAAAGAAAATACTTTTTCTTGTCTACAGAATGCAAGGACAAGAAAAGCAGAATCTTGAACATAACCTGATTCTTTTAAACTGAATGCATCACCTGTAAAAGGACAGGTTACATAAAATATCTCATTACAGCCACACATGGTGGAGCGTTTCTTTGCACACATTGAAACAGAACTGAACTTTCTATTCTAACCAAAATGATTAGTTTTCCGTGGTCAGAATGATTTTCAGAATAGCATCTGTTCACTAGGATAGAAGAGTGTTTTAAGCTCAAACTAGCCGTAATCAAGGGTGTAGACATTTATTAACCTAGTGAAAGTTAATTCCTGTCTCCTTTAAGTTTAAAGCTTCTGCCCATCTACTGTGTGACTGCAGTTGCTCTTTAGAAGAGTCCTTGGGGCTGGATCATGTCTGTAATTCAAGTTACAGGAGCAACTTCTTGTCAAGTGACTGACAAGGTATTCTCAAATGGACCACTTCATGACACATTTGAACTTAATTGGTCCGAATTGTCAAAATCCTGGAGATGGTGTCTGCATGCAAGAGTTTATTGATTCAGGCCACACACGGAAGGGGCACAGAGACCTGGTGCACCACACAGTCTACCTTTCTGAGAAACAGCAGTTACCTACAAGCCCTGGTGCAAACTGGACCTATCCAACACTCACACCTTCCTTTTACACACAAGTTGATGAAGAATTCACTTACTGATATGAACATGTGACAGGATTACTTGTGCTTTGCTTTTCTTAAGAGAGAGACTGCAGCGTGGGCCAACTGACGGAGCAAGGCAAGCCACTGCAGTTGGCAGCTTCGGCAAACAGATCTGTGGAGCTGCCACAGCAGCAAATGGTGCTGAAAGGCACAAAAAGGAGGACAGGAAAAGCACTGGGCAAGACACAGAATGATTGATAGCATGCCTCTTTTGCTGGGTGCCATCTGGTGAAGTCTGCAAGGAGATAAGTGAGCAGAATATAATGTTTTAAGTAGCTTGCTACTTTTATGAAATCAATCAACGCAATGGCACTCAAAAGCAGCATGTCAACTTGCCCTCCCAGATTCGAGCCCTTCCCCTCTCCTGTCAAAAATAATTTTGGTAAGTAAAAAGAGGTCTTATGCCATATGGGTTTTAATATGATAATTTTAAAGCTTCTACTTTCTTTCCTTCATCAGTTGAGTAACAGGAAAGAGTCTATTGCATGGATTCTGTTCCAAAAATTCCTTGGAAAAGATGCTCCATTTTGTGGTTGGTTATTTCATTCATTAACATTCCTTGTGTTCAAAGTCATGGTTTTCATTGAAAGTGAAAGTGTTCTTTTAAGTGAAAAAATAATATTCCAAGTGTAAATATTGGTGTATAGTTTATGCAGAGGCTTTTGAAAATCGGTTTGTACCTGTCCTCGGTAGAGATTTAACTGGAATAAGATATCTCAGTAACTTGTATATGTATCAAAACCTGCTTTCACTCAGAAACCTTGAAAACTCTCTCTTTCTTTCTTCACACAATGAAAAAGTAAACAGATTTTCTTTTTAAGTCATGTCTAGACTTAAATCTACTCTTTAAAAGTCCAAAGATCATTTGAGGCATTGAATTAACAACAGGATTAGTTCTAGGGAATGTCATCAAAGCATTTTTTAAAATGAGTACACTAGAGAGGACTTATATATGGATAGAGAGGGCTAGCCTGTAGTTCACATGGAAATTGAATCATTAAGGATGAATGCAAAGTTGTGTGCACATTTTCACAGTGTGCATGCATTTCCACAGGAATAAGACCTTATACTATTCTAGAATTTGTTTCTCTTGTAAGTCAAATTGCTACAATGGATGAAAAATAAAATAAATTATGTCTGCACAATAAAATGAAAATTCACATGAATTCAGTGCCAGGGGTTAGCAAAAGGATAAGGGAATAACTTACTTTTTTATTTATCTATTTCATGTGTCTATTCATAATAATATCAAATTTAATTGTATTAATATTGAAATTAAGACAACATTTTGGTACTAGTAATGTGCATATAAGAAAAGTCAATGAAATCTATGAAAAGAAAGTTAAAACTTACAAAATTAATGCCATAATTTATAGCAATTGCAAATCCTTGCTGAAAAGCAAATTTCCACTAGCTGGGTAATTATCCCTAGAGGAAAAACAACACTTAACTGTCTTAGTGAATTTATACCAGTATTTCTTTTTTACTACAAATAACCTGCCATTGTCTTCTGTGAATTTATATTGAAAACAGGTAACATTTTATTTCCTTTTCCCCAAAATTTTACAATCAAAATGGGCACTATTTTAGATCTATCCCTTGAAGTGTTTAGGATTCAGAGTTAAAGATTAAGCCATCAAAAATAAAACTTGGGGTTCCAGAGATCAAACAGTGGTTAAACACATATATTGTTCTTGCAGAAGACTTGAGTTCAAGTCTCAGCCCCCAAATGCTCTTGCAAGATGAGATAAACTCTGGAGTTTTTAGGTTATAGCAAACTGGTAAAATATACACCCAGTCTTAACGATCTGCACATTTGTAGATTCACAGGAATAAATGGTTCTTGGAGATTCTGTTTGCAGCATCAAAGTTGACATTGCTTTTGCTCTGAGAAAAGTAATATCCGGTTTTTAGAAGTGAACGTTAAATGCTATTTCTGAGTGGTAGGAGGTAGATGGTAAATACCTAGAGAGAAACAATGTTATGTAGATTTGTTACCAACATTCAGGAATGTATTTTTCCCTTGGCAAAGTGACAGAAGATAACAAAAACATCAAATCCCTAATTTATTCAGCTAATAATGAATGCATCTACTTTTAACAGACACCCATTCAGTAGAAGTGGGAAGAAGAGGAAGGACTTTTTTTGCTACTGTTTCATTCTTATTAGTACATGTGATATGGCAACAGGTAAAGACACAGCGATATCATTAATCCAACAGCCCGTAAATTCAGAGAAGCAGCTTCTTGCAGTAGATGGCACAGAGCACAGAGATCATCAAGTGATCAATTTACAGAAAACAAGAAAATGTGGAGTGCTTGACCATACTTGTGATGCTTAAACCACATCATCTCCTTTCGAGGCCCAGGGTTTACTGAGAAACAGGGGACAGACACTCTTTAAGAACCAGAGGTGGTGATGTCTACAAGGAGGCCATGTTTTCTGGACAGAGCAAGGAAGTTGTATGTATCAACTCATAGCATTTGTGACAACATGCACAAGACCTGTGAAAGTCCAAGCCAGGGAAATTTCAGCATGAAATTAGAGTGCAGGGTGTAGGCAAGAGGCTCCAGAACTAACTGAGTATCAGTTGGTAATTGACACCTGCTGGGAAAAGGATAATCAGTTTTCTTTAAGCCTGTGAGACCTGGCATCTTGGCCAGATTCTAAGTGATAGACACACACCTAAGATCATTTGGGGAACACGAATTAGATAAGACTGTAAAATATTAATAAAGGTGTAGCATGAAAAAAGAAGGCAAAGAACAGTTTTCTCTCTGCCATGAGGGACGGACGTCGACCTGACTGACAACGAAGTAGCCAATGGCTTAAGGGAAACGCAGGGGAGGCTGGGAAGAAGAGAGGTGGGTTGGGTGCGAGGTATCCATCTTGGACCCTGGGGGTTCCTGTGATCAAAATGCAAGCTCCATCATAGGCAACCTCCCTCCCTTTCCCTCTGGAGATGAACTTTTTGTGAGTAACATGGAAAAACTAATCTCTCTAAATAACATTCTCTAATCGTTCAGTCGGTTCAAACCTGAGGGCAGGACGAGGCCGAATGCTGGGTCCTGCCATGAGAAAATTTATGCAACAAAAGGGTATGAAGTTGAGGGCAGATCAGAGAGGAGATATGAGAGGAGATCTGATTGTTATCAAAGTAAATAGTATGAAATTCCCAAAGGAAAAGTAAAATGTTATTTTTAAAAAAGAATTTTCACAAGCAGCAAATTCTGATATTCTAAGTGATGAGAGTCATACTGCACCATGGTTCTGATAGTAATCAAGTTAAGTTGACATCACAAGGATTCCTTAAGAAGTGTGAATATAGACAAAACTGGAGTGACAGAAGAGACAACAATAATATGCAGGTGAGAAGAATTTTAAAGAGGAGGATAAATTATGGTAATAAAGAAAGAAAGATACGGATCCTGCTAGATCGAAATTGCTCCACAGTAAGCAACAGTAAGATGAGAAAGAGATGTGACTGATCTCAGCCGACATGCTCTGATAACTGCCCTTCAACTTGACAGTGTCCTTCCACATCTTACAATGAGGGCCACATTCTTCATATTGCTCCTCAACAGAGGATCTTCAAGTCTTCTTGACAGACAAGAAGAGAGGAGAATGAAGAGCTGGTCAGACTTTAAAATATTTTTTTCAGGAAAACATATTGTAAGAAGATCATACATATTTCAGGAACATGTACTTTCTCTGTCTCCATCTGTAACTTCTCCTAATAAGAAGTGCACTCAAGAAAAAAACTCAATCATATCTAAATATGTATTTCACAGATGAAGCTGTATTTATTTTGTTGCCAATTACCTGGATGGAGTCCTTTATCCAGATAGGAATCTTGGGTAGACTAATAGAGATTCCTCCAGTGCTAAGAATGCAAAGCCCTGTGTATCTTAGTCTCAGGGGCAAATGAGTAGGTTAATGACACTGAACAAAGAGAGTCAGGGACTAGTGCTTTAGGCTTAGCATCCAGAGACTTAAGGTTCTAGGAATTCAGGTTGGTAATTTGTTACTCTGGATTTTTAGCAACAATGGCTCTACTGTTATGGAATTTTCAGGCACAGGACCCACACGTACAAAGAAGTCACCCAAGAGCATCCTGTGGAGAAGTTGTGGAATGTTATTTTTGCCAGCAGACCCAAATGAGGTAACACTAAAGTTCTGGGCATGCGTCCTGGTTCCTAGGAGTTTTGTAGGTTTGCCTTAGATAATTTTTCACATACTACAGCATTTCTGGATTCCAGTTGCAGCCACTTTGACCACTAGCACAGATGCCTGTGTGCCCCAGGAACACTGAGGAGAAATTTTTGCACACAAGTGACCACGCATGGTTATAGAAGCAGATATTGAAGATAGAGGTTAGAACATTTGTCACCAAACATGATTGATTTTACAAGCCTCTAGCAAACACACACACAAAAGTTGCATTAAAGGCACAGGTATGTATTTCTCCTTCTCTCTAACACTTGTAGCTATCAACTCTTCCTATAGCAGGGAGAATTAGCAACAGAAAGACACAGAAAGGCTACAGTTATTGAGGAGACCTCAGGTCCTGTGACCAATTGAGGAGACCTCAGGTCCTCTGACCATGAAACCTCCTGTATTAGTTATATTTCTTTTGCAGTAATAAAACATCAAACATGACTAAGGCAAGTTATAGAAAGAAGAGTTTATTGGGCTTACACGTTTAGAGGGATGAGAGGCTATCATGGAGGGGAGGAATGTCAGCAGGTAGCTGGAACAGAAAGTGGAGTGCTCACATCTTGAAATAGCCACAACAAGAAGAGAGAGAACAGAAGTGCAACAGATCTACAATCTCAAGGTCCCAATACCTCCCACCCATAAGGACATGCTTTCTCCACAGTGGCTACACTTCCTAATAGTACCATAATCCTCTTCAGACAGTGCTACCAAATGATCATGTCTTTAAACACTTGCAGCCTCTGGAGGGCATTCTCATTCAAACCAATATATTCTGCTTCTTGACCTGCAGAGCCTCGTGACCATATCAAAATGCAAAATGCATTTCTTGCCACTTCAAAATTCACATAGTCTTTACCCGTCTCAATACTATTCCAAAGTGCAGAGTGAAAAATCTCTTCTGAGATTCAAGGCAATGGCTTAACTGTAAGCCCCTATGAAATCAAAAGAAAAAATGACAAGCTTCCAACATACAATGATACTGAAAACACATTCCCATTCCCAAATGGAGGAATGGGGACATAGCACGGAAGTAGTGGACCAAATCAAGACTGGAAACCAGCAGGGCAAACGTCAAATCTCGTATCTCTATATCTCATGTCTGAATTTTAGTTCTAAATGGCTTGGGTGGCCAGCTTAAGCCTAGTCCCTCCCCCTCCAGTGTTGCCAGAAGTAAGAAAAAACTGACACTGGCAAGTTAGGCTGCCAGCTTAGGATGAATCTTGTTCCCCTGGGGTCACAGCTGCACTTTTAAATGTTGTGACTTTCTAGGAGCAGATAATTCCTTAGTTTGTTTCCTTTCACAAGATGGAATCTTAGCCACGTGGCTTCTTCCCTGAGGGTGCTCTTTCCAGTGTAGAAGTGCTAATCTGGTGGTTTATCTGTAATGGCTCCAATCTCCTTATTTAAGAGAACTTCCTTCCAACACATGCCATGGCTGCCACATAGCTAAGATTCCTAATACTCTATTTCTCTTCAAACTGTACATGTTGTCTCTCTGCTCCACTCCCTCTTTTTAATTTTAGTTATCGATAATACTATTAATAACCACGTCACTGATTCCATGTTAAGCTATCTTTAAATTTCATCAGCTAAAGAGTTTAATCCATTGTATTTTAATTTAGCCTCGGGAAGGTCTTTCATCTGTGGGCAGAAGGCAGTCATATGTTTTGCCCAAATATACCTGTTTCTGTTTAGGTCTTTGTTTCTCTCTCCCTCTGGAACTCATTGACTAGGGTCTCTGCTAGAACTTTCCATTAAGTTTTTCTTACATCATTCAACCACATTTCTATTTCAGATGTCCAAAGTCTTCCTCTACATTCCTCCAAAAACCAACATGATCTTGTATATTACAAAAAAGACCCACTCTCTGGAACCAACATCTTTATTACTTTTTGTTGTTTGATATACCATACCCAAGGCAACTTAAAGAAGGAAGCATTTATCAGACTCATAATTCTGTAGCGATAATAGTTCAACATGTGGGAAGTCATGGCGGGACGTAGCCGGAACTGAAAGCTGACCTCTCACCGATTCAGTTAGGCACAGAAAGCAGAGGAGGCAGACTGGAAATGAAGAAGCTCCACACTCTGAAAGCCCAGCCCCTGTGGTGGACACCCTCCATCATGGCCACACTTCCAAAGTTTACCATGACCCCCAAACAGTGTCACTTACTGAATAAGTTTTCAAATACTTGTAGTCTGTTGAGGACATTCTCATTCAAGCTACCACACCTCCAGTGACAAGTTTTACAGTTTTCAGGCTTAGAGGGCATTCAGTGCTTGACAGCCACCAGCACTGCTGGGATCAGGTATAGGGTGCTGAGATGTTCAGACCTTGAACACAGCTTTTCTTTCAGCTTATGGATCAAGGATGCTGGCAGCATGGCCCTTTGGTAACTACGTTCAACTCTTCCAGTGCCCAGGACTCGTGGTTTCTTATCTTCGAGTCCACCATCCCTCTTGTCTCCATGCCCTCATCTTTTCTGTCTTAGCCACTCTGACATTTCTTAGCTGCCCTCTAATTGCTCTCCCCACTGCCTCTTAATTTTGATTCATGAATCACACTTAAATCTCCCTGTAACTTGGTTCCTTCTTATAGTATGCATCAATAACTTATTTTCAAAGTGGATTTGGGGCTTGAAGTTGAAACACCAGAGGACCACACAGGAGAGTGTTTCCAACCTAGCTCCCAAAGTTAAATAAACAGAAGGCTCTACACCCAGTAAAGAAGTATGGCATGCATGTCAGCATCATCCATGGCAGGTCAATCATGTATGTCAATCCTAGCACAGCCCCTCATGCAAAAAGTGGGCTGCCCTTCTATTAGTCATGGTAGATTCTTGCGTAAACTTTCTCAAGTGGCCTGTGTTTTCACAAACCATAGCTGTGCTAGCCTGCTGGAGGATGTGCTCCCCCATGGATCTGGGATAAGGGACTAGATAGTCTAATGAATAATCAACTGAGTTTTGTGATGTCAAGGAACAGTACAAACCATTTGGAATGCTTATGGTTGGAGGAGTTCATTCAAAAAAGAGTTGCTTCAGCAGCAAGAAGCTGTGTCTTCAAGCATTTTTAAGGCATCCATAGATGCATCAGGGCATCACCGTGGATGCATCAGGGCAGACTGCTGGCTAGTGTGTTGACAATCCTTTGTTCAAGGTCATATGGGCAACACAGAACAATCTAGCAGCTGTAAATTGGAAGATAATTGTCTACACCCCATCTTAACTTATTTACCAGATAAAACAAGCATTGAAGTGGGTGTTTGCAACAAAGACGTATCATTAGTATTTACAATGATTGAGCTGCATTTAGAGTGCTCTATCACACGTCTCTCCTGCCCCAGCACCTAGGGCAAGATGCTTGCTACTAAAGTATCTTTCTTATAGTCAGCATGACTTTCATGAAAGTCCTAAATTTGACATCTCAGACACATCAAAGTACTATTTATATAATAAAGTTTAAAGCCAAGAAAGAGTGGTCACAAATATACATTTATGATGAAGCACTGGTTAATTATCCATTTCATTATATGGAAGTATAAGTCACATGAACATCAGATGCCCACTGCTGAAAAGGTAGATAGAATGCTTAGGCATTAGTAGCAGGAGTATTTATGAATTAGCACAATGAGTTTGAACTTCACATATTTTTCTGCTTCTGTTTTCAGCAATGTTAACATTTCAGCCTTGATTATTGTAACAGACCACCACACGCTGCTTCTGATTGCTCTCTCGCTTGTATACTTGGTGCAAGGAAAGGATAATCAAAATTTTCTTTAACTAAGCTCTCCAATGGGGACAATTAAGGCAAATATATTTACTAATAAGCTATCATGAACTGGAGTTCATAGATTTTTAAATACAGCCTCCCAAAATTCACAATGTAAATTTTTGTTTCTTTTTTTTTTTATTGCTGTTGTTTTTAACTGTTGCTCAATAGAAATTAAACCCAAACCCAAAAATTAGCATGTGGACTCCAAAGTACTGCTGAATAAATACAGGTCCCATGACCAGATTGCCTATGACTGGCCAGTGAATCCATGGACAGGGCATTCAGAGAACATGCATCCATAGATGCCCCTTCTCTGACCACTGTGTGAATGAGCAACATATCCAGGACATAGGTATCTATGGCCTGTACATCCATGGCTTATGTAACAATGGTACTTCCATGTAAGCTGCATCCATGACCTCTGCATCGAAAGCTAATGCCTCTATGGCCGGTGCATTCATGACCACTGAAAACATATGTGATACTACTTAAGCCAGCTCATCCCTGACCTTGCTTCTATCCATGACCAATATATCTATTTCCATTATACCAATTATCAACATATCCATGATCGTTGAATTCATGTCAGTGTATCTATCAATAGTGTGTCTTATGACCAGTGTATCCATAGACAATGCATCCATGTGGAGCATATAGATGGTTAATATATGTATATCTAGCACAGCTATGATCAGTGTATTCATGAATAGCATATTCTTGACCAGTTTGTGTATGAACAATATAACTATGACCATCCACAGATGACTAGTATATTCATGATCAGAGTTTCTGTGATCAGTGCATCAGGACCAGCATATCCATGATGAGTGTAGCCATGGCCAGTGCAGTCAAGGACATGCATTATGAGAACAGCCTGGGTGAGGTGCTACGGCCTGAATGCTCACAGCTCTTCACAGTACAATGTTGAGACCATTAGTCATGGGCTTAGAATCTGGTAGGTAATTAGGTCATGAGGGTAGAAATCTTAAGAGTGAGCTCAGTCTCTTTATCAAAGAGACCCAGGAAGCCCTTTTCCTTGTCAGAGGGAGAGCACACTGCAAAGGCAGCTATCTTTGAGCTTGGTCAGGGCTCTGATTAGAAACTCACCATATGGGATATTTTATTTCAGAATTCTAGCTTCTAGAATTGTGAGAAATTAATGTTATTTATAAGTCACCTAGTCTACAGCATTTTGCCACTGAACTCAGAAAAAAAAGTAGGACAAGAAGAAGGCTTACCTCCATAATTTCAATATTCCAAATAAAATGTGAACAGCATCTATGGAATTTTTCTGATCCTAAGGATTTGGCTTAAATTATAATTGGAGCATATGCATCTGAAACTCATAGCAAGTTCTTATCATTCCATCTGGTTCTTAACTCTAAAATTAAAAGTCTTTTATTATTTATTATATTTCAGGACCTGAGGGTAAACACCAAATAGATATCTCATGAGTTTATTTACACTAACTAACAAAGTTTGCATACAGTAAGTAATACATATTGATTAACATGGAAAACAAAGTTACTTCATTTAAAACATTACATTTTATAATGTTTTACATGAAAATTATTTTCTGTGGGTGTTAGTAAGATATACTTAGATAATAGTTGAGTTAAGATTGACAGTCACAAATACTGATAAAATTATTTCTGTACGATACAATAAAATCGAATAAATGGAACATGATAAGCATAAATCCAGTGGAAGTACCCAACTACAAAGTCTGTGAAGACATCATTCGTGTAGATGTAGAAAATATTTGTCTAAATATGTATAATAACTCATACCTAAGACTTATCATTAAGTAAAATACAGAGATGGATGTATGCAAGAAATCTGAGTATGTCTACAATGCAAATGTGCTTGACTACAGGTCTTCAGGGACATATTTTTAAAACATTAAGAAAAAAATGCCACAAAGTTACATGTGCAATGAGAGGACAAAGGAGTTTGGCAGAGATGGAAGAGAGTCAGTGAGGGTACTGGGGAGCTTTGTCCATGACCCAAGTGCCTGATTCAAAACAATTTATATACGCATGAAATTATGAAAGAACAATTTTAATGAAGGCAAAATTATATGATCATGTCAGGAATAAAATGTGTCATTTAAAGGCATACGTCCCGATGACTCTAATTAGGTACACCTAATTCCTTTGATTTATCTGATGAGCTTCCAGGTGTAAATTCCCACCCAAAAGACTTCTGACACATGAACCGTACCACTGAAGTATTTACTTGTTTAGTCACTCTTAGAGTCATCCATTTATTTCAGTTTTTTAGTTGAATAATGAGTTTTAACAACCTTGGAGGAGTTGTGCAAAACGCTCCATATGTTTACACATGTATGCCACTAGATACAACTGTAGGACTAGGGCTGTAACTGCACAAGAAACTGGCCATTTCAATGTGCTAGTTAAAGCTAAGATGACAGGCCTTATTTCAATTTAAATAAAACCTGAAGGTAGAGCTGTGGAAAACTTGCTGAAATTGTCTGGCACTCTGCCTGGAAGAGAATCTTTGATAGTGTTCTTCTTTAGAATATATTCACTTCCCCAGTTTTTCTTAGTTAACATTAAAAATTTAATTCTGCAAACAGTATAATTCGCTGGGACTTTGCAATTGTTACATCTGCCTCCCTCTTTGCAGTTTGTGATACAGTTCATTCAAATCAAGAACCTTGAATTCACAAAGTGAACAATCTACATTTTGCTGACAGCTTTCCTTTCTGAATATATCATGATATTGTCATTCAAAACGTGAAAGTGTCATTTAATTATGTGCTGCTGCAGAGAAGAGGACTAGGGGCAGTAAATATTACTAAAAGCGAAAGGGGAGTTTTAAGAAGCATCCTTCCCAACTTTATGCTCATGTAAGTTTTCAGGGACTGGAGGTTGTCCATCAAAATGAAAGGCAGATTAAGAACTTTATAGCTGTGATCTGCTTATGTGAAAAACATCCTGGTATACCTTGGCATTAGAGAAAGAAAATGTTCCCTCAATGGAAGTGCTTAGAACACAGCAATAACAAATCACAACCCCAAACTCACTGGTTTCTCATTACTTATTTGCCTTGCAGTTGTGAGTCACTTAATTTTATGTTTGACTGATTTTCCCACGTTCAGTTCTTGACTTTGGCCTTGCAAAGATTTTCTGAGACACAGAGTCTAAATCAGACCCCTCCCAATTACCTTGATAGAAGTCACTCAACAGACATTTGCACATTCCTTAAAGGAAAGGTAGCAAGTCCCTGCCAAGTGCCTGCCAATTATTCAAAACCTCAGTAGGGACTCAGCCACCTTCTTGCTTTCCTCACTCTCTTTTACCTGACTCCTTCAGTGAGTTGGGGAAAGTGACAAGACCTCTACAAAGGAGGTATGTTTACATGATGAGGGTTCTCTTCCATTAAAAGGTTATTTTCAGTTGAAAGTTCAAATTATCTTGATTTCTTGCTGTTTATATGACAGTTTTTGTTCCTGTCGGAGGTACAGCTTGTGATAAACTTCCTTTAGAAGCTCAGTAAATAACTGGTTGCTTATTGCCTATTCCTTAGCTGCTTTCCTCTCACAACTCGGTTTAATTAAATCTCCTTGCAAGTTATTCTGGTTCTGCAGCTTTTAAATACAGTGCAGCCTGGAACTTCTGTGCACTTACTAAAGGCAGGATTTCACACACTTTTAGTTGCTTTGCTTTTGTTTCATATGAAATGGCAGAAGTGTGAGAGGAGCCAGGATTTTCATGTACTGTGTCCTAGTTTTGTTTTGTTTCTTCCTGGCAGTGAGAAACCCCCCCATCAATTCTCATTGAATCTGAAAGGTCAAGGCTATAAATAAACTTTCTAACTAAAAGGAACTTCTTGCAGAAACCAAAATATCATGTGCTTCAAGATAAATGTGGAACTTCTTGCTAGGTTATAACTGCAGGTAATAGATATAAAATAGACTCTTATTTGTTAGTTTGGAATTGACCAATATGGACTTGTAACTCAGAGCTTAACAACAAAATGAAATCAAATGCTAACAACAGGATTAAAATGGAGGAAGTCTAGAATGCTCTCTTCTGGAGTGCCCCTTCCACTAACCCTTCAGTCCGTTTCCCAGAATTATCAAATGGAAAATGTCACAGCTTGACATCGGGAAGCACAGCAAGCTAGCAGAGACAGGGTGGGGTTACCAGTGGAGACTGATGCTGAGAAGGTGGTTGCAATGGACACAAAAAAAGATCTTATAACTGCCATAGACTACCTGAGATGCAACTCACCCCATGAGATCAAGAGTGTCACAGGAATAATCCACTGACTTTGGACCCCCACCGGTAGATACTTGTTCCTGTGTGTGTTTGTGTGTGTATGTGTGTGTGTGTGTGTGTGTGTGTGTGTGTGTGTGCATGCATTGTGCATTTGTGTATGTCTTTGTGCGTGAAAGAGCAAGAGAGCAAGAGAGACTGAGTGTGTTTGTGTGTGTGTGTGTGTGTGTTTGTGTGTGTGTGTGTATGTGTAGAATTATTTGCTTGGGAAAAAAAAGTCCTTCTCTGTGCCAAGAACATAGTTATAACTTGTTAAAGTCCTCAGGTAAGAAAATGAAAGACTTCTGGAAAGCCATTTCAGACAATCCCAAACCCAGGTTGGCCTCAACCTCCCTGTGTACTCAAGGCTGGTTTTGAAATTCTGTTCTTTCTTTCTGTGCTTCCCAAGTGCTGGGATTACAGGCAGATGTTGCCATCTGCCCTGCCCTGTGAGAAGTAGTCTCTTTCGTGTATATTCATTGTGTGTTTTACTCACTGAACGTGCTTCTAAATGGATGTATGCTACGCTGAACATATTATTCCTGCACTCCCATAGTCCTCCTGAACCCCATCTCTCCATGAGTTTCCTTTCTTGAGGAAATCCTTTTTGCTACCTCTTCCTTCCTTCCTTCCTTCCTTCCTTCCTTCCTTCCTTCCTTCCTTCCTTCCTTCCTTCCTTCCTTCCTTTTCTTCCTTCCTTTTTTTTTTCTTTTCCTCACACACAGGTAGCCTAGAACTTCCTATGTAGACCAAGCTCACCTCAGAATTATGTGAGTTTGGCCTGCCTCTGCCTCTTGAGTGTGGAGATTACAGAGCATGCACCACCACGTTTGGTCAACTTCCAATTTTGTGTCATTTACACATTCATGATTTGTGTATCTACGTAAAATCTGGGATCCACAAATGAGAGAAAAACCTCATTTTTGTCTTTCTGATTCCGATTTCAATTTCCTTGATATAATATCTAGTTGCATCCATTTTCTTGTAAATGACATAATTTTATTCGACTTTATTGTGCTTAAAATTCATGTACACATATGTATACATGTAAAATGTTTCTTCACCCGTTAGTCTGTTATGGAACCCCTGCGTTGGTTCTATGCCCATGCTCCTGTAAATAGTGCTGAAAGAAACATTGACGTGCAAATCTCTATGATTTTTTGACCTATAGTGAAGCAGCAGATTCTAAAGGTGCAGCCTTTTGCTGGGAATTGGAACTAATTCTAAAGTTACAGGGTGTATTGACAGAGCATGCATGGTATGAATTCTGACAGGAAGAGTGCCTTTTTTCAACATTCATACACCTTAAAAATTTGTAAATGTTTGTTACTTTCAATCTTTAAGTTTCACCAATCTTTTAATGGATGTCATGTGTATCTGTCAATTTCTTTTTGCTATGACAAAGTACCAGATGCTGTTTATGAAGAAAAGAGATTTATTTAGCTCAAAGTCTTGAGCTCACAAGCATACACTAACATCTGTTCAGCTCTGATGACGGATCCATGAAGGATTGAATCACCATACTGTGGACACACATAACACATGTGGAAGAGGGCACAGTTTGAGACAGGAATAGAGAGAAACTCAGGGAACTGGATTGTCTTCTATAAAATCTTTCCAATGTGGGAACTAATTGCTTTCTCTGCAGAGCAACAATAATGCTTTCTGATGGTTATGCTTCCAGGAACCTCACAGCCTCTCCTCCACCTTGTCTTTTCAAACTTCGACTACTCACTATCTCTGAAGCGGCAACTAAAACTACAGTACCTTCAACCTGGAAGACAGACTCAGCCGTGTCAAGACACCAGACACAGCATTTGGCAGAAACAAATATGAACAATCCATTACTGTTTAAAGAATCCATATTTTTAAATATCATCAAATTATACTTTTTCCATTTTGTGTTTACCCCAGTTTTCTGTAAAACTGTTACTTTTGTTTGAAGGTCCAAAGCGATTAGGCAATTTAATTGTTGAATTAAGTAGTATCTTCTCAACATTATGATTCATGGAAATGAACAAATGCTTTAATAACACAGTCACATTCTGCTCAGTACCTAAACTTGAAATTCTTCTATGTACCAATGAGAGAAATTAACTTGACTATTTTGGAAATAAAAAAGTGAGAGATATAGAGTGGTATGTGACTTGTGCTGCAGTTTCCATATAAAGGCGTGTACCCCTGGATGAGGACCTGACTCCAGAACGAGCAGGTACTGATGAATCATATTACTTTCTATACCATTGTCTAGTCTACAGAAAGAAGAGGCCCTGGGGATTGAGTTAATAATCAATTGTGCCTATAATGAAAATCACAGAATATAATCCATGGGGTACAAGGTTCTGAGCACTTCTAAAGGATGAGTTCTCCCATGACAGGAAGATGGCACACTCAACTTCACAGACACAGAATCTACCATGCTCAGGACGCCTCATACCAATGACCTATCTAGCTTTTATTTGTTGGAGCATCTATTTCTTTTATCATATTTCAAAAATAATATACTCATCAGCACAACTCTACTGCTCTCTAGAGTATTTTAACTAATCCTATCAAGCTAACTAAGCTGGTAGAAGATAAGGGAACTTCAGTACACTGATGGTTGCTCAGAAGTTCAGGCGAAAAAGTAATGTATGTGAGTTCTATTTGAAGTGCGAGGAATCATTTGTGAGCCTGAGCTTTTACCCTATGACTCACTGCAGGTAGATCATGTCAGAGTTGAGAACTGAGTTGCATTCTAGACAACACTCTGCTGGGGTATGCTGGAGAATAGCTTAATTTTATTGGAAGTCAACACACACACACACACACATGCATACAAAGTTTATTCACGAAAAAGTTCCGTCTTGAATGGGTATTGTGAAATTTAGAATTTCCAAATTCATAGGTAAATTAAATAAAATGGATATATTCCTAGAAAGAAAGGCTGCTAGAACTTACTGTGAAAGAAATGAACAGATTTTACTACTGCATGAGATCATTAACTGATTTTCTTCTTTGGCATCTTGGATAATATATGCTGATCCTAGGGGAGCTAATCTTCAGGAGAAGGCTTCCAGGCCAGTTCTAGCTGGTGTTACGAAGGGGTCCCTTGGAATACCCTAACCATTAACTCAAGGAGAAGTCTACCCTCTCTGGTACTGTGATTTTGGTTACATAGCCTTAAACTACACACATGCATTCACATTTATATTATATGTGTATTTTTCAATAAGCTTATAATATTACATTTCTCTTTGGATTATTCATGATCCTAAACAGCTGTAAAGTCTATGAACCACAACAATGACTGACCCTGTAAACTCTCTCTATTGGTGCAGTCCTTATACTTTTATGTTCGGGGTAATCAACAGCTGTCAAATTGGATTTTAGGTCTGCTCAATGGGAGAGAAATCAGGTGTTGTACAAGAAATATAGCCAAGTACAGATGACTTGAGTTATCATAGACCCTAGAGAAACACCTACCTGTGTCACTTACCTAGACCAACATAGTTCCTTACTGTATTTTAATGCATAGCTTACTGTATACAGACAAGTGTACCTCTCACCTCTTATCAAGGAGGCCTCTTTTTTCCAACAGTTGGAGACAATTGCAAAGTTCCATGACTGATCAAATGGAGAGAACAAGAGACAGTGAGATATGTAAACTCAAGTGACATATCTACAATGCAACCTCCTCACATAATGCTAGAAGGATACCACAGAAGAAGGGTGGAAAGAATGTAAGAGTCAGAGGGACAAGACACTTGCTTATAGCTAATGCATTCTGGACATGATAGGCCAGCTGCATTGATGAAATCTCCACAGGGTTGTAGTCTAATGAGATCTGCATATCGATAAAACCAATTGACCTATCAAAGTAGATGTGAACAATGTCGTGGGGTTCTACCTTCAGACCATGAACCACAGTCCATCAATGGATGCTGAGGGAGGGACATGCAGTTTACATAGGGACTAGCTCACTAAGCAACTGTCTAATCCAAAAAGGACAGCCTTAAACACAGATACATAGGAACCCCAATAAATGTACTCAGTGCATTATATGTGTGCTTATAGATATATGTGTATTTATAAATGAGTGTATGTATCTGTAAAATAATAAGCAAAGAAAAGGGCAAGAAATTGAGTGGGGGCAGGCAAAGCATTGCTGGCGCACTGCGAGGAATGGGAATTATGTAAATGAAGTCTCATGAATCAAATTCTCAAAAGAATCTTAAAAGAAACAAATAATCTGAAAAAGCTATAGAAAGGAAAAACTTTGAATCAATGCTTGATCAAACCGATGAAAAATGAGGTAGTTCCACACTGTGAGAATTTAAAGAATAGTAAAACCCAGTAATGGTTTAGAGCTGGAAATGCACTCATGGACTGTTATAGTTATAGTCACTAACACTATAAATTTTCAACATCCCTGAACTTGGTTTCTAAACTGTTTCCAATGAGTGATGGAGATCATGGTAGAATATTCTGGCCATCTAAAATTGACAACTCAAGGAAATTTCACATTATGGACTAGTGAGACCTGTCCAAAGGAAAAATGAGACCATCATCAAAGATCAAGCCTACCTCAACATGAAAAATCTGTGTGATACATCACTTTGATAACAAAACACAATAGTCTCAAATACTTTTCTTAAATACTATTAGATTTGAAATGAACACACTTAATCATTTTCTAAATGACCCACAGGAAGACCAGAAGACCAAAATGTATGACATTATTGCAATGTTTTCCTAACACTTAGGGACACGGTAGCAAGTATCAATCTGTTAAATCCCCGTCATTAGAAATGCCTTCCAGGGTGTCCTTATCAATTATGTCATTATTACAGAATTTGGTGAATATAGTAAGATGAATTATCTGTTGATCCTCACCAATGTGACTGTCCCTCTTCACTAAGGACCATGAGCATATCTGCAGTCTATCACACAAAATCAAACACTGTTAAGTATAACAACCCTCACTGTTTCCAAACCGTTCGCCTTCAGGCAAATATCAATAATTTGTTCTCCCTGTAGTCCAGGCTTAAAGTTGACAGCTAAGGCTTTAAGATTCCTACCTAACCTCCCAGGTTGTTCCATGAAGGTGTAACCTGAAGCCTAGTTTCTAGAAAACACTCTGATATAATACAGGAATAAAATTAAATCGAACCTACCAAGTTATTTTTCCTTTCTGTTTCATTCAGTCACTCAAAATGTTGCCTACCAATGTATTTAAACATCACAATGCAAACATGAAATTTAACATTTCATACCTAGTATGTTTCAAACTATAATCATCTCTTCATAGAGGAAATCCTGTTCCCGCCCCCTCTCTCTCTGTCTCGTGTGTGTGTGTGTGTGTTTGTGTGTGTGTGTGTTCTCAGAGCCTGAACATGTGGACGCTTGAGCAGGACACATTAAATATCTTACTCTATCATTTTCGATCTTGATTTCTGAGACAGCGTCTTTCTGTGAACCTACAGAAACCACGTTTGGCTAGCCTTGCTGGCAAGTGTGCTCCCACCTGTTCTCCCCGCAAGGGCAGGGACATGGACACTTACAGCCATGCCTACTTTTGCATGCGTTCTGGGGATATAAAATCAGGTCTGCTTGTTTTCAGAGAAAGTGCTTTCACACACCCATCTTCCTCATCCCATTTTTGGTTTTGATTTTTCTTTTTATCTTTTGCCAACACAAGGCTAGGTTGCTTACATACGTACACCCAACCCGCCATTGTCGCTGGAAGGACATACACAGGCAAGCGAGTGCTGCATTTTTTAATTTGTTTCTCCCTGAGAGTGAAATCCCACCAGTGTTCCACAGTGATTAATATACCAGGTCTCTTCAAGTTCTCCTTTTGCTGCAGTACCCTAAAAAAAACATTATGCTCGATACTACACTTGGTTGCAGTCTGGAAACAGTCTGAATTATGCTGCAATAATACCTGCCGACAACCTACGGAAAGCGACACTTCTTAGTCAATGCATTATGATGCCAGAATAAATTATGTGTGAACAGGCTTGTTCGTGTATTATTTATTCATGCCAGCCTCATTCTCTAAAAGGGACTCTTGTGTGCTCTTTAAGAGCATGTGGCTGGAGAATGGTTGGGCTGGGTGGGTGACTGAGATGTAGGCCCTTCACATGTAGAAAGCAAACACTGATATTAAAGGTATAACATTTAGGGCAGGTTGACTGCTGAACATAGACTTGATTTTCAGTGGATTCATATTGGAATATTATACACAGCAGAGTTAAATCACTATCAAGTGTCCCTTAGATCAGGTGGCAGTGATGGCTTTCAGCAACACCTCCACACCCCTTCAAGTCCCTATTTCCTTCAGGTTTGGATGGAATGAATTCTGTCAGCACTTACCTTTTGGCTCTATCACTTCAAGTGTGCCGCTGGGAAAGCCTTCAACTGGTCATGTTGCTTTAAATAGAGCCGTGGCAGGACTGCTTTATAAACTGTGACACCTTGACCGTGAATGTTGAAAACGTACACTAACTTCCAGTCATGCTAGAAAATATTTTAGTTATCTGAACGAGTTTCTGATTTCTGGATACTTTATTTTTTTCTCTCTTTAAAAATAGGAACACTATTGATACTACCCCAAAATGTTACAGTTTGAATACACAAACGCAAATATATAAAACTTAGGTTAAGTGAATAAACAAAAGCAGCGTATTAAAAATAATTTGCTTTCTGAAAACTGATTTCTGTGACCGCTCAAACCAACTCTGGTAACATTAATGAAATGATTGATTCATTACAAATCTAGTTGTGCCCTACATAGCTACAGAGCAAAAGAGGGAGAGAGAGACCTGTGGAATGGTTAATTAAAATTCACATGATTGTAAAGCCTATAAAGGGTTTATATGCACATCATCTCATTTAATTAGCTCACTAATACTAAGAGACCATAATACACCAATGTTCGCATAATAAAAGAAATACCATGTGTGTTTATGGATAGGCTTCATCTCTACCTTGCAGATATTGACTCTTCTATCATAACCTCCCGAAGAGTCAGATACCCTAATTGTTTCTATTTTCAGAAGAGAAAACTAAAGAATTATGAGGGTCATTAAAATATCATATCAATAAATTGAAAATATATTAATTTACAGTACCAATAATTATTAACCAATCAGAGTATGATTTTCTCAGACAAAACTCATCACTATTTTTTTAGTGAATTATTGTGTGTTACATATAGAACGTATCAGTCAATATCAATCATCTTTAAGCCCTCTTTCCCACAAGCAGCCCCGATAAACCCCCAAATAGAATCCACACATTCTGTGATCTGAGTTAAAGCCCATTGTATCATGTCCCCAGACATTCCTCAGTGTAAGTTCATTCACTGAGGTCCAGACATCCTATTTAGCACCTCCTCTTTAGGAAGATCAGCTCTTCCTCATTAGCAGTAATCAGTTGCCAATACTTCTTCATCTACAATTGGGGTCTGCTGTCGATTGGCCTCATTCTAGGCCAGGCTCTTGTGTGACTGAGTTTGCGCTGGTCCTGTGAATGCTGCCGCCATTGTTGTATTTTATAGGAGCAGGGCTCCAGGAGCTTGTAGGACCCCTTTCTACATGGTCACACAGCTCCTCCTTGGCTCTTACAATCATTCTACCCCTCTTCCATAATGGTCATTGAGCTCTGGGTGGATGAAGTTTGATAAGGAGCCCCTCCCTGTTCAAAGACCAGCATTCTGCAGACTCTTAGTCTTTTTGTCCATTTTTTGACCTTCTGTGTTCCTGGCCCTCCGTTGCATGAGGGAGCCTCATTAATGAGAATTGAGAGATGCATTAGTGACTTTTCACCCCATGTTCTATGTCCCATGGGTCTTAGGTGTAGAGGTAGCGTCACCATGATTTTTTAAATAACATTTTTATTGATTGTGAGGATCTCATACAATGTATTCAATCATATTAAGACTCCAGCCACTGTCTCTACTCAGATCTCCCTCACCCACACACCCCTCTTACTTCATGTCTTCTATTCTTTTTAAGGCCCAAAATGCACTTGGTGTGGGTCCATACCCTGGATCCTGAGCAATCCACTCATCAACACATGTTTCCAGAAATTTGACACTCCTTCTCTAAGTGTGCAACCCCATACCTCCAGACTCCTTGCTGGGATTTGTATGGGTTGGGTTTATAAAGGTCATGTGTATGATATGGCAATGGCTGTGGGTTTACGTGTGCAATTTTCCTGTTGTAGACTGAAAACACAATTTCCTTATATTCATTCACAGCTTTGGCTCTTAAATCTTTCTACCTCATTTTCATAAATCATCTCTGAATCCAAGCAAGGGTGTGATTTGGGCATCACATTTAAAATCAAACATTTTGCAGTATGTGTCTCTATGTTAATTGACCAGATGTGGATTTCTGTGTTAAATTCCATCTGCTGGAAGAAGAAGCTTCTCTTTGTGGAGATGCCAAATTAATAAGAAACTGTACCCTTGGGGCAGTACAACTGATGGAGTGTGGGCCAGATTTTATTCTGAGGTACTCTGGTTCCTTTCAGAACTGTTTTCTCAGAGCTGAACTCAATTCTATTCTTCTCTATTCCAAGTATGTCTAATCTATCCCTACCCTTCCATTCTTCATCTAGTCTACTCTCTTTTCCACTCTCTGTCTCTCCCTAACAAAGGACTTCTCTCTTATTTATTGAAGATCACATAGGATCACATCATATTATGATCTGACAAAGGTGTGGAAAATCCTTGATAACAATTTTCAAAAAAAAAAAAAAAAAGATACTGGTTTCCTGATCCTATTGACTCAGAACATCACACAAAGCTACATAATGGTATCAGTCAATACTCACATGTTTTTGCTTGCACCATCTGTGACAGAGATGTATGGAATGTCATTGTTGTTTTCATCATCCTCACTCTCATATCTCATGCACACATTCATTCCTCTTAATCAGGGGCATAAAGGAGTTTCAGGTAGGGAACATGGTATAAGATTAAAGTTACACGTTCAGCTTAGTTTATAAGAGTTAGTTACATTGGGATTCCAAATCACTGTGGGATGGTTTACATATGATTAACTCGATTTGTAAGATTATGCAAAATGTCAGTTTTTTTGTTACAAAGTCTTTCCTATCAAAGTCATTCTCCAACATTGCTGAGAATTGAGAGATGTATGAATTTATGGGTAAAACAATAAGCCATTAGGATTTGGTTTAATTCTAAGTCCATTTAGCCTGTGACCTGCCTCACCCCAGTTTCTTGGCTTTGATAAGAGTGCCAGCTACAGACTCCATTTGTGAAGTTGGTTTAATTCCAAACATAAGTTAGTCAGGTACTCCCACATTCAGGCCACTATTATACCAGTGGGCATATATTACATAGCCAGTCATCACATAACTCTTAGTATTCACAGCTGTGTAAGGCTTATGATTACTTTTCTGGTAGTAGGTATAACACCTATCAGCACTATAAGTGTGGGTATGAAGCTTCAAGGCCAGTACCAGATTAATTTCTCTATGTTTGTTTTACAACTCACGTACATAATGCTTCTGCATTAGGGTCTTATCATCAAGCTTTGGAAGACAACCAAGAGCTTTAACAAAAGACAGTATTGTTTGAGGATCTATGGGATGCCCATGACTAACAACTCTGAAAAAGAGTTCATTCTGGGAATGAGTTTTTTATTCTCTGTCTTCCATGTGACTTTCTTTAAAGGCCTTCTCTGTAGAGGAAGTATAAAATTAAGCATAGTTATCTATCAGCTTTGCACTGAATTATTTTGGCAATCCTGAAAATGGTAAAGATAATGCCAACAACAAATGAGAGCTAGAAGTGGAAGAGCTACATTAATGCTATCACAGTGAAAATGCAATGCTATATTTACATTTATAGAAAGTAATATTATAATAAGATATGTTCCCTCATTGTAATGCTAAAATATGTTGCACAATATCATTAAATCTACATTTTCTAGGAAATATAATATTTTATGTTTAGTTTATGCTTGTTAACAATATTATTACAGCTATTGTTTCTTTGTTGTAAAATTAATGCACTTTGTGCTAGAGATAGTCATAGAAACCTTACCTAGCATGCATGAACCCTTGGATTTGGTGCCCAGTGCCACATAAAACAAGCAGGGTGGTCACATACTTGTAAGCCCATTACTCAGAAGGAAGAGAAAAATTAAGATCAAAAGTTCAAGGACATCCTTAACTACATATCCAGTTGAGATCTACCTAAGACTCTGTCTCAATAAAATAAAATATGTAAATAAATAATAGCATTTAAAAAATAAAGAATAGCTTCCATTTCTTTATAAAACAGTTCTTCTTGCTTCATGTTACTGTTTCCACAGCAGCTGATATTGTAATATGCAATTGTACTTACTATTAAATTATTTTCCAAAAAGGTAAAAATAATCTTAGCACAAGAAGAAATTCTTCTCAAATTTCAATGCTATTAATTAAAGTAGTTTTAAGTGTCCAACAAGTACCTGGTCCAACATGTACCCAAATATGAGAATATCATGATATTAGTTTAGAAATAAATAAGTATGGGCAATCTTGTTAGAAGCAATTTTAGTATATCACTTGAGGAATGTTCCACTTAAAATTCAGTTTTACCCACTTGGCTGATTTAATCCTACTTTATATTCAGATAACCTAGCTGTTATATATTGCCTGCAAACTAGGTCTTCCAGAAGCAGTTGCAATTCAGTTCTTTACTTTCTCTCCTTTTGCTTAGCACATGCTTAGTGAAAATCCAGGAACAGGAAGCCAGGGAAATCCAAATGAAGATCGTAGTGACTGAAGTGTGTAACTCCTTTAATAAAATAGTGAACAATGGTGGGAAGAAAGTCTGTGGGGAGGGCACCTGCATTCTGCTCCGTGGTGCTGGAACTGAAGTGTCTACAATGCTTAGAGGATTTTCCACTAGCGTGTAAGTGGCTAACAGGGCACAGGTCACTACCCCTCAAGGATATCATTAGCTTACAGCACAAAAGCATCAAGAATGCAAATATTGATTTCCAAGGAAGATGTCAATGGTATCTTGGTATGGATAGAAATTTAAGTGGAAGTAAACTCAGTAATTCCAGGTTTAACTCCATTAATCATAGAGATTTATCAATAGACTCTGTAATTTCTGTATTGGAAAATTGGTTTGAAATGCAGTTGAACTTAGAAAACAAATGAACTGTTCTTCATCACTTTCTAGAAATATAGAAAAATATTATTTCTATTGTAAGGATTGGGAATGGAAGCCAGAAAAGCAAGTGGGGTCAGGAACTCTGTCCTATGTCTCCTGAGTACCTGTTTCATTTCACTGTGCACCATCTGCAAATCTTCCTTGAACTCATTTCTCACAAATGCTACTTTAGAAGTGAAAATAAGAGACTGACATTAAATTTGATATGCCTGATTTTGGAAATGTGTCTTCACAAACATATTGGATAATACTAAATCTCTGTTAAAACAAAGCCTTCTGTCTGGAAGGAATGACAGCCAGAATACATCTTTTGTGAAGAAAGATCCATGAGCTTCTTCTGTGGCCAGAATAATAACTGTAAAATGGCCTACACTTGCCCTGTGCGGTTGTTCTTTTCTCTGAACAGAAACATTCCCTCCTGGAGGGGCTTTGGAGGCTCAGTAGCTTCAAGGAGATTCTGAAACTTATAAGGTCAAGATGTCTCAAGAAAGACGTCATTGGAATGAGAAGCTCAAGGGCTGTAAGACTCATCAACTCCCCTACCCAAGTTTACAGAAGCAATCTTCTAAGATAGAGAAATCTCTTCTGCAGGGTTGCTTGAAGGTTGTCAAGGGAGTTTCATAGGTGTGGCCTTTGTGAGTCTTTATTTACACCTAGGTAGACATTTCAGTGACATAGCTACCTTTGAGTCATGTTCCTCAAACGTCCCTCCCATGTTCCTGTCAATAGCCTCTGCATTCCCATTGGTTTGTGAAAGTAGACGTGGGAATCACATCTTTGAGCTGACATTGTTGCTGTCCATAGCCATGTCTCCCAGGCAACCTTCTCAGTCAAATCAAACTTCACTTGTGCTTGAAGATCCTTGTTTAGATGTAATGATTTGAATAGTATTTTCCAGAAGTCTGTGTCCCCTGATAACCTCATAATGGAATTTGAAGGGAATTAGCATTAAATTGTATTAGATTGGGAGCAGAGCTAAATGCAGTGAGAGGCACAGATCCACAGAAGGTTTAAGAAAGCCACGAAACATATTGGAGCCCAATAACCACAAATTAAGAATTGCCAGAAGCTGTGGGGAGACAACAGAAGCATCTTCCAGGAAAAGGAAGAATCCCCTCAAAGAGTCAGAGAACACACTGCTGCTCATGTCTTGATTGGGCCTTCTTGATTCCTGGACAAAGAGATTAAGTTTCTGCAGTTTACAGTTGCTTTGTGTTAATTTACTACTGTCACACAAGGAAGGAAGCGTCACATCCTGTTCCTCTGACTCCCTCATTCTCACCCTCACCAGGCAGGAGATGTTTCTTCCATGTGATGAATCCTCTTTGTTCTGCAAAACTCTCCATGTCTTTCTCCCAGTCAATAAAAGAGGAAGGTGTTTGAAGATGAGAAGTATTTTTTTAAATTTCTCTTTGTATTTCCAGGGCTTAGTTTGGGACTAGGAAGTCACTATATACTTTACTATTTGTTGCAATTCAACCATTAACTTCAGAATATATCCATGGATATTAGCATTGTTTTATTTAATTGATAATAAAAGTCATCACCTTCTTTTTACAGGAATTCTATTTTTTTTTTTTTGAGTAACTCATTCTTACCAAATTAGATGCTGAGAACATTTTGTTCAAAAACAGATGTGATTCTTGCCTTCAAAGCAATGGGAGGGATAAAAATCAAGAAAACAAACAACAGAACATCAACAGCAGAAGCAACCTGTCTCTAGGATTCTAATGTGGGTCTGTTGGGGTCTCATGTTTATACCTTCTAACACCTAGATATAGAGAGTTTCCCCCACAAGGAAGAGAGTGGTCCTTTCCTTGTAACTTTCCTTTGTGTTAGAAATGAGAGCTTACTGGAGTGTGCCCACACTGGATTTCATTCAGGATAACCCTCAGAGACTCTTTGCATCCTCCTGGACTAAGTCCACGTATTCGTTTAACAGCCCTGCCAGAAGATTTCAGCTGCAGTTGCCTTGGAGAAAAGGTGACTCGAGATGTCTAGAAATGATCCCGAAGGAACGAGAGCTGTGCATCACTACTGCCACAGCTTTATCACCTACAACGCTGCAAGAAATTCAGTCTTCCCCACCTATGCTGAAGGGTGTCTGAATCCATCTTCCAGTCTCACAACCTTCCTTAGCCACTTCACACTGCGTTAATTCCACTCTGCCTGAGCTAAACTTGCAATGCAACTTGTGTTTTACTCAGCTTCATTTCTTTGACCATAGCTTTGCTTCTGATCAGGTGACCAAGTGCCCTGTGTGTGTGCAGGTGAAACTAATACCGTACTTAAATGTGTATTCAAGTTAAGGATGAAAGACCCCAAGTAAATAAGCTTGGCTACTGCATATACCTCTGCAATCCACGATTCTAATCATATTTTCTTTTGTATATGCACAGGGATGCTGGTTTATAGATAGTAATCTAATGAAAAATGTAGAAATACAGGAAATGTAAAACATTATAATTAGCACTGCGCCTGTTTCAAATTTTTTCTTGGAAAATGTAATATGCATACATATTATTTTGCCTGAGGAGGCTATTAAACCCAGGTAACATGACTGCATGTGCTGAGAAAAGTTCCTACTGCATATGCATATCAAAAAGTGTCCTAAGAAAGACTTTCATTAGTTCATATGGATTCTGTAGGTGGAAGAATGCTGAGAGAAGTCTTGGGAATTGAGGATTCTTCATAGACAGCCTGCAGAGCAGTCCTTTAAAAAAATGACACAGTAATAGGATAAATGCCACAAAATATTGCATCCAGAGCATATTCAGATATGGTGTTCAGGTTGGAGACATGGCTCAGTTGGAAAGGTGCTTTCCACCCAAACTTGGCTAACTGATTTTGGAGCCTTAGATGACACCTACATACCAGCTATGGCCACACATAACCAGTAACCCTACTGCTGGAGGAGAGGGAAGGAGGCAAAACCATGTGCTTGATGACCAGACCATGTGCTTGATGACCAGACCATGTGCTTGATGACCAGCAAGCCTAGACAGCTGAGTTCTGGCTTTAGTGAGAGACTCTGCCTCAAAAAAAAAAAATCCAGAAGCTAAATAATTCTTCACAGGTATTCATGGAGTCTTGTCTCCAGAGTGATGCTAGCCCCTGTTAAGTTGACAATGAACCCTATCCAAAACAGAAATAAGAGAGAAGTGAATCAGAGTAGTTTTCACAACCCTGAAAAGAACTGGTTCTTCCAGCAACTTGAGAGTGGACTTCTAGCTTCCACAACTGTATGACAATAAATTTGTAATGCTTAAATTACCACGTGATACTGCTGAGTTCACAGAAATGAAGAAATGAGCACGAGGCTCCCTTAGCCTCAAATTTATCCTATTTATTTTGTATTTTCTCTGTCAGTCAGTCCTCTGGAACCTGGATTTTGCATTTTCTCTTTTAATATAAATAATGACTTCCTTCAGCTTCCCATTCCCAGGGGCAGAGCCCCACCTGAATGGCTGGAGTTATGTATTGAATGGCACCACATTGATCTGCCTCTGCTCTTCTTTCCTGACCCTGCACAGGCATTCTCAGACCCACATCGACCCACATCGACCCACATCGGCTATAGTATCTCATGTATAAAACTCTGTAGACACCGAGCCTCCCTGGTTGGAAACAAATTGCTGCTCATTTTGGTCAAGGTCAGTTGGTTTTCTAGAGCAGGGCTATGCTTGATGGTGATGTCATGGCCACTCAGTTCCTGGCGGAAGAAATTGATGGATTGATCTTGCTCAGAATGTCAGAGGAGTAACTCACAGAACACAGGACATGAACTGCAGTGGGATTCCTGGTTTGCATTTGTGGTGAGAATTTTAAATCCTTGGCAGCGAGGAAAACAGGACAGTTGTGAAGATAAGTGTCTCTGTCGGGAAGCTTCTTCAATTGATGCAGGTCATGCAACAGAAACTCTTGAAATCACATGTATCAGGTAAAGTAATTGTTGCCAGGTCACTTACAGAAAATTCTGAAGAGATTTCTTCAGGAATAATATTGTCTTTCTTGGACAAAATTCATGTTTCTTTTCTGAAAGGAATATGTCTTTTTGAAATTGCTTGTACATTATTCACTTATTAAAGATTTGTGAATGTGAACAACTTTAAAAGACTCAGAAAAAACAGATGACTTTCCCAAATCATGCTAGCTACTGAAATGGGGCAGATGTAAATGGAACTCGAAAATGGCGATGCTTGGGGGTGGCTTTAGTCCACACATAAGTTGATGGCATCATCGACACCAAACTCTAAAGCTTTCTACTTCTCTGTTTTATCCTTGAGAATTACTCATATGCATATGATGCATTTCATCATTTTCATTACTCGTTAACCCCCCACTCATGCCTGACCCACTCCTATTGAATGCCTTATCTTCCCAACAGTTCCCCTTCTCTTTCAATATTTTCTTTCATTTTTAATTGCTTGCAAGAGAATGGATGGGGCTATTTTCTGGAGAAGAGGAAAGCTCCCCCTGGACACACCCCTGAGGAAATTGACTCCTCATTCCCTAGCAAATATTAATTACCAAAACGTCCTCAGGAAGAACTGGGACCTGCTATGCCCTCCCCTCATCAGGCAGGGTTTATGATGGGCTCCATCATATGCCAGTCTGGTTCAGGTAAGCACAAATGTTGAGTTTATGAAGACAGCAGGACAGCAGTCATGTCTGTCTACAAGACAGAGATTTACAGCAATCTCCCCGTCCTCCAGCACGTGCATTCCTTCTGCACCTTCTTCCACCTCTGTGACCCACATAGAGCTTGAGATTGATATCCCATTTAATGGTAGCTCTTACTCTCCTTATTCCCTTATTCTCAACACTTTTTACATTAGCTATTACCCACTGCAATCAGAAGCTCTCTGACCAAGTCTCTGAGCAGCAGTAATCCATGGATACACACATTAGTACTTGAGGGAAGTTTGACACCATGTCAGTTTAGCAAAACAGGATCATATGCAACATTTTTACTTGCATTTTATTTATTCTTAGAAACTTTAATATATTTACACAATGTAACTGGGTCATATTCATCTACCATTACTCCCTCCAACTCGGCCTAACATCCCGAAACCCTCACTTTCCCAATTTCATGTCTTCGTTTTCTTTCTTAATAATTCCTTATGCCCGGTTAGTGCAACGCATATACACAAATGGGGAAGTCCATTTATCTGGGCATGGGCAACTATCAGCAATCACCTCTCCAAAGCAGACTGACTCTCCTTTCTTCAGCCACCATCTGCTGCCAATAGCTCTTCTGCAAGGGTGAATACTCTGGGTCATCTTCCTCATTCAACCTGGGAGTTTTGACAATTTGATCTTATTCAGGTCTTGTGCAAGGTAACCGTGGGTGCTGTGAGTTGACTTGTGCAGGATCCATGTCACGTCTTTGAGTCTGCACTGCATTGCTCCCATCCTCACCTGTTGACATTTGTATTCTTCCTGCCACTCTTCTGTGATGTTGCCTTCCTGAGTCTTGAATGGGAGGAGGGTTAATAACAATGATTTATCCATAGCTGAGTACTCACAGTCACTTGAACATCTAACTTGGATTAGCTATGAATTTATCCACCAATCACCACGCACTGCAAAACTAAGCTTCTCTGAAAATTTAAAAAGCAGCTTGACAACATGACCAGCCCTGGATGAAAACGTTGAGATCTTCTCTCCCCAGCATCCTACACCACACTTCTGGCACTATATAAGCTAGCCATCAGGAAGAGAGTTCAAGGTTGATTTCTCTAAAATCTGCATCCAAAGCAAGTGGTGTCTCCAGTAATAGAATCTTACCATCAAGATATCATGGGCAATCAAGAATAATGGAAATATTCTGTGTTGTTTTAGTACTTCTGAAGCCTCCCTAACCAGTAGCTGCTATTTTGTGCCTGGCTCTGAAGTTTTCATTTAGCAACCCATATTGATTCACTCAAAACCTAACAAGTAACAAATACATACTAGAGCCTGTGCAGCATAGTAAACAAGGCCTTACACTCTCCCAGGAAGAGTGAACTGTTCAAAGACAGACTGAATAAAGCGTGGGAGAAGCTGTAATGCAGATAGGGAAATGCTGCTGCAGGAGCTCGTGCATAGAAAACGCCCGTGTGTCCTACCTGTGAGTGCAGACCTCTTTAAGAGTCCTCTCAAAAATGCCAGGAGTATGGAACGAGGCCAGATATTTAGTTTCATAAAGGAATAATGGCTGTTCTACAGTCACGATCTAATGCACTGTAAATCACTGTACCTTTACTGAATTAATTTGTTTCAAATTAAGCTTCATAATTCTTCTAAGAACCTAATTTATGTTTGATATTAATAAGATGTTTCCTTTAAAATTCTTTCTTTATGAAAAGCAAAGGATTTTTTTTTCTTTTGTTAAAATACATGATGTAATTGGAATATGTCACAGGAAATTTTTTATAGATATAGTCTTTAAATATTTAGCAATTACTTCTCACAAGGCTGGTAGATACTACAGGGAGCAAGAAAGAGATTATAAAAGATCATTCTGTCTTTATAATTCCATGGCATAGTAGAAAAATGAGATTGTTTAAAAGATAAATAATAAAAACTCAAAGCTTATGCAACTCAAGGGTTATAAATCATAAAAACCAAAAATATATTAAGAGAGGTTGTTTTTGCTGGCAAGGCCTACAGGAACAGCATATTACAAACCAAGTGAATTTTCTCAGCTGTGGAATCATGGAGTGCAAACAAGATGTTGACTGACTGAGTTTCTTCTGAGACCACTTCCCATTCTTACACATGTCCACGTGATTGCTGTGCCCTCATGTGCTCATTCCTGAGTAGGGAGAAGCTGCTCGTGTCTCTCCACCTTTTAATGTCTTCTGACATGAGAACAGCAATCAGACAATTGAGTTAGGGCCACCCTCTCATCCTAGTTTAAATTTCTTGTTTACACACTAAGTCACGTTTTAATGAATTGTAGGTTATAGTCCCAATATGTTTCAGATGGGCATAATATTTTCATAAGCAGAAAAGAAACTGTTTGACTAGATGCTTGTAAATTGAGAACTCTACAAAGAAATAAGTAAAGATAACATACAAAATGAAATAAAGAGATACAAGAACTACCATTAAACATCTTGAACATCACCTGTTAGCACCTTCCCATCCTGAAGCACAAAGTGTGTTCATGCCAAATCTGTATTTGAAACTTTCATGGATTCTAAATATTACAAAATTTTTCTACATAATTAAGATGGACCTAGTAGATCTTTTATTGTACAACATCTCCCATCCTTTCAGAGACATTTATATATTATGCTTTGAGTTTCAGACCCAAACATCTCCAGGCTGTTAATACTTATATACCGTGTGTGTCAACTTTCTCTAGGCTATTATCATTAACGTCTACCACTTTTAACAGAAGGACAGTATTTTTTCATGCCTGATGGAATACTATCTCATCCACCACGTTTTTCTATAGAATATTCTCTAGACACCACAAAGAATTATCAATTTGTCCTCTAAGTTTCATCCTCACGCAGTCATTCACTATTAATGATGTAACACATTGTTCTCATCCATTTACAGACAACTGTTCCTCACACTTGGTGGAAAAACATATATGTGAATTTAGATGAATTTTCTACCCCTGAATCAATGGGTCATTTGGAGACATGCACAGGATGGTAAAACAACAAACAAACAAACAAACAAACAAACAAACAATTAAGTTGTTTAACATATGCTTTTTCAGGTGAGGACTGTGTTCCAGCCAAATCCTCATTTGAAACTCATGGATTCTAATTATCACAACTTTCATTCAACTTCAACTCTCATTCAATAACAAAGTGTCCTTTTTCAGTCTATTTGGTTCCACATCTATCTCCTAGATACAGTGACTTAGTATTTGCTAATTTGTTGTTCATCATAACTCTATGGAACATAGATAGCAGTGTCAAGTAATGAGAACGAAGCGTTGTGTCTTGATTACTGTACTGTCATCATCTGAAATGTAGTTTCATGCTTGTTTATCTTACTGTTTGCAGGACTGACTGCAATGCTTCATACCACAGAAGCTAATTGGAGATATTTATCAAATGATTGTTTAATGTAACAAGGATAAATGTATTATCATTGATCAGAGGGTGACAGGGGAACTTCTCTCTACACTAAAGTGCAAGTCTTTGTACTAGCTACTTGCTTGAGTGAGAATCTACTTAAGGAGATAGCTCTTTAAAATCTTATTGTCCTGAAAAGAATGGAGATCGAAGTGAATGGGGGGGGGTGATAGGAAGAAGGATGATAAAGTTTCAGAGTAACTATTCAATGTACAGATTCCCCCTTAAATTACATGCCAGGACACAGAAACATCCAGATTGTCTGCATGGCAGCCGAACTGCTTTTCAACCAATCTCAGATAATTTAGGATAAAGTGGACAACTGAGCTGAAACCTGTGAAGGCCCAAGTATATAAAACATTTTTAACATTTTATAATAGAATGAAATATCTTGGAGGTAAATAGGATGAATGTAAAATTACATGACTGCAAAGGGATTTGGTTACATTCCTATCCTTGCTCAATAGACCGTGGAGCTGGCCAGAAAGAATGTGGATGTGGAGTCTGATTTCCAGATCCCCAAATGCACAAATACCTCTCTGGTAGTATCCTGTCCTTTTTCTTTCTAGAAGGGTGTAGATATGTTATATGTTTCCAGACCAGAGCAGTGGTCCATGGAACTTCTCTCTCTCTCTCTCTCTCTCTCTCTCTCTCTCTCTCTCTCTCCTAATCATATTTTGAATTTCTTTAATTATTTCTAAGTATAAATATTCCTAGAACATAAATTGGCACTTCTGGTAATTTTCCTTTCTGGTTTCACTCCTCCGTACGAACTTGTCTAACGAACATAGTGCAATTGGATTTCACTGAGACAATTTTTTTGAAATTGTATTTAGGCATTTACTCCTTGTCGCTTGTCATCATAATCAATCACCTAGGCTATTATTCAAACAAGTAGAATGTTATTCTGTGTCCTGTACTATACACCGATGAAAGTGTGTCATAACAAAAAAGAGAACTGATATCTTTCTTTATACTTACTGAATTCAAATTAAGTTTTTCTGACATTTTTTCAAGTTAGTGCATTTGCATGAAAACATACTCTTGTGCCCCATAAAGGCAACATACAATTTTGGGTATGTATGTGTGTGCATATGTGTATGGTAAAATTGCGTGTGAGCATGTATGCATGTGGAGGCCAGAGGATAACCTTGATGTTCCTCTGTTTGAGAAACTTTCCACATGGGCCTTAAAGCATTACAAGCAGTTTAGTCTCACTGCCACCAAGTGCTAGATAACCACCTACAACTAGTTGCTGAGCACTGAAATTACAAGTAAATGCCAAAATGTCACCATGTCTGTTATTTTTGTCACCAATTTTCATTGAGTTTTTGTGCATTTCACATAATACATCTTCATCACATTGATAAGCCCTCCCCATTCCTGCCTTCCAGCCCCTCCCGCCCCCACAACTGCTAGATTTCAGGTTTTCTGTCATGTATGTTAAGTCCTAGCCAGTCAAGAATTTGTATCCAGATGTCTCTTGGTGCAAGTTCATCCCCTGAAGTCTAGTCAGCCTCTCTGGAGTCCGTCCATTAAAGCAGATCTATTTTCCCTCACCCCACAGTAATCATTTGCCAATAGTTCCGTGAATATGGTTGGAGCCTGATGCCCATTTCCTCGTACTTCCCTCAACTACCAACAATAACACTTCCTGATAAAACAGAGTGCAATGCACAAAGAAGGCTACAACGGGCCAAGTTATAGATAATAAGAGACTGTAGAGGCCCTGTCCCTGGATAGGTCTCGAACATTAACCTCACCCACTCACTGCTCAGGGACTATTCCAGGAGGAGGAGGAAAAATTGTAGGAAATCAGGGATGGTGCTTCATGAACGTGAGGAAACAGAGACTATCAGACTTCTTGGAACTTACTCAAGAGCTACTTTTTGAGAAGCTATTCACACCGATTTTACATACTGAGCTATCATTCCAGTCCAGGTGATATTGTTATAAACATATGAACGATGCTAATTCATTTGTTCATTGAAAGGAAAAATAGTATCACTTTTTCAAGAGCTTAGAAGATGGAAATTTGTAAAATCTGAGTTCTCTCTTAAAATGAGTGTCTCTCAAATAAGGACCCAAATGATTTCATCAAATGTAATGCATTTGAAAAGATAAAATTGTATTATAATGGGTGGCAATACAGAAAACACAAGGCTTTGGAGAATCTAGAAAGAGACATTTTACTTAGAGTGGAGAGTAACTATTGTCAAATCATAATCCTCAGAGGTGACAATTGAAGTTAGTTTCTAAAATATTGAAAGAAAAGCACAATGAAAGCCTGAAACAAAACTATGGAACTAAGTCAAATGGATGAAATTGCTGCTTTCAAACATGGCCTGGAGGAATCCCTGACTGAGAAAATGGGACCCATTGTCCTACAAGATTTACCATATTCTGGATGCTCTTGAGAACCAGCAGTTCTTTCAGGAATACATATTCATATTACATCCCTGACTCTGATGTGACAAAGCATCATGAACTGCGTGGCTCTAACAATATGGATCTGAGAGTTGATGAGAGCTAGAAAAGAAAGACGGCCCTGCACAGAGGTTGCTCCTGGCAGGTGTGATGGCTAGTGGCCCCATTCTCTGGCTTAGCTTACAGCGGTTTCCTGTCAGTCATTAACACTGCTCAGCTTTAAAAAACACAGCGATTGCTGCCTTCATTCAAACACAGTATTTGCTCCATGTGTATGTGTGTCCCTATTACCCAAACTAGTCTTTTTATAAGCACGCAATCGTGTTTCATAATAATCTTCTATAAACCAGGCAGGGTAGAACATGCCTTTAACTCTGCACTCAGGAGACAAAGACAGGTGGATCTCTGTGAGACCGAGGCCAGCCTGGCCTACATAGCAAGTTTCACACCAGCTAGAAATACAGGGAGACCCTAACCCAAAAAAATAAATAGATAAATAAATAAATAGAAGTAAAGAAAATAATGTCCCAGATGCTAGTTGTCAAAACATTGGCATTTGTTAAAAAAATCCTTTTGTACTGACCTTGGCCATCTGTGTAGACCTCATTTTCTGTAGGGTCAAATTCACAGATACTAACTTGAGCATTTTGGGATGAAAATACAGTTCAACTCATAACAATGTTTCATATCATGATGAGTATATGTCTAAGGAATATAATATATATATTTTTCTCAAAATCATAACTATAAAACTTACAATTTTAATTTAGAAAACAGTTAAAAGTTTAATTGGTTATGAAGTGTGGTGCCTGGAGATCACCTAATTCAAAGTAGCTGTCTTCTTTGAACAAATGTTCTCCTACTTTGTAAGTGTCCTGTCCATGTGTCCTCTGTGTTCTGTGCTGTTAGTTGATGGGTCAAGGGTGACCAAGTGGTCCATATTAAGTTAAATGCCATTATTAGTTTTCATAACTCTTTACATGTTGAGAAAATATCAGTGGTTTCTGCCCCTATAGATCCAACTATACCCAGATGAATAATGTTCTCACTTGCTTTGAATATGTAGAGTGTTTGGTTCTTATTTACTAAACAACCAGAATTTATGCATAAGTTTTATTCTAGTTGAAATTGTAAATGATGAAGACATTATTGAAAACATGAGAAGAATAAAGTAGCACAGGTATACCTTATACCTCAGCAAACAATATGATAGAAATAAAAAGACTTCCAGCCCCAGCCTTGGAGGTTAAATACAATTCTATTTTACACAGGATAACACAATGGTAATAGTTCTGATTCTTATGGTCTTTCTAATATTCCCCAAAATAATATAATATGCCTCTCTGATTTTTAAAAGGTCACTGAATATGTCTTTTGATATAACATTAGATATTTTCTCTTGTTTCTACCATGAAAAGAAAAAAACACATTCTGATTATTCTATTCTTACTTTGGATGTTGAAATATCCTTTGCCAACCTATCATAAATGACTTACAACTCTAAATTTTTCATATCTTTCTACCATGTAGAATCATACTGACAATGTGCTAGGTTTCCTTTAACCTTCTCATTTTTACCTCCAATTTTCTGCAGGTTTTCTGTGGACTTTTATATTGAAAAAAAAGTACATATTCATATTATCATTTATAGCCATAATCCAACTTCCACTGCTTCTTCCACGGGTGTTGTCCAAATGCACAAAGATGCATAAATATAATTTACATTATTACAACTGTGTGATTATTATTCATTGAAGAGGCAAATATTTCAATATGAATATATCACACTCTAAATTTCTAATGCCTCAAGCCATCTGCTACTCAAACGGAATGTTCAAATGTATTCTCTACACTTCACTAATTGCTCAAAACCATGCCAATTTGCTTCAAATTTGGAGATTGCTTTTCTTACATTGTTTTTTGTAATACTTTTACATTCAAATTATTTCCAACGTATAAATACTGAAGAATATGGTACAAGAGTTCAATATATTGTCCAGTCTTCTTCATTAAGGTTAACTTACACAATAACACAGTTGTCAGAAAAGGTCTATTGACATTGCTGCAAAAGTGAAATCTACCCTGTGGACCTCATGTGAATGTATTGAGTTTCTTTTAAAATCTTTCTTCATTCCTGGGATGCAAGAAAGGACCTACATCTCATTTATGAGAACTTTTCCCACTTTATTCTAATCTGTGACAATTCTTTCATATTTCCTCACCTTTCATGACCTCGGAACAATTGAAGAGTGCTGGTCAACCACCTTCAGAACATCTCTATTTTGAAGTCCTGTGCATTCTCACCAGCATGCTGTGGTTATGCATTTTGGGCAAGAATAACAGCCACCTCAGGTTCATTCCCACTGACTTCCATCCACTGGACCAGTGCACTCTTACTCATGCGTTTAGACTAACTAGCTTGCTGAAGGTGAAGAGTTGTGATACTGCAGAATTATAAATTTTACCTTTACCATTGATAAACATCTTTAAGAACTCACCTAAGATTGTAAATACAAGTCATTTCTTCTCTTATTTTCAACATTTATATTTCAATAATTATAACTTACTTAATTTGCAGCTTATTTTCCAAACTGTATTCCTACTGTTCCTGCAGTCACTGGATAGTAACCAGACAACAATGTCTTTATGGAAGAGCTACTTTTCCATGGTTGCATTATATTAAATTATTTGTTATATTTTTTGACTGTAGAACACTTATTATTTCTGATGCTTAAAATACCATGTCAACATTGAAATTGTTGCTTAAACTTCTCTGTTTAGACCACCGCTATATTTTTCTAGTTGAGGGTTGTCTTTTCTTTGAAACTTGGTGTATCATTTGGAAAGGCATTCATTTTCTAGGGCATAATGAGATGTTGCAGTGTGTTGTTATACAAGGAAATCAGGATTATTTGAATAGGACATGAAATTCAGCAGACCAGGCTTTGGGTACTATGTTTCTTTGGCCACTGTGGTGTCATGTCTCCAGGGACTTCTGTCACGTGTCCTCAACCCCAGAAAAAAGATAGAATGTATGTACACCAATATGTTGGTTAACCTTAATTTTCTGCTTTACTAGGCAAAACTATGTCAGGAAAAAGCATAATTGTAATAAAGCATAACTATACATAACTATGGCTCTGTTAGTAAGGATGTTCTAGACATAGGTGATGTGTCTGTCAAGGAAATGAAGGAGCAGAATCCATCCTGAATGAGAGTGGCACCATCCTACAGCCTTGGAGACCAAAGGGAAGGGAGAAGCTTATGAGGTTGTATTAGCTACTGTAGTTATAGTAGTAGTTAGCTTATTAAAGTATTTCTGTGAAAGCATCTTAGTTATTTAAGTGCCTGACTCCTTCAGTGTAGTTAAAGGTTACAACTCTCCCTGCATCTCTGGAAAAGTCTAAGATTCTAAGAGCCAAAGGAGGTGGATGACCGCAAAGAAGCAAGTCTCCAGACAGCTGGTCAGTTACTCCTCGAACTCACAGCAATGGGAAAAGCATGCACAGGTCCCACTTAAGCTCAAACTAGGTGAAATCATAGTACAGACACGGGGATGTGGGGAAGAAACCCCAACCCAGACTAAAGAACTTTTGGCAACTGATGGCTCCTGGTATGGGGAAAGAGAATTCTTACAGGGTGGGACTCCCAGTGTGCCCAGTGGACGCACTCACACTGAAGGACATTTGGAAACACAAATCAGACTCTATAGGCAGCACTATATATATATATATATATATATATATATATATATATATATATATATATATATAAATGTGGGCCAGGGCAGTGGCAGAGATGAAGACAGAGAAGGGGATCTAAACATTAACAAAATTTATTGTATGAAAATTGCAAAAATTCAATGAAAGATTAGATTTTCTTCATTTATAGCAAAGTTCTATTTATCAGTACTCTTTGATTTCATCCCATATTTTGGTTAGTATATTTATCTATTTATTGTTGTGGGAATAATTACAAACACAAGAAAGCTAAATTTCAAAAAGCACATACGTCTTTGACCAGGTAATCCATTCTGAATCCCTGATGTCTCTATTTCAGTTTCTATAACAAAATATCTCACGTGGGTAACTCGTTCATGACTTAAAGTTATTATTCACTATTCTAAAGGCTGTGAATTTTAAGTTCACGTTACTAGTAATTGCAGTGTCCGGTGAAGTATTTTCTCTTTGCACAAAGATTTTACCTTGCTGCCACAGTGTCGCATGGTAGAGAGGTGAAGCTACATCGGCCCTCCTTTGTAAGGGCGGTAATCCCACTCCAAAGTGTGGGGTCCTCACGATTAACTGTCTCCCTCAGGCTTCACCACTTTGTACTGTCACACTGGGGACTGAGTTTCAGCATAGGATTTTGAAAGAGACACAAACATTCAGAACACATTAATCTACTCCAGATGTCAAAAAAGTATGTTTTTCTCCCAGGCAAAACACAGTCATTGCATTCTAATAGCCTCACAAGATTTTATCACATTCTTGCTTAAAGTCAAAAATCTAAAGTCCATAATCTCATCCAAATGTTATTCTATTAGATATGGTTCAGATATAAGAAACAACTCATTCCAAGGCAAACTAATTGCTAGAGGTAAAGCTGTGAATTCAAAGTTACACACTTCCAAAAATACAAGAGTGGGAAAATCTTTGTATAAACAAGTGTGTCTACTTTGAAAAAAAATTAATAATAAAAGGAAAATAATCTGGAGAGATAGGTTAGGCAGTAAAGTGCCTGTCAAGGAAGCATGAGAATCCAAATTCAGAACCCCAGTGCCCCCATAGCATTTAGATATCACAGTGCTTCTATAAACCCAGTTCTGGGAGCATGCGGGGGGAGGGCACGTAGGAGAGGGTAGAGACAGGAGGGTTCTAGTCTCTCCTTGACCAGCTACATTAGTCAAATTCCTGGGCTCACAACTCAAGGAAAGACAGAGTCTCACAGAAACCAACGCTGAGGTTGAGTGGTTGTACACACACACACACACACACACACACACACACAATCACATAAAATCACATATTTTTTTTTCCTAGAATAAAAAGAAGAAATAGTTACTGGTTTCAAATAAGACCCAAATACTTCAGGCTAAGCAATAACTTTTAAGATAGAAATGAATCTTGGAGTCTACGTTCCACTTTCTGAGCACAGTGGAATAGGAATTGGTCTTCTAAGAGTCAACTGGAACTTCCTATATTTTGTTGAGTGACAGCCAGGCTAGAATTCTAGTGGTTAGAGTGAAGGACCTGCAAATTTTCTAGGCTGGTGTGCAGATGACACACGAGTTCAGTGTGTATTGGACGAGTAGGTGCTGTTGTGGAAGCTCTGTCTGCTGCAGCAGTACTCTGGCATACAAGGACACTGGATGCTCTCTCTTCTAATGTTTGCTGTCGTTACCCAATGCTGGAAGTGACTTCTTCCTGTTTAAGTATTGTTGTTTGGATCCCCTGTGTGATGGAAAAGTATCTCTTGACATCTAGTCATCTACCTGTGGTCCATTAATGACTCTTTTTTGAAGTCTCTTTCTTGGACTATGTCAGTAGAGGTCCAGAAGCATATTCTTAGTATTTTGAGTTTAAGATCTAGTGTGGTTGTTGAAATCGTGCTTTCATCTTCTGTCATCATCATAGGTTGTTAGTTTTCTTACTTTGGCTGCTTGATTTGCTTTTTCCTTCTCTTGCTAATTCTGCCTGCTGCAATCAGACTGCCCTGATCCTGACTGGGTTAAGACCTATCACTCTCCCATTCACTCCTAAACACAAGGCAGACTCTTATCTCACAAGTATACTTTGGAGAACTAAGGATACAGTGGCACAATCATTTTCTACCTTTTAATTCAGATCTGATATATTAGAGTAAAACAGCCAAGAGATCCTTTGTCAGGGATATTTAGTAGGGGAGAAATATGTATGCTGTTACTAGATCAAAAAGTGTCTGAATCTCTGTACCAGTTGTCAAAAGAGAGCAGACAGACATGACCACCACAGGAAGCAACCATCAAGGACACGTTTAGAAGAAGACTTCTGCAGCTCCAAAAAGAGAATTCCATGAGAGTTTTTCCCGATGGAAACATGACATTCATATTGGAATATACAATCCCATTAAAAAGGAGGGAGAAATATCAATACAAATTAGTCCAGACACCTTTAATTGACACTAGGATGTGGATTTCCTATCTATACCATGTATTCTAAGATGATGGCACAAGACAGTAGGGCTTTGGGGATATGATTATGTCATGAAGCAGAATACGTATCAGCAGAACCAGCACCTTCAATGTGAGTCAGATTCTTTGAGAATTCTGGGGTCAAAATTGTACCATGATGTGGTCAGTATTGGAGTACAAAGCTTAGGAGGACAAGAACACACCTGAGAGCCCACTGATTTCCCAGTCTGAGAAGTCAGTTCCCCTCTTGCAGTATCACAGGACCTGTGTTTAGACTGATGACTGACATGAACAAATCTAGGCGAAATTCATAGTGTGATAATGAGAAAGCTTCTTTCCCTTGCTTTTAGGTCCTTCAAACTCCAGTCTTTCAGACTCAAATGATACTTGAACTCTTAGAAATCCCTTGTGTTACTTAAATATATCTCTTTACAGTATTTTGGGCATAGACAATATAAAAATTCTACCCGCAATGATATTAACTATATTGTATTGGTATTAGAGAGACTATCCTAGCAGTAAGATTCAAGTCATCAAAAGTGAACCAACACAACTGTGTTGACAGAAAAGTCTGAAATGCCTGCCCAAGTTCTTGGTGAAGTCAAGGAATGTGTCTGATTATATAAAGAAAATTGCCAGGCTACATAGCACAGCCTGCAGTTAAAGGATTATATTGATAGTTTGTGCTAAAGCATTCAGAGGTCATTCTAAAATATTGAGGAGAATTCAAAAAATGATTTTCATAGGTCAAAATATGACTTACGTATTAAAACCTTGAAGAACTGATAGATAGCAATGCCCAGTTGTCTCCAAATTTCAGCCCTTTCATGGTGTTTCTTTTGGCACTGTCAGGAAGAAGACCTGTGTATTCTCTAAGGTTTTCTAAGCTCAGGGCCATCTAATTTTAGCAAAATGCACAAAATATGAGCATTTCCATATTTAATGGCACACAGCAGTAAAAGCCCTGGAGTAAGGAAGTCTTGAAGGTTTGCCAGGCTTCAAGCAAGAGATCTAACTGGAAAAAAAAAATCACAAGAGCTGAATTCATGCTCAAAAAAGAGCAAGGTGGTAATGAGTCTTGCTCAGTTCCTGAGTACAAATCTTACTGGACTCAGAAGTTGGCCAGCTCCACCACAGTAAATTATAGAATTATTACTTTCCCCTTTGATAACTGTCTCCTACCAGCATGTGAATTCAGCTATGTGGTGTAAATGCATCAAAACCTCTCTTGTACACTACAAACAATGGGTGGAAAACTCTGTAGAGCTTCTTCGATGCTTCTGAATAGTTTATGTAACAAGTTGTGGCCCATGTGTCAAACTCTGCTTAAATTTCTAAATGGTGAATGATTTTTATGTAAGCTAGCAGATAGGTGTGGTTTATGGACTAGTATAAAGACCTGTATATTGTCTAAGGTTTTCTAAGCTCAGGGCCATCTAATTTTAGCAAATTATAAATCCTAAATCAAAGGTTCAAGAATTAAGTAAGGAAAATCTCTATGAAATTTGCCTTTTAAGCTCTAATTCAACTTAATATAGTTGATATTCACTAAAAATCAATGTGTTTTGAAAATATAAAGTTTTATTTTTAGTATTTTTTATTTAGTTTGCTAGTTAGTTGGAGTGAGAGATTTGCTATATAGTCCAGAATGAGATCTTCGGCCCAAGATCTTTCTGCCTCAGCCTCTCAATTATTGGAATTACAAGCGTCCTTCATCCTACCAACTAGGAAGACTTTATTCTTAAAGAAAAGCTTTCGAAAGAAGTGAATTCATCCTTTTTCATGATTGGGTAAAATACAAAAGAAAACCAACTCCCAGGAGAAAGGTTTTATTGTGTAATAGATTTCCCAAGGCTCTGGTCCATATTCACATAACTCTGTCTCCATCAGATCTGTGTGTGATGAAATCAGAGCATCACGTTGTCAGAAGAGGTAGAGCAGAGTGGATCACACCATGGTGGGCAAGGGTAGATAGTGAAAGGGAACCAGATGCATTATTCACAGCCCATCCACATGATCTGCACACTAAAATCAAGCACAAATCCAATTTTTTACCACCTATCAGTAAATGTTTTTATGGAATTTTGATCCTTCAATGAATGAATTGATCAATTCACTAGGTCACAAACCTCAGGGTCCAACAGTTTTGCACTAACACATTAACTCTTAGCCACAACTTTAGTATATATATATATATATATATATATATATATATGTATAACCATATAATGAATGACTGTCATTGCAACATCCAGAAAATTACTGGGATCTGTTGTCTCTGATAATGCCATGAAGTTGTGGTAAAAAATTAAGAAGAAAGTCTTTCTTCATTCTGGACCTTGATTTTTCTCTCAACAGACATTACACCTATTTGTCACAAGACTGTGAATGAAATAATTTTAAGGAAATAACCACTTGAAGAGTCATCCCCATTGCTAACAACTAGCTTAGATACCTTCGATTGTCCCATATTGCTGATATTTTGGTAGATTGTATATTTAATTGTCATTGAACATTAATGGCATTTTTTCACCTGTCTTTCACTCCACTACATGAAATTATTCCCTATCTGCTCTGGGACTTCCTAGCAATTTTCTTTTTCAGATCAGACTACCTTATATCAAGTTTCTGAAAAGTACTTCATGAGAGATTATTAATTCTTTAAGTTTATGTATGTCCAGAAATAGATTTCTTCTGCAATTTTCTTATTCATCAAGCTATACAGAAGACACATGGTAAAATTTCCATCCATTCAGATGCTAAAGCAAATTTTCCACATTGTTCAAATAAATTTTTGATTCCTTTGCCTTCATATCTGACTTTTGTTTTTGAATGTACTGTTTTTCCTCTGTATGTCTGTTTTCTGTATGCATTTTTGACTATGTGTGTGTGCATTTTCAACGTTCTATAATTTCTACTCTAAGACATTCTTTGTGGAAAGATTTTGTATGTTTATTTGATAAAGTAGATACTAAAATAATCCCTGGTGCTGCTGGTGTTTCTATAGGAGCCACTGGCCGAATGTTAATCCTTTCTAATAGATCATAATGTTTATATTTTTGCACTTTTTCTTTCTAATTCTTTATCTTTCTGTTTGATTCTTGAGTAATTATCCAGCAGTTGATCCTTACTTTATTGAACAAAGTAAGAGTTTATTGAACTCTTACTTTGTTGCTGAAAACTTTGATTCTTCAAGAGCTCTTTCTTAGTCTCTAAATATTCTTTTTACCCACACTCCATTTATAGCCTTGGTGATTTTTCTTATCTCCCTGAACTATTGCAGGTAGGATTGCTGGCTCTGTTCCTGTCATGCGTCATCTGTTCTCCTAGGGAAGAGATTGTTCAGATTAATTTATTTTTCTTCTTAACGGCTGAGTTTTGAGTTGTGCTAAATTCCTTATATCTATTTCAAACATACACACTGAGCAAGGGATCTGGTTGCTCTCTTAAGGTGAAGCTCTTTCACTTGTAAAATTCCCCATGGAAGGATAAGGTGAATTGACTTTTTTTTGTTGTTGTTCTTTCAATGTTTAACTCACTCTAGAGAATCTGCATATGAAGTCTTTGATATGGGACTATTCAAATATTCCAGACAGAAAGCAGAGTCTTGAATTCTCCTAAAGCAGGGAAGAGGAATAGCTGTAGGGGCTCAGAGTTTGTCTTCTAGACGTTGTTTCTTCCAGTCTGCAGTTATAGTTCGGTCTTCTGCCCTGCCCTCCGCTCAGTACAAGACACCAGTTGTGTGGTGCAGAGAAGGGCCTTCCTGTAGACTCTCCCTGCACCTTCTCTCCTTCTCTGTAGAGCTTCTCTGTAGATCTTACCGGTAGAAACTTCCCCGTAGACTTTCCCTCTCGACCTCTCCTTGTAGATCTTCCATGAGGACTCGTCCTCGTAGACCCTTCCCCGTAAGTTTTCTGCTATAGACCCTTGCCTATGGATCCTACCAGTGGACCCCTCCCTGCCAACCTTTCCCACAGGCTTTTCTCTATTGACCACGCCTGCAGTACTTCCCTGTACAGGCTTCCCTGTCTGTCGGCTTCTGTCACTTTTGCTGCTGTGGCCATGAACTTCTTACTCATTTTCTCAATGCCTCCTTCACGCATCTCTACTTATCTTTCTCTATGCTGTGAAGTGTTGACTTTGGAAGGTTTATTATGCATTAAGCAACAGATTTTGAAGTTAATTTTTATTAAATTACCACGACTTAAAAATATAAGTATTATAGACAAAGCATCATAAGACATATAATTCTCACAATTAGACACAATTTTTCCCCCATTGGAGTATTTTTCTTCCTTTCATTTATCTGTAGATTTCTTATTTACTGGTCAAGGTGTTGCCTCAGTATGCTACAGGTCTGCCCTAGGAATGGCTCCCTGATCTGCAGAGAATTTATCCATATGTTTTCCATATATACTTATGACTGAGTACAGTAATTGATATGTGTTAGCTCTTATGTTATGGACAACAGAAAGCCCAATGTTATTTCTTATGGTTTTAATTTTTATATTCATTTATTATTTATTCTGTGTGTGTGTGTGTGTATGTACAAATGCACATGCCACAGCAAGTGTCTAGTGTTCAGAGGACAATTTTTCAGGAACCATGAGTCAGTTTTCACATTCACTCAGGCGGACTCCAAGGATCAAACTCAGGTCATTCTGTTTGATCACAAGCACTTTTACCCACAGAGCCATACCATCCACTAGGAGAAGTGCACACATAGTTCCTAACGGAAAGTAACTTCATCTTTTCTCTAGGATTATAGGAATGAACGGAAGGAAAAATACTGGAATTGTTACCAGCTAATTTGGACATTAATAATATGTATTTTTTTTATTTTATGTGTATGAGTGTATTGCCTGAATGTATGTAAGTTTAGCCATGTTGTACAATGCTCAGACAGATAAGAAGAGGACGTCAGATCCCCTGGAATGAAGTCACTGAGAGTTGTCAGCCACCATGTGGGTTCTGGGAACTGAACCCAGGTCCTATTGTGAAAGCATTGAACCCAGGTCCTATGAGAGAGCATCCAGTGCTCTGAGACACTGAGCCATCTCTCCAGCCCTGATTCTGGATATTTTTAACTTAATTACAGCTCAGGAATTTGCTTTTATTCCAGAAATGTCTTTTCTGTTTGTTTAGTTTTATTGAACAGAAGTAAAAATGTACTTTTCTATAAAGAAAATGATAGAAAATGAAGAAATTTTTTCTTTCATAAAATTTTGAGACTTATAGTCAAATCAGAATTTGTACTTTAATTGAATTTACTTTCTTAGTTTAAGAGAATCAGATAAGACGTGGATGGTCAACCAGATGGAAAAATCAGACCTACATTGTATTGCCAACCTGTTTATATATCAGTATTTTTTCATTAGGCACTTCAGCTGGGAAGATTCCTCTGTTTTATCAGTTTTTCTAGTGCATTTCTAGAGTGTGTGCACATGTGCATGTGTGCGTGCATGTGTATGTAGGTGTGTGTGTGTGTGTGTGTGTGTGTGTGTGAGAGAGAGAGAGAGAGAGAGAGAGACACTTTCATTGTGTTCGGGAGTGATCCATTTTCCAGCAAATAACATCCTTTCATTCTGGTTGAATTAAACTTCTCAGTATATATCCCATTTTCTGTATGAATTCATCTGTAGATAGAACTCAAGCCTATGTCAATGGCTTGCCCTAGTTCTGGCTAGTCCAGCAGCAGACCTAGATGTCCATGTGCTCTGTGCTCTGCTGACTTATAATCATTTGGGTTATCCCCAGGAGGGATATTGCTGGGCCATGTGGTAGTTCTATTTTTAGTGTTTTAAGGAGCATCCATATTGATTTCCATAGTGGCTGGGCCACTTACTTTCCCACTACGAGTATATAATTATGCTCTTTCTTCAAATCCTTTCCAGCATTTCTTATCATTTGTACACACTTTGGGGTGAGAAAAAGATCTGTCCGTTGTAAAATTGGTTTTGATTTTGAGTAGGGGGAAATAGGATATTGAATAATAACTGATTTCCTAGCAACCTTCATAGAGGGATTTTTCTCTATTTGGTTGGAAATGGACTTTCTTTGATTAAGCTCTAAAAGAGACAAAGTGTACTTTCCCCATTTCATTCTTTGTTTCCTTTCTCTTTAATTTCAAATTAATTAAATCAAACATTGCCATGCTTCACCTTGTAGCCGATGTGAACTGAGAAAGCCAGCTTGCTGGTGGTCTGGACTTCTCAACTTTCCTAATATTGATTGGGTCAGGGACAGTCTTGCCAGTTGAATTTTAAATGTGGCCTGATGCACCCAGGCATGTGTGGTCATCTAAATACAGCTCCAGACATTTTAGCAATTAGGAAAAAAGTAATTGCTCTGAAGCTGGTTAGAAATACAAATTGCTTGTCAAATGAACAAAGTGTGCTCTCTTTGTCAGAGAAAATATATGCTGAATACTTGGGGAGATATAAAGGAGACCCAACAGTTAGCAGTGGGGTTTTACATTACCCTTTCTGCATCCAAATTCCATGATTATCGGAGTAATACAGGATTATTGAACAAACAGTTGAATTTGAAAAAGGATGACTTATGGAGAAATGTATATTGATAAAGCTCTACATCACGTTTGTTTGCTTCATACAGTGTAATATTTTTTGTAATTAGTAGAATATGGAATATATATTCATTTCACTCCCTTCATAAAGTGCTGTTAATGTCTTAGTGTGTGAGCAGAAAATAGGACATCTGTTCTAAGCATTCCCTATTTGTGCAGAAGCAGCTGGGTTGTCTCGTCACTAGAGGGCAGCCATCATCTGTTACAGTCCATATTGGAGATTCAAGTGCTACTGCATACCTGAGGGCGGAGAGCCGTTGTCAGCTACACTTGTTTTAGAAGGAGGACACTATCATCCATGTTTAGACACCCCATCATAAAGGATCTAAGGAAAAGGCAAAGCAAACAGAATTTTGCAATACGGTTTGAGTAAATTATATGTAAATATAATTTCCTGGTTATGGAAAAAGCCTAAATGTAATGAAACGTCCAAAGAAGAAATCTGTGAGTTTTCGTGTTCAGGGATGGGTCTCCTGTGTGATTCTACTTGTTTGCTGTTTTCTCCGAGAAGCCAAAGTTCCTCATAAGGCAAACAAATGATTGAACAAATAACTGTGGAATGGATTATGAGGCTGCTCAGTCTGTCCAAATTCAGCTTGTTTCAGGATGCACGTAGGTCTGCTGGAAGGACTCAGGTTCCAAAAGCATATAAACATATCATATTAACAGAAGTTCCTCGAATTTTAAAGCTGAGGTGAACATACTCTATGCCAAACTGCAAAAGAGCAGTATCCAGGAGCTCATATGGAGTAGAGTTGAAATCTCCTGGTTTTAAAGAGATCTGCATATTCAACAAATATGAATTAAAGATAGGCACTATCCAGGAACCAACTGACCTATTCACAACTCATTTGATTTGTCAAATCTACTGCCCCAGTAGAGGTCAGTAATGAACAGACATTGCAGTCCACCATTTCCCATTGTCTCCCACTTAGGATTCTTGGTACGAGTCATCCATACTATCCTCTTTGAAATGTCCGAGGAAAATATCCTAGTTAATGAGAAGACTAAAGAAGTCATGCTTTGATGTTTGCTTTCATTCACAACAACAGCTGGTCACAAAAGGGTGCAGTAGAATGAATATACACAAGTAAATGTCACCATTCAAATAGCAGAAAAAGTAACTCCATGCTTTACTAATGTTGTCTCATGGCCACACTGAGATTAGATTTCCTGTAAAGAATGCATGAATGATAAATAAATCAGTTTAAGATTATCTTCACGGCGAAGTTTGCATTGTAAAGATAGATACATAGACAGATCTGCTTAAACACACACATTCCCTTTGCTTTCCCAGATCTTCATGGATGTATCATAATTTAAAAGTGATACAGAGTTGATAAGAGGCCTTGCTATTTTATCAATATTCTCTGACAGTGAAACTACACTTATGTGAAGGTCAACAAAGTCAACAAATAGAATTACAGTAACGAGTCTCAAGAATCCCAGTTATATTTCAGAAATCTTTAGACACAAATACATTTTTATTTTCATGACCCATCTGTGGGGGTTTGTTGGTTTGTTCAACTGACAATTCTGAATTTTATAACCCTTTGTAAAATGTATCAAATGCAAGAATAATGAAGTTAAAGAGTTATAAAATGATATTTACTGAGCCAAAAGATTAATTCATTCCCTGTATTTTTCAGTGCTCAGAAAGAGTTCCTGTATATTTTTATGCTCTTGCATTAAAGTTACACATATAAATTTCCAAGAACAATTAAAGTTTTTTAAACTCCTCAAAAGGGGTAGGACAATTTAAATTGAAAAGAGCACTTCATTTGATCCTAAAAGATCTAACTTCCAGTCCTGGTGTGTTTGAATATACATGACCTCATAGTATACCCCTGTGCTTGACCTCATTTCCCTGCAAATAAAGAGAGGCAGGTGGTACTGCCTGATTCTGAAGTGTCTTTCCTGCTCTGAGTGGTACTCGTGTTTGGCCTGCTTTCCTCCACCTTTGGAAACAGCATTTGTTGACCTGTCAAATCTCCATCATAGAACAGAAGCTCTATCCTGGAAAGCAAGAGATAACATCAACTGTCTTGCAACAGATCTCAAGGAATAAGTATGTGGAGGAAGGAGAACAGTGACCATTTGTGGAAAGGAAAGTGGGGAGCAGGAGAACTCTCTTATGGTGCAGACAAGAGGCAATTCTCTGTTCCTGCAGTTACTCATCAGCACAACACTGGAAACAGTGTTTGATGGGGACCAGTACCTCTATTTCACTAAGAACCCAATGAAAGCTTGCCAGAAGAAAAATATTTGATGAAATACTCATCAGAGCAAAACAATTCATACAGAAATTGGCTGAAATGACACCCTCCATTTTATAATGTTTTAAGTTTCCAAAAATTTCACTTAAAATATCATAATATTGCAATCAGGTAAAACTGCGCTCTGTTCTCAGGTTTTCCATTTTCCTGACTTCCCTCAAATAAACAATACTTTCTGGGCAATTTAACCCTGTAATAGATTTATCTCTACCTATGAAAGTTGGCACATGTAAGTTATTTAACTTGAGTATATTAGAAATAAAGATACCTAGGATATTTTTATATGTACAATTTGTGTAAGTCCTAGACAGGAAGATTATTAATATGATGAATTGAAATATACCATTATTTCCAGGTGTTTCTTACCATTTCTTCTTAACACATATTTAAAGAAGTCCTTTTAGATGTTTAGAAAGAGATGTCCTTATCTGGTTACACTGTATCTTTGTGAGCTTGCTCTTAATTAGCAGATTGAACAAAGGAGTTAAAACAAATGCCAGAATTGTTTTGAGTTGTTTGAATTCCCATAAGTCCAAATAAAAAATGGTTAATTAAAAACTGATTTGAGACTCTAATAAACAAATTGAAAAGAGCAATCAGAGAGGAATATAAAGTGTAAGGGATCCTAAAATTCGAAACTGCTTCCATTTTCTTCTTAAAAGTCTGTGAGTTTATACAAGGGAAATAGGCCTGGGCTTTTGTTTCTGCCTCTTACTGGCATATAAATGGACAACCAAAGCTTCATATATGCAATCCTTGAAGTTGCTGGAATCTGTCTGAGATGACCTTCTCAAGGCCATTTTCTTTTCCCTGAAACTCTCTGCTGCTCTGGCCATAAGGTTTAAGAAACCACTCAAGATACTGACGACCAACCACAGTGGCCCAGCTGTCTGCTAAATCATCCCCCACACACTCCTTTGTGTTATTTTCCCCTTATTTATCATGACACTCTAAAGGCCTTTTCATAACTCTCTGAGCGTTCACACATGAGACTGAGGGGACTGTCCCTCGCCTGCCCTTATTTGATGTGGTTGGCTAGCTTGTCCTGGAGGAAGTTTTCATTCCCTGGGGATAGTCACTTGATAAGACCCTGCTGGGTCTTGTCTCAAAGGAGAGAACTAATCTCTGTAGTCTTAAATCGACTGGACTAGGGGTTAAATGCTGAAGTGCCCTGGCACCTGGAGACATTGCACCCTTGACCTGCAAACTGCCGAGGCAGTGAATGATGGCTGAGCCGCTGTGGGCGTCAGTAAGAGACTCACTGGGGAAGAGAATTTTTAATGACTTATAGAACTGCACTCAGTACTGAGGGTACACTTTAGTTACAGCACTTTCAGAAATATTGCATTACTAAACTGTAAACCATATTTTAGAAACACATGCGCGGTGGTGTTTGTTATGACACTTTGCACTCTTGTGTGGGTGCTTCAATGCATGCGACTTCCTGTGAATCCAGAGCATTGCATTGGCAGATGTCATTGCTCTCCATCATGGCTAATGTTTATCAGCATTTGTCGTGTGTCACTTACTGCCTAGAATGTTCTATGTGCATCCTTATGGAATCCTTACTGCCATTCTTTATTATTTAACCTGTTTTGGAGTTCTAAATGGCACCACTATCATCACCTTTCTTTAGGTGAGGGAAATTATGCCTAGACAGATTAACATTTAGCCCAAAGGCAACAGAACTTATAATTGACAAAGAATAATTTCAAACGATCACCTCCCATAGCATGCATTCTTTCTAGAATGTTTGCCGAATTACTACTGTGTGCAAGGTAGAGACAGACCGAACTTAATTAACATGGGAAACAGCTTTTCAGAAACAGACTTCCAGGGTCAAAGAAACACTTGGGGACTCTAAGTCAAGAGCACCTGCAGCTATGGTTCTGTGAACACCTGATGCTGGATGGACACTTAAAAAACAAGTACTAAAAATAGCACAGGGGCATATCAATGGACTAGATGGAGGCACTCAGGTGAACCAACTAAAAAGTGATACATTTTAAAATAAAAGGTTTATTCTACTTATGGGACATCCGGAAGTTTGGGGCAGACACACAGAAGCAGGTGACCAAGACTTAATATATGTAAAACTAGGGTCAATATATGTGATAATTAAACTTTAGAGATAGAAAGATTCTTACCTACCATATCAGGTGGTGGTTAGTATTAAAGAAACTTATTCATATGGCAAAAGTATATACATATATATAATAAAATTATAATATATAATAATTATATTATATAATATGTATAAGAGAAGTATATACATAAAAAGAAAAGTATAATAAAAACTATGAATATCAGTTATTTTAATGAAGATTTCTGGTTATATAAAAACCTAGGATGAAAAATCACTTGGCTCAGGGTTGGAGAGATGGCTTAGTGGTTAAGAGCACTGGTCGCTCCTGTAGAAGACTGAGGTTCAAGTCCAGTACCACATGGCAGCTCGCAACTGTCCATAAATCCAGCTCTGGGGGATCCAGTACCCTACTCTGACCTCTGTGAGCATTGCATGACACAGATGCACTCACATACTTGCAGGCAATGCACTCATACACATAACATAGACATAATAAGTAAAATATCTATTTTTGTGGTGGGGTTGGGTGGCCCTCGTTATGGAGACAGAAGCACGAGAAAGTTTAGTCTTGTGCAAACATTCGGGAAGTAGAGAGAAGAATATTGGGAATCCTTCTGCTCCCTCTTTATTCACTGCAGGAACTCGGTCCACAAAATGGCACCAGCCCCTTCAGGGGGTCTTCTTCACTCACTTAACCTTCTCTGGAAAAAGTCTCAGCAATATGCTCACAGATGTGTCTTCTACATGATTCTCCATTCACTTAAGAAGACCATGAATGTAACTCTCCTTATGGATGAATTTCTAACCCTGAAAGATGAGAAGACAGCTTGCTACTTTAGAAAAGGCCTTTCATTTGCTTTTCATTTCAGGAACCTTCCCAGTGCTAGCATTGTTCCATGGAGTCAGCTTAATTGGTATCTTTGTAATAATTTTCCATTAATCCACAGTGTCACAAACAGCATCAATTTTTGCATTAAAGACATCTCTAAATCAAGCACCTAGGAATTATTTGTTCGGCTTTCCTTCCCTTTTAAGGAGACAGATTCATTTATTTTAGCTATTTCTCCTGTCTTGTACTTTGCAGATCTTTATTACCACTCCTTCTTAAAGCCTTATTAGTCTGAAAATGGAGTCTGGGGAGTGAGAAGCCATATTCCCATTGGATTCTGTTTTCTGAACAGAAATGAACTGGTACAACTAAGGTACTAGACACTGTTATCAGTGTAATCTACAGTGTATCCCATGTTGATGACTGGGCAGAAATGCTAGCTTCTGAAAGTCACCAGCACCTGCCCCACCCCAGCTATGGGTGATCCATACGCATATGCTAATTGATTTCTACTCTATTTTTTTTAGTTTTATTATCTACACTTGTCAAGGTAATTGCATGTCCCCCTTCTGTAAGGGTTAGCATCTTCTTAATGCTTAGCTATTTAAATGATATTTCTTTTATGGGGATGGTGTTTTTACCTTTTGTAGGATGAGAACTAAGGAAATGGAAACCTCTACAAAATCCAAAGCTTACAATTAAAGACATATTTATCAGTGGATATCCACTTGATAGTCAAAAACATGTGGCCGCCATGATTAACTCATTCCTGGATGTCTTTTGAGTTATTGCGCCATTTCCAAGATTCCCTCTTGGAAAAAAAAAAAGGAAAATATGTGTTACAAAATTTGTGCGTGAGGTCTCCTTTTAGAAGTTCTTACATTGTGGAGTTCCAGATATTGTGATGCTTAATGTCTAAAGAGGTGGGAAACATATTTGAAAGTCCCTGAAATGGCACATTCATTCTAGGCACAGGCAGATCCTCACGTTGTAAAAGCTTCCAGACACCTGGGCTGGAACATTAAACAAATCTATTTAGATCACCCATGATACTCTCACACCTACACGTCATTGAATGGGGCACACTGGAGAAGCCCACCAGGTAAATGATAATTTACTTCGCTCATTCCGCTCATTCTCTCCTTTACCATAGACTAGTAAAGTATGGCATTTCATTTTTAGGGAAAACTAGAGTGAAGTTGAATTTTTTTAGTTGATATGTGGACTTAAATAGACACACATATACAATTACAGATGTACTTGCTCATACAAGGACATGCGCTCACACACAGTTGATGCTCTCAAGCTGCAAAGACAAGTATATAAAATATATACAGTTCAGGAAGATAATTCATACTCCCTTAAACCATTTTTCAGGTTTAATTTTTTCATTAAGGCAATATCTTAGTTATAATATTGCTAAATATAATGGAAAATCAAGAAGAGTAATTACATATTATTTCTTATAAGTTTTGAAATATTTATAGAAATACTGAGTTATTTAATATCAATTACATTTAACCCAGCAGACTTTGAACATTTGGCTCTCAGGATTTGAATAGGCATAAATCATATTTGGTTATTATGAGAAATAAACTATCTGGTCAGGAAAGTTTCTTAGGTGGAATATTATTTTACTTTGAAATCTAGAACAAATTACTATAGAATGTTACTATGAAAATAGTGATCAAAGATTCCAAGGGGCTCAGTGTAGCTCAGACAGGGTTGCATGCTCAAAGCAGAGTGCAGGGTGCTGTTATCAACCAAACAGCTGTCCAGCTTAGCTGTGTGATATGAGGGCTCAAACCCAAAGAGATCTTGGAAAGTCCCAGACAGTGATAAAAGGAAGAGGTCCATTTAGAACATTCTAGAAAGCATGTCTCCTAGAAAGAAGAGGACATGCTCATGTGCGTGTTCCTGTTTGGAAAGGTCATTACAGAGGTGACTGCGGGGCTGATCTCAGTGATGGAATCCGGGTAGAAATGATGAAGGATGTGAGAGAGGACAAGGCCTCACACTTCCCCCAGGTGTAAAGCCCAATGGGTGGGGTGTGCGTCCTGGGGACGCAATGCATCCAGCCTCAGTAATGTGACCTCACTCCCCTGCTAAGTGCTGTCTTGCTGGTGAAGTTCGGGTTTCCTTGTTTGTCCTGCTCTCTCCAGCTTGAGTATCAATTTTATCCTGATTGAGAAAACAGAAGAAGATCAGTTCGGCCCTGCTAATGTCACCTGCTAATGTTACACCATCTGGCCTAGGAAGCAGACTCTCCTTTGCTCCATCTTCCTTTGAAATTATGTTTAAATTGTCCTTAGTGCTCTGCAAATGGCGTGTCTCACCCCGTGGCTTGAGGCGCCTCATGTGTTTCTGCCGGTTTCCGCTGCCGTTTCAGTTTTGTCCTTGGTATTACATCTACCGCCCTGGCTTCCATTTTCTCCTGAGTCTAGAAAAGAGAATTTGTCTATTTGCTGCTTGTGCAAATTTCTTTCTCTCAGATCTCTGACATTTTTCCTTCTCTTGTCAATGGGCATTTTAATGCATCAATATGAATTTGCATACACAGAAAAATCACATCTTCTAGACTCAGATTCTTTTTTTCATTTTCAATCCAGCATGTCATCCACTTGTTTTATCCATTATTTTATATCTGATTTTTAAAATTGTTGAACCCAGTTCTATGTTTGTCTCACTGTCTTTATCCCAGACCTTTTCTTACCATCAGCTGCTATTTTGATTGGTCCACTTGTTTCTGGATTGCCCAAGTTGCCTTTCCTGAAGTCTCCCCTTTTTCACATGAGGTGCATTCCTATCTCATTCACATAAATATTTCTGATATTCCAAAGCACCAAAAGCAGGACTCATTATGGATCCCTTTATTTCAGTAGCATTAAATACAAACAGCTACTCTGTGTTTTAGAGCTCTTCTATACTATGCCTGTGTCCTCTGAATAACAGGGATTTTAGCGCCATTAAAATGAACATGTACCTTTGCTCTTCCTTTGTGAGGCCATTAATGGGAAGGCATGGTAACTTAGCGGAGATAATCTTCAGATGGGAGTAAAAATAATTTTTGCTTTGCAATTGTATAACTTGTTTGTGTGATTCAAGGTTTTCCTAAGGCACATTTTCATTCTCTCATAAAACAGGAATGCTGATATTTTCAGTAACAAAACTTGGTAGTATTGAATAAAATAACTTAGTAAGAACTGAATAAATATAAATCAGCATTTAAATGAAGCTCAAAGAAAAAAAGTTTGTTCCTTGCTTTTGCATATAATTCCATTTAAAAATTTGGGTGAGACCAAGTATAAATTATTCATGTGATTTTTATTCTACTTAATGCTATGAAACCAAGCTAACCCTTTCTGATTTTTTTAGATTTAACTTAGATTACTTTGATGTTATCAGTTCATTTACTTTAATTTAGATTTTAACATTCCATTTTTTTCACTGAATGTTAGGTAATCACATGTGGCTTATACAATGGACCCATTTCAGATTATCTCATTGACAAAATGAGATACAAAAATAAATTATTTTTGAAGTGTCCCTGTATGAAAATAACTAAAGATATTGAAAATACTGTTTTCAAGGGATAAACACTTGAAAGGATTAAGCATCTACACTGGATGGCTCACAAGTATTTGTAACTCCAGTCATAGGGAATTTGAAGCTCTCTTCTGACTTTCTTGGCACTAGCAAAGAGGTGGTTAAGATACACACAGGTATATGATATATGCACAAAATGACATAAATTGATTGTTATACTGCATGCAAAGTATCCATGATAACGAGACTAGAGATATTAAAATTTTTACAATTCTAATAAGATTTGGAATTAACTATGCTGCAATGTAATGTTTAAATTTTTCAGATGCATTTTCTTTATCATTCATAAGATCTACATCACCTACTAAAATTAAAGCTTTATGAGTCAACACTATTGGGTGTTTAAGAAGGTCAGAAAGAATGCTGGTAATGTTTGATGCAAGACCTGTAGTCTTTTTGATGGAACATTGCAGATGTCTGACGTAATATAAGTGGCCATGACCACACATCCTGAGGTTAACCAGGTTCCAGATGACATGTTCATGGTTCAGCAAAAAGCATAGGAAGGTGTATAGTCAGGACCACATGTGTGTTTTACCTGCAGAGACGGTGTATAACAGCCTTAAGCAGTCCATGTTCCTTTGTGTTTAGGTAAACATACATTCCCAAATGCTACTTATTCCATTAGAAAAGAAATAGCATAGTTTTCCATGAACTAATGGAAAGGTTGGCAGCATGGAACCTGCCCACCTGGTATGCAGAGAGGCTGATACTAAGATAAGCTAGAAAGCATAGGGAGGAGGTGTGGGTGGGAGGTGGCCTGGTTTGTGTCAAGTGCACATTTGTTCTGCAGGGCAGAAAAGTAAGTGGTAGTGATCACAATGCCTTTGTATAATTTCCCCTCTTTTTTGGACTTAGTCAATATTGGGCATTTCATTGCTACAAAAAATTCAGCAACTTAGTGTGTTTCATTCTTCCTTCTCTTTTATTATTCATTCAACCTAAGCATTCTTCCTTTAACCGAAAGAAAACAGAGAAGATTTCAGAGATGCCCATGTGGTAACATTTCCCTCTCTTAATACACATAGGTCTGAGCTCTAGGACAGTCTCCTGAGATCACAATTCCAAGACTGTTGACAGACTTTATACAGTGAAATAGAAATTCTCTTAAGAGATATTGGAATGTAGATGCAAAATTAACAATGCATCATTATCTTTTAGATTTCCCTGACTTTTAAAATGGTCAGTCGTGCTACTCTATCATTAGCAATCATTACAGAATTAAATGGGGCTTTGTGTCTGTAACTGATTGACAAGATCAATAATTTTAAGATCAAATAGGAACAGTAGTCTTTCTTTTTCTTTAATAGCGGCCTCTTTGTTTTATAGGTATGCCTACAGCTGGATCCTGTTTTCTGTCTGTAGACAGTGACTCCTGCTGTGCGTTGTTGAGGAAATGAGAAGACAAAAGGGAAAATCAATTTAAAGAAAAAAAGCTTTAGTTGACAAAGCTTTATAGTAGATCAATGGAATCTGGCTAGTTAAGACATCTTCAGTAGCTGAGACAAATTTATAATCACTTTAAATACTTCTGTATTTCTGTCTTTCTCAGTTCAGTAGGTGAAAACAAAAACTTTACATGTTAGTGAGATTTCTTTTATGACATTTGAGTATTACACATAACCAAAACATAATAGCTGAAAGACTGTAATTCTAAAAACACCCTACTTGTTTATTTAACATGCATCTGCTTCCAAATAACTTCTTGCAAGAACTGAAAACAAAAGACGAAATACAGTTTCAAGGTGGACATAATTGTTCTCTTCCTTTAGTAATTTATGCCTAAGGGCTTACTTATTTTGCAGCTATGTGTTTAAACAGCCTTCTTCATAAACAATGGTTATGAACTACCGATTTAAGGTAGAGACATTTGTTTAGTAGGTGGACTCATAGATTCTATATTTATTGAATCATACAGCAGAAGACACTAGATAATTAGTAATTACAACAGTCATTGAAGTATTTTGTGAACTATTTTAGTACATATGCCTACTAAAACAATAAAAACTTAATGACCATCATTCAAACTAGCTCTTAGTCATATGATGAATAATCCTGGAAGTGTTGCTTAACCAGGAGATGGAAAAGTAAATTATTTAGAACCTAATTTAAAGCCTATTGCAGGTTCACAAAACACACACAGTGGTGCCTACAACTCACTAAATTTCTAAATTTTCCCTTAAAAAAGGTGGAGATCTTTGTTTTGGCAGTAGGATTATTGTTACTACATCAGCCTCATTTTTAGATTAAATCATAGCAGTTGTGTATAGAGTACAGTGGTTCCTGTGCACAGCCATTAACTCTCCAGCATTATGCAACTTTGAAACATTCTGATTACTTCTAATTGACTGTTCTGAACATACTCAGGTAAGCATTGCTTTAAAATTGAATTATATATCACACATGATTATTCACATGGTAATTCATTGTTAAAATGCAGTTTCTGAGTTTGAACAAATGCAGAAGATAGACACACAAACCAAACACATCTACACATTTTCCTTTATGGTAAAGAACCCTGTGCCATGTATCTGATGCTCACAACACTTAAGGGTGAAAACTGTGCTAATCTTTCCCTTTTGAATATACTATTTTAACTTACTTGGATTGAAATAGGGTACCATGTAGTAGACTGTGACTGTTGAAGGGGAAGAATTTAACCAACGAATCTATCAAATGAATTTTTTATCATATTTCCCTTGGAGAAAATATTAGAAGTTATTAGAATTTTTGTCATGACTATGATATACAGTTTAACAATGTTTTAGATACTAATAGTTAATACAACAATGTCCAGAACTAAAGAAAATCGGCTATAGAGATAAAACTCTGAGTAATATACAGAGAAATTAAAAATTATGAGTTTAAAATGACAATGGTCTGGGCTTGGTGGTGCACCCTGCCTTTAATCCCATCCCTCAAGAGTCAAAGTCAGGCAGATCTCTGTGAGTTCCTGGCCAGCCTGGTCTACATAGTGAGTTCCAGGTCAGCTGGTACTATAGGGAGACGCTCCATCATAAAGGACATAAACACATGCAGATAAATGCTACAGAGATAGTATACTAGATTGGAGCACTTGCTGTTCTAGAGGAGCTGAATTATGTTTACAGCACCCATATGCCACAGCTCAGGGCCTCCTGTAACTGACGCTCCAGAGGACTCAACATCATCTGATTGCCTTCATGGGCATACCCCTCCCACACACACACACACAACTGGTGCTCACCCAGACACTCACAAGAACACATAAATAAAAATAAACCAAAAGAAGAATATTCAGTCACGTACAAAATTTGCCAAGTGATATTGGCATGCTGCAGCTTAATCAAAGATTGTAATGATGCAAATATTTAATCATTGGCACTATAAAGCAAAATTCAACAAACACGTGTGGGTATTCTTCCATTATCTTTTATCATGTTAGTGTTTTCCTGGGAAAGATATTGTAAAGCCAGTTAAGGAAGCAGTGTTCACAGTATCAAGACTACTTTTCAAAATAATCTGACTTCATCCTATCAAGTCTGAAATATATTTATTGTTTTGTTCACTGGTCACATGCGAGAACTGTGCTCTTACCAATTTGTGGAGGGTAATGATATGCTGACCTGTGGTGGATGCATGGGGGACAGAGTATCTTCATGATCACATTGGCAATGTAGGTAGAATTGTCAGGGTACTATTGGAAAAACAATTTTGTTTTATTAAAACCACTCTTTAGCTTAGGCAAGACATTTTTTGCTGTTGTGCTATGTCTGATTTCATTCAGAATTTTTCTGTTGTGTGAAAAGATAATTTTATGTAATGCTCAAATTTCATAACATGCATCGAGTCCAATTTGCATGTTCCAAAGGCAAATAGCATGCGACTAGATCAGGGCTTTAATTTTCATTTGCTGTTTAAATATCATATGGCATGGGATAAATTACTTCACTTAAAACATGACTTTATAATTTCTGATAGATAATACACCTAACATTGTATCATATATTTGTAAAGATGAGTATATTTTAAAATTCTAAGAATCTTGCCTTTTTACCTTATTATTGTTGTGAAATTCAAAATTACTATTAGGTTCATGTTATTAAAACTCCTTTTCCTTCTCTTCTTTCCCACTTCCTCCCTTCCCCTTCCTCCCTCCATCCATCTCCCCCTCCCTCCCTTTTTTCCTTCCCACTTCTTTCTTTCATCTTCCCCAATTTCACTCACTCCTTCCTACTACGAATATATTGGAAACACTTATTCACTGACTACATTGCAGGCTTTGAGTTGGGCACTGAGGTGAATTATTCGCTCTTATACAATTATTTACTATTCACTGGTGAAACGATGGTGAGAGTCAAGATTAAAACTAGGACTGGAGAGATGGCTCAGCAGTTAAGAGCACTGGCTGTTCTTGCAAAGGACTCAGGTTCAATTTCCAGCAGCCACATGGCAGCTAACAACCATCCAACCATCTGTAACTTCAGATTCAGGGGATCCGATGCCTCTTCTGAGCTCTGTGGGTTCTGTGCCACATGGGTGCACCTACCTGCATGCAGACAATACACTCATACACGTAAAATAAAAATAACAAAATATTTTTCATAACTGACAATTGAGTTGGAAACTCTGAATTTCAATCTTCTTTGTTACCTACTGGTAACTGGGTCATTTCAATAGTATTTATTTCCTTTTCCTTGTATATAATATCAGAGGATGTTTTATTTATAAGCTTTGAGTAGAATCAGTCTATCTCTGTCTCTGTATCTCTGTCTTCTCTATTTCTCATATTCTCTCTGTACACACACACATGACCAAGACATATAAACCAGATATACTGAACATTGTAAATTATAACTTTGCTTGTGGATAGTGATTTATTTTTATGCTTTTATTTCCTTATATGTTCTTGTAAAAACATATTTCCCTTCTTCTTTATGGATGAGTAATTATAGCATTTTTCCATATAGTCACATTGTAGGCTTTATTTCATACTTTGCCTACAATGAATCATGGGTTTGTATTCCAATGCAAATAAATAAATTTACAAAACTTACTTAAGTTTTACAGTATCACTTGTACAGTTGTCACTTTTTATACATCTATAATTGTTAAAAATTACAATTCCACTGAGTTTTGGGTATAGAGTCTCTCTCTCTTTCTCCCCCTCTCTCTCTTTCTCTCTCTCTCTCTCTCTCTCTCTCTCTCTTTCTCTCTCTCTCTCTCTCTCTCTCTCTCTGTTATGTGAACTACATTTAAATGGCAGAATGCCAGTTGTACATGTGTAACAGACAAAGTTCCAGATGCTCCTGGAATGCTTGCATTCTTGAATCCTCTTCCCATAACTGTAAGTGAGGCATATGGCTTACTTCTATGTAGTGGACTATGGGAAGGGATTTGGGGTCTTGTGGTCCTGACTGTTATATTATGGGAGACTGTGAGAAAGAAAGCCTCCCCTGTACAGAACAGTATTTTACCAACAACTTGAGTTTAGAAATAACATTTTCTACAATACCCACTTAAAAATATGTTTTGGGATGGTATCTTGATTGTAGCCTTACAGAGAACATTCAGTGTTATGACCAGACTCATGTCTCACACAAACTGTGGGAGAGAAAGTACGTATTGCTTTAAGCTACTTATTTGGACACAGAGGAATGGAAATTTGACAGAGAAAATATACAGTGTGGATCTCTTTGTTCTGAGAATAAAAGTTCTGGAAACAGACTTAGTTAAGAATGAATGCAGGAGCCCATAGACACAGTTAGGGCACTAGGATCAAATTCAAGACATCTGACGGGGCACAGCTGTCTGCAGATATTCCTGAGGCCCTGAATCTGAAAAATTCTGCCTACTCTGAGAATTCCATAGCTTTGGTATTTTTTTTCTCCAGTCCTTCCTAAACTGTAATCCTATAACTCCACGAACTCTGTTAATTTCTAAGACCCTGAGCTGGGCACGTCATTCTAGATTTATACTGTATCTCTGAGATCTATGACCTCTCCAGCCTTGTTATGTGGCTATGATTACAGTATATGTTTCTTCCCATTGAGTGGGATTTATATTCAATTACACAGCTATTAATTGTTTCCAATATAAAAGTTCCACTACTGCACCAATGACATTCGCTATACCAGTTATTACTGTGGTTATTAGGTGTTAAAACTAGGGTTGGATCATCAATTCATGTTCTCCCTTAGTAGGTGGCTTAGTTCTCTCCAAAGCTATGAGAGCTAGCCTTCAGGGGAGGTGGCTACCAGGTCAGTTCCAGTTCCTTTGCTGCAAATCCTGTGTTTGAAGTATGTCCCATCTACAGCAATAGGATCTTACCTTAAATTTCTGGATGGCTATCATGGGCTGTAGCGATAGTCTGTGTAATTTCGGGAGTCTTGGGCCGGTAAACAGCTCAAAGGAAGGTTTCTCCTTTCTTTCACTGTTTCTTGTTATGTAGCCTTCAGCTATGTGCTCATATGGGCTCATGTATAGATGTTGTATGTGTAAGTTGTTAGTAGGTTTTTCTTATATTCAGGGCTTTCATTGAAAAATCTTTGATCTTTGTGTCATTCAAAAATCTTTATATGGAAACGTTGTATAATTTGCTGACAGTGTAAAATGCATTGCCTGGCAGCAAGCATACTAAGTTTATTTTTGTCTAACTCAAATTTGTTTGTTGCTATTATTTAAGAATTATGGATAAATCAAAAAGAAAAACATTTCCCCTGGCACAGTATTTAAAGGTTTGAAACTTATTGTGGTTTTCCTATTTTTGAAGATATTGGAATGGAAGTTATTTTTTTTTTCATTTTATCAGTTTTCAATTTTCTATTATTCACTGCTTAAAACAAAAAATAAGACCTATAAATTTTAGCTGATGTATCCTGAGTGCAGAGGTAGAGGTAGCAAGTCATAAAATTAAAAATAGAATTTAGCTTAATTGTCCCCTGGGTCTGTCTTTGGAGAAGCTGCTGCCTTCAGATAGACTTCATACATTTCTGGATATTATTACAAGGAAATTGTCATCTAGATTCATCTTCCAAGACAAATGATTTTTAAGTAAACAATTTCACAACATTTTTAAACAGAAACATTTCAAAAATGGCCTTTGATGTCCCAGGTTAATAAACAAATAGGAGTTTCCTTTATAGATGATTAAATTACCATTCTACAGTAGGATCAGCCCAAGAGTAATCTGATGATTTTTAGTGCTACTGTACATTAACTTTTTCTGAAATGAAAATGAAGATAAATGGTCCTTTCTTTCAGAAGAACATATCCTACTATGAGAAGGAAGTAAACTTCTTGTTCATCCAAACCCAAACTCTTTCCTGTCATTAAGCACATCCTCTGGACCCAGAAGAGCTTCAGTAGATCCGGAGAGAGTATATTGTTCCTTTCCACGTTTCTCCTTTTGGTGAGTCATAGTGACTTAATAAAGGGAAAGAGAACAACACATTTGGGAAAATGCTTCCAGTTCAAGATATGCTATCTTATACCCTTCCTCAAGTAATGTACTAATAACATCATAAAATGTCATATGTGTGTAGCAAACATGCACTCTTACTGTTGGAAATTTTAGATTCACTGTGATATCCTGTACTAATTTGTTCATGTTTCTTCATATGTATTGCCCCATAGAAATGCTACAGTGCCGACCCTATTAATATGCGGATTCTACCTCCCCATCTTTTGATTCTGATATAGGTTCATCCTTCTCTTGCCCTTGGACCTCCAAAATCCAGAATCTGAAGAGCTATAGTCTGTGTTCTGGTACTTGTCACTCTGACATTATGAGCTTGAGGGCCTCATGCTGGAAAATTATTCCCCTTGTTTACCTGGATTCTGGGGCATTTTGATTTCGAAAGAACCAACCTATCATTATTGCTATTTCTCGAGCTTAGAGATGGCATAGAATTGGACTTCTCAGCATCCTTTAAGACCTGATCTTATTCTCTTAATAAAGATACTCTTATCTATCTTTTTATATACCTATTGATTCTGTGTCTTTGGGGAACCCCATGTAATATAGAATTATTATAAAAAAGAAGATGATAAATCAATAGAAAGAACAAAGAGAGGAGAGAGAGACAGAGAGAGAGAGAGAGAACACTGATCAATGACACGTAATAAGATTTTCTCAGGGTTGAGAATCATATAATGTTTGGGTACCATATGCTTCCTAAAGTCTATGCAGGTGTTTTTCACACCTGCTGGACAGCTTTAGTTGTCAACTTGACACACCTTGATTGAGGGAGTCTTAATTGAGTAATTCTGTCTATTGGACTGGATTGTGGCCATGTCTATGAGGAATTTTCTTGATTGTTGAGTGTTGTGGGAGGGCCCAACACACTGTGGGTGGTACCCTCCTCCACAGATAATCCTGCCTGTTTAAGAAAGCAGGTTTGGGGTGGGACAGGGAACCAACCCAGTAAGCAGCATTCCTCCATGACCTGTGCTTCAGGTCCTACCTCCAGGTTCCTGCCATTAGTTCCTATCTTGGGCTATATAAGTGATGAACTGTGACCCCAGAGATGTAAGCCAAATAACCCCTTTTCTCCCCAAGTTGGTATTGGTTGGAGTGTTTTGTCACAGCAATTGAAAGCAAACTAGAACACCGCCAATGTGATTTGGGGAAGTGAAATGATTCTGAGGGCTCTGATCTAATCAATGGATTGAATGAATTAAGCCTTACTGAAGTCACAATATCATAACACTATTGGTAGTGACAGGGAAGAAAGAAATGTGGCCTAGCTGGAGAAGGATGCAAGAGAGGGAATCGGGCCAGAAATAACTTGGTCTTCTATTCCTTCCTGTTGCCACCAGGACAGAAACCTCTTTTCAAATGTGAGTCAAGTTAAAGTGTCCTCCAAATTTTTCAAACATTTTCTTAATGATGAGTCCTAACGCAAGTTATTAGAAGTTGTTCAAGACTGACTAACAATGTTGGTCTGTGATGCTTTTACTTAATCCACACACTGGCTTTCTTTGTCCCAAATGCTTCCTTCTTTGTCAAATTCTGGGAATGGTCTCCAATCTCAAAATAATATTCCTACAAAAATTTTCATGCGAAAAGTGATTCATAAATCTGCACTTACTTAACAAAATGCAATTTTATTCCATGTTTTGACATCTAATTCCATGCAACTGGAAACCAATTAAAATTTGTTACCTTTGAGATACTTAATAGTGTCAACTTGATAGCATATAGAATCATCTAGCAGACGACCTTCTGGGTATATCTATATGAAGTTCCTAGATTAGGATAAGTGAAGGATAAAGACTTATCCTGACTGCAGATTGCACCATTTGTTCCAGGGTCTGGAGTCCAGGACTGAACAGAGATGAAGAGGAAGCTGAGCACTAAGCGTCAATGTGCTCTGCTAACTGATGCCCACGTAATATGACCAACGTCCTCAGGCTTCTTCTCCTGTGATGTCCCTGTGATGGCCTCTATTCTCAACCTGAGTCAGAAGACATTCTGCCTTTCTGATTCATGATTTCTACCATGCAGTTTGTCACGTCAAGGAGAAAGGCAATGCAAATAATTTCAACTCTATCTTCTGTGCTTTCAGCCAGAGCCAGGCTGAGTAAGCCATATACTCTGCTTACAAACTGTGCAGTTCTCTGAGTGTAGCTCTACCTGAAGGAGCCTTCTCAAGTGCAAAGGCTTCCTCCTGGTTTACTATTTTGTTTACTTTTTGGTAGATAGCCGTACTTTTACAGCCTCCAGACATCCTTGAACAAACAGGGCATTATGTTTGATTTAGCATTTCTAGCACTTATTTTTGACCTTGCAATATCATTATTCTATTCAAGGTTGAAAATTTCCACTGAGTTTCGTGATTACTCAATAAAATAGCTATATAGCTACATGTCTGCCACTAGCTGTATTTGCCTCATTTTCAATAAATTCTAAGCAATACTTGGAAGATATTTCTATTCTATAGTTATTTTCAATAAATACTGTGAAAGAAATTTTGGAAGGAAAAAAATGAAAGGAATAGTTTCTAAAAAATTCACAATTGGCCTCACAGAGGAGGCAATTTCCATGTAATTAAAAATAAACCAAAACAACAAATATGATTCTAACAAACTTACTATGGAAAACAATCCTCCTCAGAATTCCCTACATGATAAGTCACTGCAAACAAGAATAATTTATGGTGACACACATTCCCAAATACAGGGGCTCAATGCATAAAAGTTAATTCCTTGTTTATACCAAGTCCTAGTATGTTTGAGTGACTCACCAGGGATAATGCCATTCATGCGAGGATTAAGTAATTCTGACTGCTTCCAGGCTCAGCACAGGGGAGAATAAAAGAGTGGTAGAATATAGGCCCAGTCTTTTCCAATAGAAATTTACTAGAATTACTGACCATAATGAGGGGGATGGTCACAGTTAAGGAGTCACAAATTGGGTTATAATTTTCTGTGTGCCCAATAAGAAAATAGTAGATGTAATGAGCACTCTCTCAAAGAAAGGCACTAATTTTCAGTAGGTTGGTGTTATCATTCACCAAACACCAACATTCTCTCTCTCATTGCATAACTATATATGCAGTATTAAATATATAGTATATATATATATATATATATATATATACACACACACACACATACATACAGTAGATATCTCTCAGATAATATTTATTTATCACTATGGATCTCAAATAGGTGAAGGGAATGTTTAAACTAGGCTAGAAATACATCTCATAGCATCACTTTAAATGTTATGACAACATAAGGATAAAAATGATTTTATGCTTTTGTGATGCTCACAAATTCTATGGATGGGAATTCAGGGGCTACACAGTGGGAATGGAAATCACTATTCAAAAACTTCTGATACCACAGGTTGGAAGACTCAAAAAATAAGGCAAGAGGGTTCATTTGAGTGTGGTGAGGGGTTTGGTTTGACTCGCTAATCACTAGAACAGCAGGCCAGATGATCCAATTTCCAAAATGGCTTCTTCACTCACATGAGCAGGGCTGATCAGAAATCTGTGCTCAGGTGGCTTGAGATGGCTTGGGTACCAAACAGAAACATCTGTAGGGCAAACTTTTTAGAGGAGAAATACGAAGGCTTCAAGGCTACATTTGATGAAGAGTTGAAATTATAGCACAAATTATTTCTGATTATGCTATAAATGGGTCACTAAAATCATCTCAAAGTCTGAGGGAGAGCACGTATGATTTATGCCTTGGTGGTGGAGTAACAAGTTCAGATAACAGAGGAAACGTGAGAACAGCAGAACAATTGACATCATTTCCATCAGGTTTTCTCTTAATTGCCACTGCCACAGGGGACCAGATTATTAATGTCTTTAACTCACAGCACCATACAATCTTTACCTAGCACTTCTCAAAAATGAAATTTTGTACTTAATTCTTCAATACATACTCAGCAATAAAGTCAAACCTGACAATGAGAAAAGACTGATCAAGCCCTTCCACCTGCCCCAAGATACATAGGAGACTTATGTCCAGGATTGGTTTAACAAATTCCTAGCGTAGTCTCAGGTTGCTTGTCCACAGCCTTCCTCTTTGGGGTCCACTTCAGCTCAGCCTCTTGGAGTCACTTAGAAGCTCTGACCTATCTTCTCCTCAGAATCTCCAGGAAATGTTTATATATTTTCCTCCAGTGCTCTTATTTCATTGCAAATTTTCACTTCCTTCAAATTACATATAAAGTATAACTCCTGTAATAAATTACATATCACCATAATGCTAGGAACTGTTTTCTTTACTAATCAACTGCAGTTGAACATTGATCAAAGCTTGCTACACATGTATTGAGAAGGAATGCTTGGATAAATGAATAAACATGTTAAGAAATTTTTGAATTGCTCAAAAAAAGAGGCAGGATAATAATACTTTCAGACAAGTATTGTCAATTAATGTTAAGATGAAATGTCATAATTATGATGTAACAACATAACTATGTATTATTAATGAACACCGCATGAAATATTTTGCATTGTAAATTATAAAAAATAATTTTGTAGTGAAAAATTCTGTAAGACGTCTCAACCCAGCAACAGCACAACGTGATTTACAGAGAAGAGCACACCATTCATTATTGCATTACTGCTATTGTCTATAGTTAGAAAAATGTACTTGTGAGAAAACTTCAGTTACATCCATACAATCATATTCTTTGCAAGTCTTGAGGTCCTGAAATTTGAGGAAAGACAAACCAACTCTGCCTTATTTAAAGATGACAAAAAGGAGATCAGTATCTATTTATTATAAATGAGGCAACTGTACTAATTTTGAAATTTAAATTAAGTCTCATGAGTTTTTAGAAGTCACATAAGAAATATTTTGATGTGATCGGGTATCATTGAATATGTGGTTAAATACTGACATTTGGATAATATCATTGAAGGAGAAATGAGAATTACTTTTATGTCTTCTGTGTCTGCACACTCACATACGCTCATATATGTGCTTGTAGATGACAGAGGACAAATTTCAGTGATAGCTCTCTTCCTTCCCCCTGTTTGAGGCAAGGTAATTTGTTCTTTATTTTTCCACTGTATGTGCATGGCTAGCCAGCCCGGAGTTTCCACAGATTCTTTCTGCTACACGTGCCCCTGCCCTTTCGGAGGACTGGGATTATGGAAACGCCCACTGTCAAGTCCAGCTTTTTGTGGGTTCACAAAATTCAAACTCAAATTTCCAAGCATTCACGGCAAGCGATTTACTTTCCCACCCCAGTTTCTTTTATTATTTGCTAATTATTTATATCTATTTTTATTCTTTACTTTCAGAGGATTTCACACATGCAATTCATTCTCTCTGCCATTCCCCAAGTCCTCACATTTCCCCCTCTCCTCACATTTCTTATCCTCTTTTTTCATTAAAATTAACATATATATATATATACACACACACATAAGTTCATATATGTGAAACATACATATATGAATATATAAGTAAAATTATATAAATTTCATAATTCATATAAAATATGAATAAAATATAAATAAATACATGAAATGTACATATATACATATATATTTATAAAATCCACTGAGTTCATTTTTGGTATTCATATGTGTTTGGAGCTGCCATTCAGGATTAGGAACCTCTCAGCCAGCTAGTCCCTGGAGAAAACTCCCTCACTCAGCATCCATCAGGTATCTACAGCTCTTCATCCTAAGGAAGGAACTGGCTTTTCAACTGGCTTTAGCTTTATGCAGATCTCAGTAGAATACCATACTGCAGATATTCCATAGATGTCACCTCCTTATCATGTCTAGAATTTATTTAACTAGCCACAAGTATCTTTACCTCTGCATCTTAGAATCTTCCCATCCCCTTTACCACAACATTCACTGAGCCTTAAGTTTAGAAGATTCCATACAGATATATCACTCAGAGCTGAGCAACACAGTCACTTACTCTCTGTATTTGACCAGTTGTAGATATTTTGTAATAGCTCCCATTTTTTTTGCAAGAAGAAGCTTCTTTAATTAGTGGTGAGAGACAACTGTTTGTGAATGAGAGTAAGTATTCAGAATACAGTAAAAATTATATTGCTTCACAAAGGTGGTGCTCATAGGTTCTTCTCTAGGTTCTATGACCCCTCCAGACATGTGCACTTGGTTATGTTTACAGCACTGTTCATGGATTCACTTACACTGAGCTGGCCTTAGTTCCAACTAGAAAGGTGTTTCTTGCCAAGATGAAATTGCCACTATGGCAGCGATAAAAATGATTTTCTGGGTCAGTCATCGCTGTGTTTCATAGATTTTAGAAACGGACAGGAGCATTTATTGGTTTGGTCCCTTGGCAGCCTACAGAGTACCTTCTAATACTATGATCTCTAGTCTTCAGGGAGGAGGCTTCCTGGTCATTGCCACCTCACTTGTTCCAGCTTCTGTGTCCAAAGCATGGCAGATCTTCAGCAAGAAGGTCTTAACTTCAAGTTCAATGTCTCAATGAAAAGTTGTGAAAATAATGGCCTACATTATTTTAGGAATCTCTTGGACTACCCTGACCAGCAACTCAAAGGGAGGTTTCCCTTGCCCCGCAATGTGATTTTTGTCATATAGCCTTCAGTAATACTTGCGTATATACTATATGTGTGTTTTTCAGCAGGCTTATTATATCATGCATTTCTGTTTGGATTTTCACACCACATAAGTTTTATTTAGCTCTCTTTCCTCTATCTCTTCTTGCATACCCTTCCCTCCTTCCTCCCCAAGAGTACAACCATTTCCCCCATTTCCCCTTTGATAAAACTTGGGTCCTACTGTCCCCCTCCCTCAAGCTCCTTCTCTTCTCTCCCCATGTTTCCTTTTCACTTTCTTGTTTCCTGTGGTGACCTAGCCATATATAATCACATCTCAGGATTGGGAGGTTGGCCCCACATATGAAAGAGAACACCAGCCATTTGATTATGAATCTGGGTTATCTCAGCATAACAGTTTGTAGTTCCATCCATTCACCTACAGATTTCATTATTCCATTTTCTTCACAACTTAATAGAACACCATTGTGTAAATACACCACATGTTCATTATCCATTCATAAGGTGGGGAACATTTATGTTGCTTCCATTGCCTAGGTATTGTGAAGGGAGCAGAAGCAAACCCGGATGTCTGAGCATTGGTGTGGTGGTGCAGTGCATATTTTGGGTGTGTGCCAAGGAGTCGTACAGCTGGATTATGTGGACGATCTATTTCCCTAATAGACAGGTTACCAGAAAAAATGAACAGAGAAATGTGTGAGTTTAAAAATATCATACATCAATGGAATGTAACTGACATCTGTGGAATATTCCACTCAAGTATCAAAGAATATACATCTTGTGGAGTCCATGGAAGTATTTTAAAGTAGATCACACCTCGAGCATACAAACCTCAACAAATATAAAAAAATGAATTTATTCCATGTATCCTTCTGATCACAATTCAGTGTCTTAAAATCAACAGTAAAAGTCTCTCCAGTAACTACACACAAGCTCGTGGAAATCAAGCAATAATCTCTGGAATCATGAATGAAACAAAGAATAAATCAGAAAGAAATGCAAATATTTCTGAAAGTTACTGAAAATAAAAAGGCTCTGAGAAACCTAGAACCAGTCCTAAGAATTTTATAATTCTGTGTGCCCTACATTAAAAATCAGAAAGAGCACATATAAATTATTTAATGATACACTTGAAGAAATTGGAAGAGCAAGAACAAATCAAACAACAGATTAGTAGAAATAATAAAAATCAGAGCAGAAATCAATGAAATAGAAACAAATAATTCAAAGAATCCATGAATGGAAGAGCTGGTTATTTGAAGACATAAATGAAACATACAGACACTTAGCCCAGCTAATCAAAAGAAATAACAATCAAAAGCAAGTCAACAATGACATAGATGTAAAATGAATCATCACAACAGGCACCGAATAATCCAGAACATTATAAGGGAATACTTTACAAACATATAGTACATTAAATAAAAACTCTTTTTAAAATATTTAATTTATCACTCTTATTTTATGTATGTGAATGTATAGCATGTGTTTAACTGCACCTGTGTTGTGCAATGCCTCTGAAGATCAGAAGGGGGCATGAGATCCCCTGGAAATAGAGTTAGAGATAGTTGTGAGCCACCATATGGAAACACAAAAGACTCTGGAAAGCCACATCATCCTGAGCAAAAAGATCAAAGCTGAAAGGATTTTAAATCAGAGCAGATTTCACACTATACTCCAGATCTGTAGTAATAAAACAGCATGATGCTAGCATGAAATGGACATGTAGATGAATCCAACAATCACAAACCACAAATATGAGCACAGGCAATTACAGTCACTTGATGATATTCGACAAAAATGCCAAAAATATACACTGGAGAAAAGAGCATCTTCAACAAATGATGCTGGGAGAAAAGGATCTCCATGCATTGAAGAATGAACGTGGACCCATATCTATCACCCAGCAGAAAAAATCAACTCCAGTCAACTCTCTAATCCTCTTAGAGATCTGGTCAATTCCATTTACCAGAATTCCTTCTCCCTCATCTCTGTCTACACATCAGGGCTTTGGTCTGTTCATAGTGTCCCCCAGTCCCTACATTCATTCTTCACTAGCAAACATACAGTTACCCATTCCCTCCTTCTGGTTCTACCTCTGTCAGCTGTGGTTTCATTACTTAATGATCCGATTTATACAGTCAAGCTCTTAGTAGTTCACACCTTCCAGTCTACTAAGAACTTAGCACATTAGATGGGAGGGGTATTTTAAGATTCAATTGGTAAAATTTTCTTTAATATTAATCCTCTTGCTCCTTATCAGGTGGAGTGCTCACTTTGCACACAGAATCACACCATGATCAGCCTCTGTACACAGCACTCTAGTCAGCTTTTGAAGGCAAAGCATCTTGAGAGAGTGGTCTTTATAGGAGCTGTGTATTTAGTGTTATGATACCTCTCTGCCTCTGCCTCCTGATTTCTACATTCTTCACTTTGCTCAGACACCGTTTCTTTGTTGTTCTTACAACTCCCAGACATGAGATGCCTCAAATATCTCATGACCAACTGATCAAACTTGAAAATTTTAACTTAAACATCAATATCTATATATAGTGAGTTTAATCACTCCTTCCAAATCTGGGTACTTCAACTACCTAACCCACTCACAGTGGCAACTTTTATGTTATGAATGACTCATCACAGCTTCTTTGTTTTGATGAGCATCTTTCTCTATTAGGATTGCGCTCCAGTTTTATTCATTCATGTTTTTGCCTTCTGCTGCTTTCCAACGATTTACAGAACTCTTGCAAACCCAGAGAATTAAAACTACATCATTTCTTAACCCACATATCTGGAGGGTAGAGCTCTGGATCGACTTGATGAGGATATGGTTTTGGTATCTTACACAAACTAGAATCAAGTTGTCAGCCTCATTTGGTTCTTACCTGTGTCTCTCATGGGAAATCTGTTCTCTAGCACACCCAAATTGTTGGTAAATTCCATTTCTGACAATTGCAGTCATAGTTCCAGGTTACTACCAGCAGAATCCAATCTTAGCTTCTAGAACTTGCCAACATAGTTTAGCCTTTGTTAACCTCAATTTTTAAGCCAGAAAAGGTGTATCAAATTTTTCTTGTGTTTAAGGTCTCAGTTTCCTACTGTTACTTGCTGCATAATAATCTCTTGTGTGACTAGGTAATGCACACATAAAAATGCAGTCTATGCTATGTAATAATTCATGCAAATATTCATTAGCAAGTGATAATCATGTTATTTTCTTGAACTCAGAGAGGATCAGAACTTGAGTCATTTAAGATAATTTGGGATCCTTCTGGCTTTAAGCCTCATGTCTCAAGTTTCCAGCAAAGTATGAACAGTGTATGGGTAAAAAGGGAAATTAATTATTACTATAGAAATACATGACTGCATTGGTAACTTCTTACGAGTAAGTTATTGTCTACTTAGCAACATTTACGTGGGAATTCCAGTTGTTTCTGAGGATCTCCTAGGGCATGGTGCACAATGATAGCATTTCCCTGGGAGATCATACCCCATGAATAAGTCTAGAGAATATACATACTCAGTTCCTGCTTCTTTGGATCAGCCATGGCAGAGTAGGATGAGAAACAACTAACATGAAACCTCTGTGTACAGATCTCATCTCTTGCCTCAATCTCTAGCCTTCTGTTCCTTTAGACAACCGTTACTGGCTTAGACAACCAGTCTCTGCTCTTGTTTACTGTGTTTACTTCAGGATCTTTCTCCAAAGCCCTTAGTCCTTTATATTCTCTCCAGAATACATGTTTAAATCCACAAAGTCAGAAAGAAGTTGGTTTATAGAATTACAGGAGGGGAGGCAAGGGCGAGAAAAGAAAAGACATCAAGGAAGAATTCAGAATAAAGGAGGCAAAAATACAAATCGGTATTTCCAGCAGGTTATTCTGACTACATTTTTGCACTTTTAGTAAACTGTATTATAATTACATGACTACATGCCTCTCTCCACTTAGTCTATGAGATCCTTAAGGGCAGAAATAGAGATCATCGATTCTTGTCTTTATTTCCATTTCCTGGCAGTTTTCAGAGCAGTCATCCAATAATTGCTTTTGCAGTAAGTGAAAAATGAATGCGTGGATTAAAAAGATAAAATAGAACGTGTACACATTTATTATACAAGTTCGTATAAAACCATTTGCCCAATAAAAATATCCAGATTTCAAACATCAAGCCAGATAGAAATATTTAAAGGAAATTACAGATAATTTGTCATGTAACAGAACAGAAAGCTTAAAGAAACATTGATGATAAATGCTGTCTTCTACTAATGTAGTTTTGAACATAATCAAAATATTTGAGCTCTATCTTACTATACATTTTATGTGCCATTACAAATATGAATCAGATTATTAAATGCAAATATTCTTTCTTGGATTCCAAGTGCATTGAATGTATAATATACTCCAAAAGTTATAAATCTGCATTGGTTGTTTTTTGATATCTGCTAGAGGATGTTCACATTAAGATAAATGGATTGTCATGTTTCAAGAACTGTTTAGTTTCACTTTTAGGGGACCATCTGTTCTCTGATGAATGGTTCTGTGTATAAGACTGGGCATGTTGATTTAGTTCTTTTTAAAATAAATGCCACAGCTAATTATTTTTTTTTTTAGAATGCAATTCTTAACCCCTCCGACTTTCACAGATTCTTTTGAAGATAACTATATAACAAGGGTTCAGATTCACATAAGGGTTTCTTTTCAGGTACCAATGCATCCATCATAAATTACAGGGAAAAAATTGAAAGGTTAGATTCCATGTAACCCAAACTGAATCATTCCCTTCTTTTTCTGAGATCTTAGTTCTCAGTGAAGTTTTCCCACTGAACATGCAGGGATAAAAGAAGGCCAGTCCCTCCCTGTAGTTACCTTTCTCATCATAGAGCAGAGATTCCCTAGCCGCATCACCTGTGCATTTGTTTGGACTGCCTCTGAACATCAAGTGGTAGAGAAACAATACAAGCAATTAGCATGTAATGGTCGGTAGGATGTGCTGAATAGGCAAATACGACTCAATTTGAGACTGAGAACATGTATTCAAATCATTCAGATTATAGACATAATTGTACAATCAACAGCACAATTCATTAAACAGATTCAATTGTGATTTGCGTTAGATGCTATCAAGGGACATATAGTAAAACATGCATAAAATATTCAGTCTTCAATTATCAAAATTACATTTGTGAAACAAATTAATTTTTCTTAGATTTGGTAAGCTGCTCTGGGTTTCCCCTCTACACAGATGGTTCAGTAGTACTTTATAAATATTTTAGTCATGATTTTATGAGTATGATTATATTGGCCACGTGTATGTAAGTACACTGTGTATCCTGCAGTGATTATGTAGATCAGAAGAGAGCATTTTCTCCCCTGGTACTGGAGTTATGGATGGTTGTTGCCCAGTGGCTGATGCCACTTTAAGAACTGGTGCCCTTTAAGAACTGCCAATGATCTTAACTGCTGTGCCATCTCTTTATACCACAGCAGGCCTCTTTTGACTCTATAAACTGCTCGACATCCTATTAATAAATTGGCTTGTAAATAAGTATGGGTGATTTTTGAGTTTTTACAGAAATCTCTCACTAGTGAAATAGGTCACTGTGATGTAAATACATTAATATTCACAGATATACAAGAAAATTTTCATATTTTGTTTTAATGGAAGTCACAGGTTTATGGTAACCAGGGGAAGTGAGAAATTAATCCCAGTAAAATTCGTCTTCAAACAATCCATTGTTAATTACAGGGAAGACAATGGTTTCCCCCTTGCAAAGTGTATTTTTCATATCTTTACTCACCGAATCCAGTCCCATAACTAAAATAATGGGAAATGCTAGCGCTCTAAAAGACTTTTCTGACAGTCTTCTGCGACGAGACAGCAACCATATTTTCCAAAAAAAAAAAAAATGCATTTTTATGGAAGGTAGCAGTTATTCTTGTCCATAGTTTACTAGTAGAGTTTGGCAATTAATTCTTACTTATTGATATGGAAAAATATAAAAAGAACAGTTAATTGCTTCATCTCTGTCTAGCTAACCCTGACTTTCATTTATTCTGTATATCATTAATAAAGACTCTGGGGTCAACTGGGAAACTTTAAAGTCCTGGCAAATTCTTTCCTCTATTAGAAATTCAATTCCTCAAGAAGTGTGAAGAGAAATTTTAAGATATAGGAATATTATATTAAGTATTTTCAAACATTCATGAATATGTTCAAATCTCTTTTACTTATTTTATGGTTTAGAGTTTTCTATATTAAAGAAAATTTTTCTGGTTAACCAAAGTACAAAGCAATCTATTGACATAATGCAGGACAATCTGTAGCATCAAAGAAGTTAGTATTGAAAACCCAGACTTTGAAAGAAGAACCCAGGCTGCTTGCCAAGTCTAAGTATTAGCACCAGTGGAAATAACTGACCTGCTCGTTCGTGTGTGGTGCTATCATTTGTGAATGGGTTCTTTCCACTGATGACTCTGGAGAATGTCAAAGCTCTCAATGGCACTCTAAAAACCCTTCTTTGCTTCTCTAAGACTTGACTCAAATAATGTCAAACTCTCTAGAACCATCCCCCAGTTTCTTCCTCTGGACTCATCCTTTTCAGCATAAACGTCTTCCTTGAATAAACCGATATCACAAAACAAACAATTTAGTTAGCCCCCTCACTAACCTCTACTTTGCCATTTTCTTTCTTAGCAACACTATTAAAATATGCTGGTTAATTAGAGCTGTTCCCAGTTCTATATATACTATTGTCTCCTAAAAGTTTCCATTGTTTCAGGACACAATACTGCAGAAATTATTTTTACCAGAAATTTGTATGGACGCTACCCTTCTCTGATTTCTTCTGTGTATGGGATGTGTATGTACTGAAGAAGTTTTCTCTGTGTATGTGATATGTGTGTATTAGGGGAGTTTTCTCTGTGCATCTGATGTGTATGTATTGAGGGAGTTTGCTATGTGAATGTAATGTGTATGTATTGGGAGAGTTTGTGCTTCCCAGGTAAAGTATATGTACTGGGGGAGTATGCTCTGTGTATGTGGTGTATGTATGTGTTAGGGGAGTTTTCTCTATTCATGTTAGAGGAGTTTGCTCTGTGTATGTGACATATGTATGTTAGAGGGAGATTTCTTTGTTCATGTCATGTGTATGTTGTGCAGAATTTGTTCTGTTCCATGGAGCTATTCAGAACATCTCCAGTCTAGCTGGGCGTGGCATCATATTCCTTTAAACCCAAAGCTCACTGCACTTGGACTCTTCCCTGGAATGCCTTTGCATCTCTCCACTGTCATATTCAGGAAAGATAGTTTCTAGAGGATTACCTCTAATTTTGATGTTTTTCTTTTGTCAGAAAGACTAACAAACCAATGCTAAAATTTTCATCAAGTTTCAGAGTAGTTCGCTCACAATATTAGGAAGCTCTTTAGTTTATTTGAAAGATCCCAGTTACACTGTCAGAGAATCAACACAGGCTTAGCAGGCAAAATGCTTAAAGGAATTACAGTCTTGGGAAGCTGTACAGCTGTAGTCTGCAAAACACTATAATATATTATGGTTTGGAGATAATTGAAAGTGTTAATGAGGACTCTTGAATCCCATGCAATGAAAGAGCCCAGCAGACCTATATCATAAGGACTCTGGTCTTTGAAGTGACAGAATTTGAATTTCACTTTCTGTCATGATAAATGTGGAGTTTGATAAAACTATTAGCTATAAATTAATTAAAATAAGAATTATATATTCTATATATACATTTGAATGTTAGAAATATCACTATTAAGCAATTAATGGCAGCAGTGAGGTCCACAAAATGCTGGACATTCAAAACTGTCAACATGAGTTCAATCCCTAGAGCACACGAAAGAGCAGAGAGAACCAACTCTACAGTGTTGTAGTCAGAACTCTACAAATGCACTGTAGCCTACAAATAGATTCACACTTGAATAAATAATAATAATAAATATCATTATAAATCACTGAATGAGGATCTGTAACAGATATAGAGCTATTACAATGATGTATACTTGTATCCTCATTATAATTTGAGGGAGCAAAGTATTGCCTGTCTTTGAACACCTACTTATAATTAATAGTATCTAAATTCATTTACAACAAATACCTCACATAATCAGAAATGGAAATCAAAAAGGCAATGGTAACTGTTTTCATATTGATACAGTCATCAGTTTCTTGCACAAAAACTACACCAAAGTATAACATTACTAGTTTTAAAAACATAATTTCTAAATGGAAGCTACTAATAATATTTTAAAAGGAAAATATGGAGAGTACATTCAACAAATTGATTCAAATGTCATCATACTTCTAAATGACAGCACTGAAAACTGAAGACAAGTGAGGAGGGTGCTAAATTCTAAGGGAAAATATTTTTCAATTTGGAAGTCAGAGAAATTAAAAAGCACATGTGCTGAAACAATTAGGATATTTTTCAATAACAATGCATTTTTATTAGAATATTTTTGGAAGACATATTCATAAAATGAATAAATGAATAAATAAAATCTCGAGAGCCAAAAGACAAGATATTGAATACATGAAACCAGAGGCTTTCTATGAAGATAGAAAAATCTAGAATCAGGGTGATTGGTCAAGATGTATAACGAGGAACACAGCTGGGTGGGTAGGAGGACGTACTGTACAGACACTAGGACATGAGTTTAAGTCACCAATGCTCATGTGAAAACTGGCTGTGGGAGTCTGGGAAGATGGGTCAGCAATTAAGAGCACCGTATGCTCTTGCAAAAGCCCCAGATTTGGTTCACAACCCCAGATGATTATGGTTAACAACTGTCTGTAACTTCAGTTCTGAGGGATCTGGCACCCTTTTACTGGCCTCCAATGACATTGTATGAGATGGCTACATTTACATACATGCAGGCCATATACCAATACCCCATAAAAGAAAAACAAATCATGCTTATAACTCCGGCCTTTGGATAGTAGATACAGAATTGCTGGACCTTGCTGGATAACAACGTCATCAAAAAAACCTACAAGATCAGTTTCCGTGAGAGGCACTTGAAATCACTCAAAAACCTCTTGTCAAGAAACTACCTGAAACAAAGGAATAAAAGCCACATTGAAATTAAATATCACACTTTATTCAGATTATATTAGTAAAGTAAATATTTAGATTTAAATTAATTAATAAAACAAATGCATGTCTTCCACAATATATTTTGGGCTCAGGACATGGAAGAACCATTAGAGGAGGAACTAGTAATGGCATTTTCCTAAAGCAATGCATCATTAAACTGCACAAGACAACTGAAAACATTTCTGATGGAATTCACTTATAATACACGTAACTATACAGAACATGCAGAGGAATGAAAGATCTCCGAATAGAATTATATTTGTGATATGCTGTCTGCAGGAGCTGTACATACAAAGTAACAATGAAGGTATTCTGAAAATGAGAAATGGACAAGGAGAGGATACATAACATTCAGAGGAGCTGGTTTTCCAGCAAGTGAAATTTGGAGATCTAGAACTCCCTAAGAAAGTTCTTAGTACTACACACTGAGAAGGCAACAACAGCAATAAAAACAGCGGGGAAAGAAAGTGACTAAAACTATATATGAAATTCATAATGTGAACTCAAAAATCTATAAAATATAAATTTAGAAGCTGATAAAAACTTTAGAATTAGTTGTGAACTAAACAAAGACACTGCACATTATGAATTATTTTGCCTTGTCTGATAACAATCATAGCCTGTGACTCCACAAATTTCTCTTTAAGCAATGAAAATACAAAATTCAGAATATCAAACATGCACAAAATCAGCAGGAAAATTGGGTGTATTTCCATATTTGCTATTAGAAGATGATGTATCTGCTCGTTACAATGTAATCATTTAAGAAATCAATAATAAAGTCTTTCTCGAATTTTATTTGCTTAGAATTTCAAATATGATACCTGAAATATTTATTATGTGAGATGCATTACAATGCTCATGGAGATGAATAATATTGGAAGAGTGAAAGTTCAAATTTACAAATATGTAACAAAGCAAAGCTATAAATTTTTCTTAAATTCTACTAGAAATTTAGAAAATATGGTGATTCATTAAGGAAACACTTAAGAACATGGATGTCTAGGGAAAAAACAACTTTGAGGAAAGTTATACAAGAAACAAAATGGATGAAAATTTAAATTTAAGAATAATGAAATAAAAAGAATCAGGAAGTAAAATGCATAAATGTCCAATTCTTTGAATGGATTAAGATAAATAATTCACAGGGTGGAAATGTGGAAGAGTCACACTGAACATGGTCATTTCTTTGTGAAAGAAAATTTCAAGATCTAGTCTGCCATTTCTTCTGAAATGATCCCAGTCAGTGGTAGTTTTCATTCTTTCAATGGAATGCTAGTTTTTCTCTTCACTGCACCTTTAGTTATGTTAACTGTCCTGTTCTCATCCCCTTATCCTACACATTCCCAGGCTTTAGTGATCATTATTCAATTCTCTGTTTCTGAGAGATCAAAGTTTAACCTTCCACATATAAATGAGAACATGTGGTGCTTGAGAGGGAATCCTTTCATTAACATAAGGCCCTCCAGTTCCATCCATGGTGCTACAAATAACAGATAGGCATTGTTCCTTAATGTATATGTAATACTCCTATATGTGAGCATAAATATATGTTAAAATGTTATTACACGAGATATATGGGTGCAAAAATGTATAATCAATGGTAAAGTAGAGATTGTATATAGACACCTAGATTAATTGCACAGCTTGACTACAGAAAATAAGTGATTAATGCAAAATAAATATATGAGTGAGGAGATGTCTTGACAAACATTTTGACACTGGCATTTCATTTTATTAGATGTATAATTAGGGTTAACTTTTTGTCTCTTGGAATAAGAATTTAAAACTTAAACAAATCTGTAAAATATTTTGATTCATCTCCTTATCCTGTGAGGTTCTTTTCTTATTTGTTTTCTCTTTCTTAATAACACACACACACACACACTTAGACTTGCACAGGTTCAGGATTATTAGTGGGTCTGTCTTTTGCTGAAAGTGCAATTGTGCCCATCGAGCTGTCACCCGCTTTTAAGTATGGTTTCATGTGAAATACCTCTTCAAGGACATGCTGGGCACTGCTTTGTTGCAAGTTCTTTCCATACACAGAAAGTAAACAAGACCATGTATAGTATAGGATGCATTAACCAGGAACAGAGCCCTGACAGCTATTAAGGGTTACACACAGCGTATAACCACAGTGTTCTATTTTTACATAACATCATCATTACCACAAACAGGGAAAAGGTGTAATACAGTTCAGTCTTTCAGGGCTAGAGTTACTGGCATTTTTTTGTTGTTGTTGTTGTTGTTTAGTTCTCTTATAAACTTTGGGAACCTCATTATATATTATTATTATAATTCCACCCTATATTTCCTATTTGGGGAGAAATTTTAATTTAGTACACATTCAGTTTCTTGTGAGTTTTTAGATTCCCTGTCACAAAACTTGAGCATGGTGTTAAAATTCTTATTTTTAAATGATATAATAGCCTTGTACAAGAGATTTAAAGATAGATTTTCTTAATTTTTATTGAACTAACTTAAAATGCCTTTTTTCCCTTATTTTCTTCCAGTTTTGTTAGTGTAAATTTCCCAAAGAGATACTGTCATGGTCATGAGCAGTAAGTGATTGATTCAATCAACTGTGGAAAATCCTGGGCAGTGAGATGACCTTTATCTGGCATGGTGATACAGAAAATCGAAAAAGAGATCGCAGAAGTGTTCTGGGACAAAAAGTCCAAAAAGAACACCCCCAAATTTTTTTAAAGTATCTGGAGCCCCAGACCGATTCCCAAGGCATCATTTCATTGCATAAAGTGCATGATGCTCTGAAGGTAACCATAGCAACAAGTCAAAACCCAGACCACATCCCACCTACATAAACCCAGCCCTACAATTGGCAGTCTGACAGAGGGAACAAATCTATCTCCACACTCAATCAAACATTCCTTGATCTTTTTTACTTAAACTTGTGATTTCTAGCACCATGAAAAATATGACACACACAAAGTGGGGGAAAATTTTGCCTCGTTTTCCAGAGAAAATGGTGTGTTAATGATTAAATTAATAGACTATACAGTTTTTTATCTTTGTGTGTGTTTGTGAGAGTGAGTGGGGGTGTAAATGCTGGTGTGTAACAGAACCCACATAAAGTCAGAGGGCAACCATTGACAGGGTGTTTGCCTTTCACACTGCTTGACACAGGGTCTCTTGTCCCAAGTTGCCTATGACGGGATAGCTTCAAGAAGTTTCTGGGGTTCTCTGAGTTTCATCTTGCTTTATCAACACTGGGGTTACAGTTGGGTAATAACTTGCATGTTCTTTTGAAAGTTCTGGGAATCTGAACCCAGACACTCACACTTGCCCAGTAAGCACTTTACACATTGAGCCATCTCCCCTGGCCAATAAAATTATTCTTGAAATGTGATTCCTATGGCGTGCCTTGGGCATTTTCCAGGAACTTGTTAGAAACTCTCACTTTCAGGTCTGTTCCAGGCATAGAATATCAGAACCTCTGAAGCAGACCCACGACTATGTTGTAAAGTGCTCTCGGGGTAACTCAGAAGCACTGGGAAGCTGGAGAATTTCATGATTTTTTAAAATTTCATCTAATATATTTTAATCATCTTCAATATCGGCTTCTTCCAGATCCACCCTAACCTCCTTAGTCTCCCAATTTCAAGTTAATTTTCCCCCTGACCCTGGAATTTTGTGGACCAAATATTTTTTGTTATGAACCATGTCCTGGAGCATGGTCCAACTACCAATATTTATATCCCTTAAAGGAATGGACTCTTTGTTTCCCTATAGCCGTCAACTTATCAGAAACCAGGAGTTGCTCATCTGGGACTTCCACCCACTCCCTCCACTTGCTACGATTTGTATGCCTGGAACTTGAGTAGGTCTTATGCAAGCTGACACAACACAGTAGCTGTTAGTTCATTTGTGCATTTGCCTTGCTGTCTGGAAAACAGTTTCCTTGTGGTTATCCACCATCTCTGCCTCTAAAACCTTGGCGCTGAAAATCACATTCACTTTGCAGAAGGGCAGCTGCTGGTATTGGCCAGTGAGCCTCTACCTTCTACATTTCAATCCATGACTCACTTCACACACCTTGCAAATCTCTCATGAATAACTTGCTGGTGAACTCTGGTCAGATTATTTAATATTGCCTATCAAAGACTATATTAGGTATACGACTTCTCCACAATAAACACTACTATTTGAAGATAATCCATCTTAAATATGAAATAGATGTTAAACAAGTCAGTGGTCTGATTTGTAGATTTTCCTATCCAAAAATCTAATAATGGCTTCTTTAGTCGTGTGATAAGTGTTGGGGAGCAGGCATATTTAACATCTGGAGCATATGCTGAGCGACAAGAAGCATCTTAGAGTAATTCATCAATCATGACATAAAAGGGCTTACTGTAGCATTTCATGAGCTCAAGAACAGATTTCATTTTGATATTTAGTCAAAGACAGAAATAGAAATAAAACAACCCCAACTAATGGCCTAGTTGTAAATTAACATCTCATTAAAATATTTTAAAAAATAATAAGTATATTATATCAACTTTTATACTGGAAAATTATATATGAGGCAAAATTATCCCACTTGTGACTCAAGAATTACTCTTGAATCTTTCTTAGAAAATGGGATATTGCAGAAATGTTTGGGACTTTATATCTAACTTTAAAAGTGCTACAGGACTTTTAAATGCCCCCACATTTTGTCTTTCTGGCAGTGTTTATCTTGATCCCTCTTCCTTTTTTCTATTTATACACAAGCTTTATTAACTGCAAAGTGGAAATGGGACAGAGATGGAAAGTTCAGTTGCCTGTGGCTGGCATGTATGCTCCTCCTCACCATGTAGATTATAAAGCAGGGGTCTGTCCCTTTCAGCATCTAAGTTTGAATTCACCATTTCCTTTTCTTTCTTTCCATGAAAAGTTTTGTGGGACTTCAGGAAATGTACACTCTAGCTTTAGAGACACGTGTTCTTCTGCCTGCTCTTGCAGAAGACCCAGGGTTTGCAGCATCCAAATGGTGGCTAATAACCATTTGTAACTCTAGTTCCAGGAGAACCAACAGGTATTGCAAAACATGGAGGCAAAACATACACATAAAATAAAAAAGAATAAATTGAACTAAAGGCCAAGACTGATTCTGTTCAGCCTCAGTCCCAGAGAGGAAGCTACCGTTCCTTCTTAGCACTGCAATGCCATGTGCACAAATGATTTTAAAAATGGAACAGCTTTTATCTTCTCTCGTGCCACAGACATTCTAAGATGCTGTAGGGCTCATGCCATTAAAATGTTATGACAATGAAAGAGGCTGCTGTCTCTTCTACCCATTCAGAGAAACCAACAGTGTATTAACAAACAGCTGGTTCAGCTACAGGAGAGAACTACAAATTGGCCTCAGGTCTGAAACTACTGAGACCAGAAACACAGAACAAGGAGAAACGCTGAAGAAGACACCTCGCGACAGCTGCCTGGTGGGAAGAGCGGCCCCTGAGGGCGTAAGGAGAGGGAATGTTAAACCAAACAAACAGATCAGTAAAGATCCTGGGAACAGAAAAACCAAGTCAGTTCTTCGCGTTGAGACTGACAGCAAAGTCCAGCACCCAGATCTTTCGCTAGGTTATCCAATCCATTTGACAGTCTTATTTCACATTTTAAGGTACCAGTTTCTAAACTCTCATTAATCTGCAGGCCTTTAGCTTCAGCCTTCCTTACGCTGGATGAGAGAAAGTTGTTTTGGTACATTCTAAAAATCCTAAACATGTACTTTTAACACATTCCCATTTCCTTTACTCCACTGTGGAGGAATGGGTCAGAGCTCTTCCCAAGTGTAAATGTGGACTGGCTTCTTGTACGCGTAACCTCTTCAGGACCTTCCCTAAATCTGGGGTTCAATGCACAACCTTGCTGAGTTTCAGCCTTTCACAGTCTGCGCCCTCTCCCATCCTTTGCCTTTCACCTCTTCCCTCCAAATCGTGTAGCACAGTGCGGTTGTCCTAAAATTTTGTATCTCCAAAATTCACTACATCGCTCATGTCTCGTCTTACCATTTTAGAGCATACCTCTTTCTACTAAGAATCCTTGAATAACTTCAGTTACTGTATAATCTGTAGTCCACATTCACGTTTCATTGCAGAAGTGTCCCCAATGGCGAAGGCTTTCTGATCCACTCGATGGTGGATGAATCCTCCCTCTAGATTCCTAATAGGCAGCAAAGAATTTCGGTCCTGGTTCATGCTTAGTGGTGCCCCCACATTTTGTCTTTCCGGCGGTTTTTATTTTGATCCCTCTTCCTTTTTTCTATTTATACAATTTTATATTTCTCTCTTCTCACTTTCCTTCTCAGTAATGTGTTTACCTCCCGACTCCAAGCCATAATGATCAAAAGTGCCTTTCTAAAACAAAGTAGCATTATTAGATTGCTTTTCCCAAAGACGTCATTCCTGTTTTTCATCCCATTGACAAATAAGTCCCAAATAACTAATTAATTGTAGTTTTCACTGATACATTTGACACTAAATACATATAAAAATAGATCAGTGGGGCGAAATAGGGAAACATTTTCAGTAGCTGACTCTTACACCCTGCAATTTTGTTTCAACTCTTAAGGAGTAAAGAAAAAATATACTTGTTATAAATGGTACTTATTTTCACAACCATAAATTGATATGTCACTTTTAGCCTTTTTATAGCAATATGACAAATAACATCACAGGGTAGCCTTAGGAAAAATTATTCTATCAAATTCCCAAGCAATCGAAATAAAAGAAATTTCCCTCAAAAAGGACAGATGCAAATTATTCTCAACTTCTTTTGTTCTATATCCAAAGGCATTCTGTGTTTAATAAATAATGACTTGTAGGATGGAAAATCCTAAAAACAAAAATAGGAGTAATGATCATATACAACACAACTTATACAGTGTTCAGTATCTTAATGCACTATATCTAATTTTACTAGATTTTAAAGAGAAATGTTACTTTGATAACTACCATCCCTAAGTAAGTTATCAGGAAACTAATAAAAAAAAACTTATGCTCATGACATACACATCATTTTGAATTCCTGTATGATGGATTTGTTGTGTGCACATCTGGGTTTCATGGAGGCATTGATACATCCGCCTAAGTAAATGATGAAGGATCTTCATATAGATAAAGGGAACATTTTGGAATAAATTTCACAGTTGTGTGGCCTTGTGAACAACTTTACATTATGTTAGGTCTCTTGAATGACCATTAAGCACACACACACACACACACACACACACACAGACACGCACACTCTACCAAATACTGAAATTAATGAAACAATTTAGGTGGATCTTTCAAGCACCATGCCACTCAGCAACGGCCAAGAAAAGTGAATGCCTTGGAGCTGAGGAGAGTGGGAACAAAAGAAACACATACTTTGCCTGGCAAAAAGACTGAATAGCTGAACTAGAATTTAGAAATGTCTTGAGATGGGAGAGAAATAAGCCAAGGTCGGTATCAAGATACCAAAGAATAATGAATGTGAATGTCTGTGTTCTGACTTGTTCTGTCTTGAACTGTCATTTTTTGGGTAAACGTGCTGGTTTAAAGGATAAATAAAAGGGAATGGGAGTCCGTCCAAGGACCAGAATTCAACATCCCTATCTCCTCCATCCCTTCACTTTCAGGGAAAGTGGTGCCATTCAAGCTGTGTCTGAACATTTATTAAAACCTGTGTTCATTATCACGTAGAAAACAATAAAAGTGTGATAAGTTCATGCAAAATGCAAGTTGTATTATGCACCCTTGATAATGTCACAGAGAAATAAATGTCTTTGCTCCTCTTTCTTCCAGATGTTAACACTAGCCTGAGGAAGGAGTCAACTCTCACCTTCTGCTCAAAAGTGCTGCAATCCAGAAACCTTTGATACCTACACCACACCTAGGCTTTCCATTGGGGTGGTTCCACCTGCCTGTTGACATTTCATGATGTTTATCAACTGCCCCAGAAAATTGCTTAAAGATTGGATGAATGAGCCTAAGGAAGTAAGTTTTCAGTGATAATCTATGTTATGAATTCACCTGCTACAAGTAGGCAAAAAGACACAGATGGAGAACGAGTGGGGTTGGGAGGAACTACCCAAACAGATGAGAAGAGTCAAGAAGGCGCAGCAGAAAGCTGTGGATTCCTAAGCGATGCTGATCTTTGGTGATATACAGAACTAATAAATATGTTTGTGAAATAACAAGCCTCACCAGCCCTCTCATGAAATCTGTGAAAAAAGCTGTTGCATGGTAATTTTCATACTTCAGCAGGCTTTTCTTCTGTCTGATTTAACGTAGTTTCATTACTAAATGAAGTTAAGATGTAGTTCACCCAAAAACATATAAATTGCTGCTGCCAATTCTGAATATGTTCTTCAAATATTTTTCCTTTATGATTGTTGAAACAGTATCTCAATTTGTCTGAATGACAGGAAATAGGGTATGAACTTTCCTTGCCCGGAAATCTGTGGCTTATAAGCTATGGCTTTGAAATATTTTGAAAACCAAAATACTTCACTAAAAAGAAATCAGTGTGGTAAAAATGAATAAGTTTAAGACAAAAGCTCTGTGTTAAAATAATAATAATGGTCTTTAGGGTAGTAACATAAAATGAATTTAATCATGAATGCAATTTAAATTTCTAATTGATACATTTAGAAGTTTATTAGGCTGGAATTGATTTTTGGGTTGAAATCATCAGTAAAGATGCTCTTGAAAAAGATATGCAATCTGCATTCAAAATTATAAACAGTGAAATATATGCAGGTCAGTATGGCACCAACTAAAATAAAAAAAATCATACTTTGTAATACTGTAACATTATCTGCACAATCTTTATTTAAAGAGAAGAAACTGAATTTGAGTTCTGTGGTGGAATCAGATATTTGAAGGAATGTGCTCTGGTTATCCCCTCAAATGTAAGTTCTTATATTATCAGTATGGAAATAACTATTCTTTATAGTTTGATGGAAATATTGATATAAATTACTGCATTTTGTCCTTGGTATGGGTCAAATAAAGATGAAGTAATTGAGTATGATTACCTTTGAATTTAAAATGAGGGAAATACATAAGTCTTTAGGTTTTTATTACATATTTAAATACCTGCTTCCAGATACAATATGAAATTTTTGAAGGTATGTATTTAAATATCATATATGTATGCCTGAGAAAAGGATCTGGCCATTAGAATCTACATAAATAGCTACTGACTAAACAAAAGAAGGAACATATGGTGGGTAGATTAAAAACTGAATAGACCAATAAAGATATGCATACAATAAAGGAAGTTTTCACAAAGGAAAGAGCGTCAGCTAATGGAATTTGCAACTTGACTTTCAGAAGTAACCACTGTAGTTACTGAAAATCATTGTGACTTGAAAGAATGCATTTTGAGAACAGAAGTATAAAATGAGCTGATTTTTCTCAGAATTTATCATTCTGCCTTCTTCTTTTGAACCATTGGCATTTCCTTATTGCAATCCTCCTAAAATTACATTCTAGATTAGTTTGTGTCCCAATATGTCCAATTATTGTTTCAATTAAATTATTTTTGAAGGTGTGATTTAAAATTTGATTTCTGTTCTAGTGAATAACCTCGCACACCTCAAGTTTACCACTGCTCCCTCGAATTCACACGGATCAGGAACTATGCAAGGCAACCCTTCAGCAAAAGTAATCTTGTGAATGACACCCAGGAAACTAATGCAGCAAGTGCTTCTTGCCCCTCCTCTAGGGCCACGTTCTGACCCTAACTGCATAATATCACCAGAGGGAAGTGGGCCTATGCCAGGGTCTGAAGCTCACAGAGCTCATCTCTCTGCTGTTCATCACCGGGTTATTCATAGAAACTGTGGGATAATGAACCCTCTTTTCCAGGATCAGGACCAGGACTTCTATCTTGGTCTTTCTAATTTCTTTTAGTATGTATTTATGTGTGTGTGTGTATATATATATATATATATATATATATATATATATATATATGTTTTCTCTGCAGGTATGTAAATATATCCATGTCATGTATTGCCCCTAGAGGTCAGAAGAGATTAAGGAATTCCTGGAACTGGAGTTGCAATATCTATTAAGCATCACATGGGTTCTGGGCACTGGACCCTAGTGTTGTGTAGGAGCAACTAGTGCTCTTTTCTAGCCCCAGCTTTCTAAATTTCTTTACAAATCAATTAGTCTTTTCTCAGACCCTATTCTCCAAGTCTTCCTCATAAAATTACTGTCTATTAATTTTTCTGCAAAAATCGTTTAAGTAACAATTTAATTATTTCTACTGAAAACAGAAGGCCTTTCTTTTAAACAAAATTCACTTCTTATTTAGACTGAAATGACATATACAAAACTGACCATCAAAATTAGCAACAACAGTTTCTTATACTATTTTCAGATAAGCTGCAGATTTTTATACAGGCAGAGCAGTAGACAGACAAATAAGCTGCTTTCTTGGATGGTGTCAGATCCTGGTTTCAGATGCTGGCTTCACCATAAAGCACAAGCCAATTCACCTGCTAAAAAGTTCACGAAAATACTGGATCAAGATAGGAATGCCAACAGCAAAATCCAGATGTGGAACAGCAATGCCAACTTCTGCCATACAAACTTGAACTCGTACCTTTAAGTTCATTCCAGAGAGACAACATCTACAACGACATATTGATTAGCCTGCAAATTTCTCTCAGATAATTCTTATAATTATTATATAGTATATTATTAATTATATAGTATCTATCTATTTTTATCATCCTATCTATCTATCATCGATCTATCTTATCTATCTCTCTATCATCGATCTATCTCTATCTATCTATCTATCATCTATCTGTCTATCTGTCTATCATCTATCTATCTATCATCTGTCTATGCATTCATTCACAATGTTAAAGAATCAGCCTAAGATTTGCATATACTAGGTAAGTGCACCATTGCTAAGTTACATCCTCTGCCCTTATTTTTTTTTTTTTTGAGAAAGATTCACATTGTGTTACTCAGATGACCTTGAACTTAAATCTTTATCCTTGCAGGGCAAACACTCACTGAGTGACCTCACAAGTCCAAAGCTTTTCTGATTCAAATATCATTTTCTATTTTTAGTATATTCTATACTTGGGTAACCAATTTGTATGTATGTGTATTTATAACAACTATTAATTGAAATGTGTTCTCTTCAGTCCATATGTTGGAGCATGTCTAAGCTCTAAACACTTCCTACCACGTGAGATTATTTGATGATAAGGTCTTTGAAAATGTCATGGATATCCTCAGTTATCAACCTGACATACATGTCAGGAGACATACATGAGAGAGAATCTCAACTGGGGAATTGCTTCTATTGGCCAGATATGTCTGCTGGGAATTTCCTTGATTGTTTCAGGATGTGGGTGCTCAATCCCTGGACGAGGGTGAGGATGGTGTTCATTGTCTTTACAAGAAAACAGGCTGGTTCCTGAGAGCAGCAGTAATAGAGAAGTTACTACAATGCTTATGTTCCTGGAAATGAAAACTGCCAAGTCAAAGAGGACCTTCACATACTCTGAGATTAGACTCTCTTCCCCTCTGATTCAGAAAGGACTTGTTTTTATCCTTCCTCTCTACTCCCAAACATATCACGATGACCTTGGGGCTTGTGTGTGACTACAGACACTGTAACCTCTCACTTTCTTTGACCCCTCATTCTTGAAAGCTTTCTCCAGAGCATCAGTAATGAGATGCTACTGTGTTTTCCTTCCTAACCTGGAAACCTCTATTTTCTGTTGAGTGAATATTGATGGAGAACCTGGTTTGTTAGACATGTCTGCTATGTATTCATCTATATTTATCTCACATCAGTTAAAAATTTCATGACCACTATAAAGTGGATATTTCAAGTGGTAAGAGGTATTTCTACTTTTAGTTTGAAAATTAAGAATTGTAGCTATAAACTTTCCATCAGTGTCTGCTTAAAAAAAAAAAAGACAGATCTGTAGATCACAAAGTTCCTTGACTGTCCTTACCTTTCTTTGAGTGTTACTTTTTTCCTGTCTTTGGGGTGGCATTAATATAGTAGGTTATAAATTCTCTTAGAAGTATACACTCATTGGTTTACAGATAAATGTTCATGAAAACCAAAGTTTTATAAAAGGTTTATAAAAAGTAAATATTTTAAAAATTCAAGTAAATAACAAAATTGAATATGCAATATTTAAAGATATTGAATTTTTTTCAAAATTAAAGAAAAGAAAGAAAACAGACAATGCATAAGCCAGGGGATCAAGGCAGGAAACACAGTTTCTCCCCAGTCTCTGCTTTAGTTTTGTCTGCAGTTTTATGCCTTGAGCTCCTTCCCAGGCATTCCTCAATGATGCACTGTCATCCAGATGTGTAAATCAAATTAACCCCTTCCTCCCCAAGTTGGTCTTTATCAGAGGATTTTATCACCACAATAAGAGAAGCAGATATGAATAAAATGTATCAGTAAGATCATAAGGTTTAGAGCCTGCTCAGCTGTGCCTCGATTTTTAGAAAATCCAAAAGTTTTTCCCAATGCACTTGAAGACACAGTGAAAGATACTGTCTATAAGTAAGAGCCCCCTCCACCGGAGCTGTGAAAATGATGTTTTGATCCTGGACTTCACAACCTCTACATCTGTGAGACATTTATGGTGGAGTCACTGAGTGTACTCTGTTGTATTAAGGTAATCAGAATAAAATGAATGAGAAGAAAGGCAGTTTCCAGTAAAATGGCAGCTAAAATCAGCACTCATGCTGACTGAGGCAACATGATAATAACGTAGAATTTACCTAAGAAAACTGGAGCTGAATTTGAGGATATCTGGAAGCTCAGTTTAAACTTACATAATTAAGGTCCATGGAGCTACCAGTCTGAGTCCGTGCATATGCCATTGTGGTCATTGATTAACATAGATCACCGACCTGGACAGAGATGTAAGTGACCATATTGAAGGAGGAGTGACTTGGAATTTGAAATAAAGTCTCAAAGTGGAGTTAGGACATACTTTCTAAATAAGTGTTATAACTGGCATTGGGGCATTTATGAATAAGTTGGTTGCTTCTATTTTGAAAGTTGCCTAGGACTTGGCTTGTTGGGAAATAAATGTAATTTTTAAAACACAATGTAGACATTAACACAGCTAGAAAAACCAATAAAAATATATGTCACTCATAAAAACGCAAAGATCGAGAATGATATTAATAGTTTTAAAATGTAAATTGAGTATAAAAGAAATTTATAAATTTCAAGACATTTCAAAATAATTTTAATCTACTTTTATAGGCTTTGAAAATGTGTATTAAAAGACTAGAGGTGATAGGAACACTTGTGCTAATACTATGAACATCCTTTTTATTATATGCTTTAAGACATTTGAAACTTGTGAAGCAAATATCTATCTATAAACTCTTTACTATGAAAAAAGTGACAAAATATTCCCCAAGATTGTAGAACCTATCAGGATTGGACAGAAACATAGTAACTACCTATCAAACATCATCAGAACTACCACAGAGAAGCTTTCTCTGGGGAGATATGAAAGAACAGAAAATAAGTATTTCTGCTTGAAAGAACAGGACAGGAAGGTGGGGTAGGTTTGGGAAGAAATGAATAAAAGATGAGGGTGAAAGAAGGATGTGATCTAGAGTCGAAATCCACTAGGGATATTGTATTCTGGAAGAGCAAGTAGCCATGACCCTGCAAATGGCTATGGCACAGACCTTAGCATAAAGCCGCACTGCCACATTAAGAATTTAAGTTTACGATATAACTTTAGAAACAATTAGGTATCATTGAAGTAATAAAAATTTACACTTGAGAAATACCCCAGACAGAAATCTGGATGAATGAAGTAGAAGATATTAAATTCCAAGTCTAGAATCCCAAACTGTTTGAAAACTCTGAGGTACTAGCCAGAAGGCTCTGGGCCACTAGAGTGAAAGAACTGGAGAAGCAGAGATAATTCAGAGGTAAAACTATTCGATCGTGATGACTGAAAGGAAGATCGTGCAGAAAGAATGTTTGTAGGGCCTTCCATGGTCCCTGTCGTGGGGGCATCCTGCAGCATCAGTCTAGCCTGCGTTTTCCACGAACTCCAGTCACCTCAAGTGTGGGCTTTGCTCCCATTCTCGATGAAACTAACATCGATTCCATTTCTGAGCTGAGGAAAAGAAAGAGAAAAGATAGTTTATCTGACGATTATTTTAGCACGCCAAAGTATACTTTTGGTACTCTTGATGTCAATATTGTAGCTTTGAAAATACGTATGTGGTCTTGTAGACTTCAGAGGTGTGTGGAGAGCTGACACCATGGAACCGATAACTGGATGTGCAGAAGAAAAAAATAAATAAACAGCGAAAGATCCTACCGAGAATGAGTAGGTCAAATGGCTTTTCTGAGGAAGTAAAAGAAGGAGTGGTTTAATGTCAAAATCAAGACAAGTAGAAAAATATTGTGGCAGAGCCGGCCCCCCATTCTGAAAGACAAAACACAAAATACTTATAACTAGGATGAATTTTTCAATCATCTACTTTAAAATTCTCTTTTCGAATCAAATGGAGCTTTGATCTCAAAGTCTGGATTAGTTGGATAAATCACAAAATGAATACAAAGAAAAAGCATGAGAACATTTCCATATCTTTTCACACTTAGTAATTCATAGTGATTCATAGTGTTCCATTAACAGCCCTCTCTTTCCCATGGAGCTCAGGGCTGCTCAAGCATTAGGACTGATGTCAACAAAACTTCTGGACTATTAGAATAATTTTTATTATGCAAGAAAGAAACATAGAAAGTTATGATTTACACATGAATAGAGTTCCTTAATGACAACCTCTTTTATTGATGTGTCCTATGTCTGCAGATATTCAATCTTCAGATATTGGTCAAGTAGTCATCTTGGTCTCTACATCTTTCTTATGTTAAGTACAAAGAAATCAGGTGCAATTTAATAGTACAAAAACTGCTGCAAAAATCTTCCTGTGGCAATCAAGGTGCATATTCTAGTAAATCAAATTTCCTGCATTAAGTAAGAGTTTAAATGCCTATTTTATGATGGGCCATTTAGGGTCCACATCAGGTATGCATGGGTATGGTATAAAATTGATTTGTTTTGTAAAAAAAGCCTGCATTTTAAACAAAAAGTAAAGCATCTCTTAGTATAAATGCTCTTGTGATACACATCTATTGTATTATGAAAATACAAATAATAACAGAGTTTATGAGTTGTGATGAAATATTTATTATGCATATTTCTTATATAGTACAATAAAATGCTTATTCAAAATGGAACATGCAGGATTCACACAGTAAGATTCAGGGTCCTTATATTACTCCTAAATCTACCTTTTTACATTTTTTTGAGACAGGGTCTCATTGTTCCCCAAGCTGCCTGGAATGCAATATGTTGATCAGATTGGTCTTGATTTCACACACATCTGTCTTTCTCTGGCTTTCCAGTTCTGGGATTAAAGAAATGCACCATAACACCTGGCTAAATTTAACTTTTCAAACATGACAATTGCAATCCCTAATATTTGGGGGCCCATTGAAAAGGGGTTAACATTAATGATGTGACGTGAAAATACATCTGTGCTTGGCTTAGTTTTTGAAGATGAATGATACGACTCTACACAAGACCCAAAAATGTATTGAAACTGTCATGGAGCTTTTATTCCTCTTAAACAATATTCTGTTTTAAATCTAGGGTAAAATATAGCATTCTTTATTAAGGTGGGTCATTTAAGTCATTTTTATCGATTTTTGAGAGTTTCATACAGTGTGTTTTGATAATATTTGCTGTTCTTCTCCAACCCCTTCCAGATCTACCCTCAAGTAACTCCACACCTAATTTCTGTTCTTTGTATTTGTTTTCCTCATATGGCGTCCAAGCTGTGTTGTCCAGACACTCTCCAGTGTGGATTCAGCCCTGGAGCATAATCAATCTTCTGGGGGCCACATCCATAAAGAAAATTGACTGTCTCCTGGCAGCTCTCCAAATCCAATAGCCCCTAACTAGTGGGAGGACTTCAAGACCAGCTCCCTCTGTGTTGGGGTTCTGCCTGAGCTTGAACAAGTTTTGTGTGTTATGTGACTTTGCATATGAAAATGCTCGGCTGTCTGTACAATGCTATCACCTCCCTGTCACCTGCCACCTCTGGCTTTTCAAATATTTCTGTCCTCAGATAAGGAATTTTTTATTATTTTTTAATTGTGGTTACAATCCTACATAATGCAAAGATGTGGACTAAAAAGATATTCTTAAAGGTCATCCCTTCCAGAAAGGCAACTATAAGAAGGAGGCCTATTTTTATGTAAAAGATATATATTCTTAAATATAATAATCATGGCTGTTATGATCATTAAATTCTTTCTTGCTGCAGCATTCAGAAACAATTTAATTTACACATTATTTTGATATGTGTTTACTAGACAATATATTTACCACATTATTTTAGTACTGCAAAATCAATAACCAAGTTTCAACTCACTGTGTCGAATTTTAGTTGAAAGCAATTAAAAATCAAACTAAAGTAAATATGTGTGGAAACCTGTCCAAATTTTTCAAACAAAGTTGAATTGACTGAAATCATTATTTTGCATTAGAACGGTTCTCTGAAACTTTCTTGTCAAACGTAGTTTCTGAAGAGAAAAAAAAAAAAAAAACACCAAAAAACAAAAAAACAAATCAAAACAAGAAATTCAGATATAACACTTATGGTTAAAACTCCTAAATGTGCTGAAATGTGTCTAAATCCTTTTGATTTTTTATATCACTGAGCTTAAATTCTATTGATCCTCTAAAATATTTTCTAGACCCCAAGCAAACAAATGAGCATAGAATAAAATAAGTACTATTTATAACATGGCAACCATACCTCAGCACTTATTTAATGTAGTATTTTAAAAGCTTAAAAACAAATTGTATCTATAGTAATCATTGGCTAAAATTGTATGGTTCAAGTTAAATCAGATTATTGTCCATGAATTCTAGATTGTGAAACCATAATAAGATAAGAAATTCATTCAGCAAATGATTAGTGTTTTTGTCTGATACTGAGTGCAACACTATAAAGTTATCTGAAAGATCCCTGCCATTAAGAACTGAAGAGTGTTTTGAACTCTGAACCTTCTGTCTATTATTGCCTGTCTAATATGTCAGCTTTGACCTGATTCCTTGATAAGTAAAAGGAGAAATGATTATTCTATGTATACATTGTAGTCCATAATGGAAGGAAGCCAAGGCAGGAACTCAAGGCAGGATCTTGAAGGAGAAAAAACACTGCTTACTGCCTGAATGCTTTGTCTTGCTCAACTACCTTTTTTAAAATTTAATTTTCATGATTTTCGTGCCATATATTTGATGGTATTTAGATCTGTTCCCCTCTCTGCACCCCCTGCACTGCCTCTAGGCCCATTTACTGAATATATGGCCTACGGAATCTGCTTGGTGTCCCCAAGTGTCCTTCAAGGTGGGTTCATCCACTGGGCCCACCCTTCTTGTACATCCATCCCAGGTCTACCTTCCGATAGCAACACTGTCCACAGAAGATGGGTCCCTCCTATAGCAATTAACAATTAAGGCAATGCCTCCCAGATTTGGCTACAGACCAGTCTGTAGGAAGAAGTTCTTCTACTGATTCTAGTTTGTGTCAAATTGATATAACTTAATCGGTACAAGATGGCATAGACACAGAGCATCTAAAAATTAGTACAAGCAAAACGAAAAAAAAAATCAGGACCTTTTAGTAGTAATAGCATAACTGCAATAATATTAGCATGCATAATAACTCACATTTCATGGACGATTTTCCAGGTCCTGGGAGCTACACTGTGCTCTTTACTTCCCTGCTTCCATTCTGACCACAGCCAAACTATCATAGAAGTACAACTGACACATCAGGTTCAGGGGACTTACATAAGCTGCCCAAGACGACACTCTTTTAGGAGATGATAAATGCAAACAAAGTCTGTCTGACTCCAGATATTAACCAATGCTTTATTACTTCAGAGTTCATTCCAGTATTCTACTCAAGATAAAAGCATTCAGGTCTTTCCAATCCAAGACTCTAGACTGGAGAACACAGGGGGATACTGGATGAAGCTCTTTACCTGCAGGGAATTGTTAAAAACTCTTCACTCTCACTGTAATTAGGAGTCAAGACGAATCTCACTGGGCCTGTGAGATGGAAAAGCAGATAAAGGTGACTGCCACCAGGCCTGAAGACCTGAGTTTGATCCAGGGACTCTCACAGTGGTGAGAGGGACCCTCTCTTAAAAGGTGACTTCTGACCTCCGCCTGCACTCTGTGGCATGAACAGTTTCGTACACATACATGAACAAAGCAAAAGTATATGATAAAATAAATACTAAAAGAGCTAGTTTAAACTAGTTTGTTTTTACTTTTAGGTCCCACATAAGCAATAATGTTCTTTATTATGTGGCATATTTTGACTCATTATGGGGAGGTGGTGAGATGATGATCTGTGGGTACAACGTAGCCAGAAGTCAGAAATGGAAACAACACATGGAGCGCAGCAGTGAAGTACTGTGAGTTACAGTTGCTCTCAGCACTCAGTGGAAATAACAAATACTGGTAATGGGCAGGTTCATCTATTCCACCATTAAACTCTTCGCTGTACAAATGTCCCATAACATCATGGTTTTAAAAAGCAATAGAATTGATTTGCTCAATAAATAAGCAAATAGACTATAACTTGACATTGAGTCCTTCCCTAGACAGAACATCAACTCAGAGAAGGAAAACAAAATGCTCCAGTTGAACAAAGCACCCTATACTCATGAGAGGTTGGAGATCCATCCCTGTCAAGGGGTCCAGCATACCAGGGTGGCAAGAGAAATAGTTAGACCCTTAAAAAGAAGTGACTTTATTGATGAGCCCTTTGATGAATTGAGGCTTCCTCTAGGAAACTGGTGGGGAGTGTTCTGATCTCTGCATAAACAGAGCAGCCATCAAGAATGGGCAGTCAAGCTGAGCCAGACAAACTTAACAGTCCTGGGAATTAGGGCAGGAAACCACAGGGGGTGATTTTTGGATTCTGCCAACCACACAAACCATATGGTTTCTGTCAAAATGACTCAAATCTAAAAGCTGTAGTGCAAAAGTAGTCAGTGAAAATATATAAATGAATGCAAATGGCTGTTTTCCAATAAAACTTTATTAAAACACTGGAGGTAAACTTCATTTAACCAGTTTGGTAGCCTGTGTTCCAGTGCAATAGTAAAAGCAGAATTGTTAGAGATAAATTCACATCAAATGCATTCAGAATTTGATCCAGCTGACTAAACCCCAAGCTAGAGAATTCTGGGCATGAGAACAGCTTGTCAAGTATCTACAGACCTGGGAACGATTCACTTGAGAGGAAATGCTGGAAAAATCATGCCTGTAGCCAACAAAGTCTTTCCAAGCTAAAATTCTGCTTTTAATAATAAATATTTGCCTTTATTACATAGAAATTTTTTATAAAATCAAAACACCCAGAGGTCATGAGTGTTATCCCTATGTTTTTGGTAATTGTTAATAACCTTTGTGTTTCAAAGATAATAAAATTTATTATGAAATGAGAGAACTTACTTTATCATGTAATACAAAAGTACAAATATGATAACCAACTCCCTTGTACATCAACAGTGGGCTCTCTAATGCTGAATTTCACCACTTGGGATAGTTAACGCTTGTTACATTATGCCATGGTAGCAGAGAATACATTTACTCAAAACTTCATAGAGTTTCTTCTATCATCTGAAGTCATTTTTTTATTTATTTACTAAATGATCATTCCTCGAGGACAAAGATTGTGCTATCTCCATCACTTTGCTCCCTGGTAGGTTGTATTAAAAAAAAAAGTGTAAGGGAATAGCCACACACAGTGTTGCACACCTTTAATTCCAGCACCCAGGAGGCAGAGGCAGGAAGATCTCTGTGAGATTCAGACCAGTCAGGTATGCACAGGAAGTTGCGTGCCCAATGGGGCCTTAAGAAGACCTTGCCTCAATATCTCTCTCTTCTCTCTCTCTCTCTCTCTCTCTCTCTCTCTCTCTCACACACACACACACATACACACACACACACAAATAAGGGAAAGAATTATTTATATAAAAATACAGAAATTTCTGGACTTGTAAATAAAAGTAAATAGCATTTAGATTAGAATTTACATGAAGTCATATTTCCCTTCCTCTGGGTTCTTACAACATTATCTGACCATAGTAGGAATCAAAGAAATATTTTTTAAATTGTTCTTTGCAAATTAATTTGCAATAGCATCAGTCACCATCAAAACCAGAACGTTGCATTTGATTACAGGATTGTTTGCCAGGAATCTGGGATTATCAGGCACTCATATACATGGATCTTATATGGAAACTGAAAAAAACATCAAATACATTCAGCTACTTCATGGAACTTGGTCAATTTCTCAATACAAAGGCCAAATGCTATTAAAACAATGAAGAAAACTTCGATGATATATGCCTTTACCTCACTTTTCCTTTAACAATGTAACCTCAGTAAGTCAATGACTAATGAATGCCCACTTCTCTAATCCACAGACAGCTCTTTATCCTACCTTGTTAATTCCAAATATGTCAATCAGAATAACTATGTCATTGCCATGAAATATTTTATGTTAAATACATTACCAGCATAGAAAACAATTTACTGTATCAAAAATAATATAAACATGATACATCAAATGTTATCATATATAGGATCATTCAGTAATTCTGATCATACTTACCTGATGGTATTGCCATTGCAGATATTTTTACCTGGTTATTTATTATATTTACCCAATTTGTGTTAAAAATATAATTTCCAGCCCATTGAACTTCCTGTTCACCAATTATAACTTCATATGAAAATTATCCTTTGAGAATCTCACATAAATCCTAAATAATTTATTTTAAAAAATAATTTTATTTGGGTTTAAACTTTAAAATGAGAACATGTACACATGGTAGAATAAAGTTATTTTAGTAGTAATTTCTGATATAAACTACAATTTAAAGTCATTGTTGTCCTTACAGTGAATTCATGGGGATCCAGTCAGAGAAAGAAAATATCTGGGAGTGTTTATAAGCCTTTATTTTCAAGGAGCTGGCTGAAGGAATCATGGGGACTCACTAAAGAACATGATGTGGGAGGACAGGTCATTAGGAAGAGGAGCCTGTGAGGAGGCTGAACAGCCAAGGACATGAGGGCAGTCTTGTGCATGGGGAAGAAAGAACTAGCCTGAAGGATGGGAGCTGACAGTATGACAGCTCTGGGGACTCATGAATCTCAGGGATGACTATCCTCTTCCCAAACCCTACTGACTAATTATCATAACCCAGGATAGTCTCCTTTATGTTTTACTGGAACTCAGCTGTTTTGAGATTACAATTACTTGCATAATATTCCTTCCCTGTAGTCTAGATAAGGATTTATAATTATGAGGTGAGCGCAGACTTTAGAATGGCTGCATGTGTTTCCTGTAGTTCTGACCAGGAATCATTCCTCAAGACATATCATGACACCCTGGAATCATTCTAGGAATGCCTAAAGTGGTCAGCCTTTCCACATGTACACATCAAAACACCGTCACAGGGAGGAATTGCCTTCGGCCTTACAGTCTCATAATAACTGACATTTGGTTTATATGCAAAGTAAGACTTTGAAAATTCTACTTGGTTGAACTAGAACCAGGTCTCATGCCAATGTTTTTTTTCAGTTTACATAGATAACTTATAAAAGAGCCAACAATAAGAACTTTTATCAGCTACAAATGAAAAGAATAATGGGACGAGAACAGCAGAGTTTCAACAGAAATGTCAGGTATGATAAAGTTGAATTTTACAGAAAGATTTAGAAAGGAAATAGTTAAAGTATGGCATGTTTTAAAGATTCCTGGACTTATATATTGTTACAGATTTTAAAGGTATAAGAATATTTTCATGAAATGTTGTCAGTCAGGATGTCTTTGCAGGTGAGATTGAAAGCCTACATTAGGCTGTGAAATCAGCCTGTCTGACTCCGCTAGTGCCTCCAGTGATTAACCATGATAAGACTGATTTTGTAGCTTTCTTGAGGAGATATTGTTGTCAGACAGACTGTAAAAAGCTTTTCCTAGCAAGACAGACCTATAATTTCTGTTTATTTATACACATATTTATTACATCACTTATTATGATCCATTTCTCCACAAGTGGAATTTCTGGGGTGAAATACATGAATATAAAAGTGAAAAAGAAAGAAATAATGGAAGAACTAAACATAAGAGACATGTGTTAGTTTTCAATGTGACAGAATCTAGAATCCCTTAGGAGAGGGGGAACCTGGGGAGGATTACCTTGAATGCAATGGTTGAGGCAGAAGACCCACTCACTGTGGGTGGCAACACTCCTTGGTTGGGATCCTGCATCATGTAACGGGAGAAAGGGAGTTAATCATGCCCACTCTTCCTCAGTGTGGCTGTGTGTGACCAGCTGTTTCAAGCACTTGCAATCTTGACTTCCCTGTATAATGGACTATAACCTTGACCTTTCAGCCAGCAAACACTTTCTCCATTAAGATGGTTTTTCCAGGTGTATTTTATGGGAGAAACATAAAGAAACTAAGAGAGGTGTAGAGAAGAAAATAATAAAAGGAGATGCTAAAGCACTGAGGAGTGGAACAAGATGGAGGGAAGACACACAGGACACATAGGGAACGTGGCACCTGACGGAGATCCTTCTCTCTTAGTAACCTCTGTCTGTGAAAACTGAGTATAGCTGCAGAGATCTTCTGGAACTAGAAAAGCTCTAACCTTGGGAAAACTATAGTCTCCTGCACCCCTACAAGCATGTGGGAGAGAGGTGTTAGCAGGTGAGATGATCTCTGAGCATTCTGATGGTGGATAGTTGTGAGGAATACATGATGTCTGAAGCTAAAAGAATCACTCACTGGGGAAATGATGTTCTTGCCAACACATCCTTATTGCTAGAGGAGTCTTTTTACTAATAAAGGAATTAGTGCAAGAGAATACACTAACCTGAAGACTTCAGGTGTGAGTGACATCATTCTTGGAGCTCAATCATGCTGAACTAGGTTCCTCAGATTAGGAGAGAGAAAAGGTGTGAACAAGTCATGAACCAGAGAGGCTAGCACTTGCTATCAGGACTCAATTTGTGCTGACTGAATCTCAGCTCCATGTCCAATTGTCAGTTATAAACATGTCATAGCAAGAGATCCTAACAGAGATCCCGGAGCCAGGATCAAAGCTTATTATCATGGTGTTGGCTTGTATTTTTACCTTGCTACCTTGGGAACAGTTGATGTTTCTGCCTCTCCTCAACAGCAAATCTGGCTATTACATATATTCATAATTAGTCACTAAAATATAAACACCTTCTCCATTCCAAAATTATTTATGGAGATTTTACTTTTCTTCATGCAGGATACATTCAGATTCGTGGTTTGTATTTTTTTACTAGTTTCATCTCTAAAACTAAAGCTAACAAAAGCTATTCATGATTGATTTTTCTCTGAGGATAAAGGATAAGAAATAACTGGTAGCTCATAAATCTCAAGGCAAAGAAGACAATATTTGACAAAGCCAAATCTCTTCTAAACTTGCAAAGCTCAAACAAGTGAAGTTCATCTTGTGATAGCATCCACCCTCCTCCCTCTTCAGGTTGTTATTCTCAGATGATGGAATGGGATCCCAGGAATGTCAGAACTCCAGGATAGGATGAGATTGGCCCTTCTCATGAGCTCTGGCTTATTTCCCAGGAGAAGACTCCAAATTCAGGTAATTGAGACCCCTGATACATCATTTGTATATTCCTGGCTTTTGTTAAAGTTTTTGAAAATTATAACCGTTATGCATGATGACAGGATGGATGATTTCTGTCTTCTACAAGTTAACCTGTAATACCCTTCCCTAGAGCTATGTCATCTTTATGCACAGTTCTTCAGACCTGCAGCTAGAGAGCTATGAACGTGTGTGAGAAGGAATATGTAGAATTTTTACCATTTCAATGTGTCTGTGTGAGGTGTGTATGTTTGTTTGTGTGTGTGTGAAATGTACCTGTGAATTCATGATTAAAGTACATGAATAACTTTGTGCAGGATCATAAATAGTAGGAAACCTAAACTAAGAACTTTATCGCATTTAGTTATTTATGTATACATTGTGTGAATGTGTGTGGCTGAAGTCTTGACATGACACATGTGATGTCAAAGAACAGCACATGTGAGTCTGTTCTCTCCTTCCACTATGTGGAACCTTGGGGTTGAACTCTGATTGTCAAGTGGTGAAAGTATGTTTTCCTGATGTGCTGGCATACCATGCCAGACTGAAACTTTAGAATGTGTTGCAGTCCTGGTCCTGTGGACAAAATCTAAGTTCCATTTCATAGCTGAGTAATTTGGTTCAGAAAATTGAATGGGAACTCAAAACTCTGTTATTTTAAACAGTAACAATAGACCAGTCTACTATGTGACACTACACTAAGTGAAATCTGTTTGTGCTGTATGTTGGGTAAATGTAATGATTGATGGTCAAAGTCCACTTTATTGGATTTCTAGTCACCTGGGAGACATAACTGTGGCCAGGTCTTTGAGATCTGGGAAGGATTAACTGAGCAGGAAAGATTAAACTCAAGAAGAGTGATAGATACCATGGACTTGTGTACTGTGCAGAATGAAAAGAAGAAAGACAGAAACCCACCAGAACTGGTTTCTTTCAGCTTCTGACTGAGGATCAGTGTGTCTGGTCAAAGCCCTCACTGCCATGCCTTCCCTGCTCTACACCTGAGGAGACCCCTTCTTCTGCAAATTGCTGATAGTCAGAAATGTAAAACATACTCAATATAGTGTACAAGAATTCTTAATTACACAGGATAATAAATGGAATATGTTCAAAGATTTCAGCAATTTTCTATTGTAAATATAAAGCTCAACTTACAAACTAAAAAAGGTTGTGGGAAAACAAGTTCATATCAATCAGCAGCTCACTGTACATATGAGTACTAAGGTCATTTGTAAATATTGTAGATTACTAGAGATCAGAGTCAGACACTATATATTAAAAGAAACTAAATTAATTATTGTACATCTGATGGAATAATTATGGCTCAGATAATTCCTACTTTTAGTTTTTAAATAAAATTATTAGTGAAATCAGGACTTTCTGTTCATTGGACTCCATGCCCAATTCCATTTCTAGCAACTGAGGCACCAAGTTTCTGTGCCCCACTCAGGGCACAACTCCTGTGTCTTATACCTTTAATAGATGTATATAACTCTGTCTTTAACAAAGAAAACACAAACACATTGAGTAGTGCTTCCTTTTTTGTTAGTCCTGGGAAGAATTTGGCTATGGTCAGTGACATACTGCTGGATTTACCTGGTGTCCATAAGGAATTTGGGAGTCATTTAAAATGCAGAATTATTAATAAAATTTAATCCCACTTTCCTATAATTCCTCAGACTCATAGAAACTCATCACCTCTCCACTAAAACTTGACAAGTTCAATAACTATTTTATGAGTAAACACCATTTCTGAAGTGGAATAAGTTATAGGAGAGAGATGTTTGGTTTCATCACAAAAAAACACAAAATCAGATAGTATAGGTGTTTGTCTTCTGTAATGCACCCCAACAATAACCCTTCCGTATCAAATGGAAACCAAGCCAATCAGGAGTCAGAACGTTAACATGGCAAGGAACACATCTAATCTTCTAAGAATTTATTTTTAATTCTTTAAATATGATGTAGTAATAAAATAGATCAAGAAAAAGATCAAACAACATCATTCTCAGAAGAATTGTATTAAAGAAAGGCTAACATCATGCTTCTCATGCAGTTACAACTCTAACGTTTTGTATTTGTGATCAAATATACCAACATTCAAGTATTTTTTCATATAACATCTATAGTATAGTAGTTATTTTATATACTGGAATAAAAGTATATGACGTCATAATTTTAGGCTTTGCATTTACCGCTAAATAAAAATATCCTTTGTATAAATGTACATATATAAACTTCCCAGGTATAGCCCTTGAAAGGCATAAAATCAAATGTATCTCTTTACTGCTTTGCACAGAAGATGAGGTACAGACTATTGGGAAAAATGCATAGGTGTGGTGAGATATGAATATCTTCCTGGAAGCAGAACAGGAGAAAAACCTCCTGGTATTTTTGGGGACATGCCAGTGGATCTGCATCTGTACACCATAGAAAGGTTATACCTAACTTGCTTTAACTTTCTCATGAATAATTATCCCCTTGACTGCTGTCAAATACCACATGCATCACCTGAGGATACTCTGACTTTACTGACTGCCCAAGGAACACACACCTAGGAGAAGCTAGCACAAGTCAGTATTGTATTGTGAGGTAAAAATACAAAGAGGTCTCTTGGAGAAAGTATATATAAGTGTATTTTTCAATATGTGAATAAATTGTATCATCATTTTATGAAAATCCCTAAGGGAAACAGAATAAAAACACTCTATTCAAGTTTCAGATTTTATTATTCAATAATGATAATTGTGCCTGAAACAAGTGCTCATACATAAACTTCAGAAATTCAGTAGAAAATTTATGGTATGTTAGGCCTTATAAAATTATGCATACACCACAACCAAGAAATTTCATGTCTAGGATTTTACCCTAAGGTAGGAGTCAGGAATCTTATTTTGTTAGAAGCCCAGTAGTAATATGTTAGGCTCTGAAGGCTGTTTGGCTTTCTTTCAACTTTCCAGCTCTGCTGCTGCAGTGTGTATACAAACTGCCTTAGATAAAACATGAACAAATGGCCATGGATGTGATCTGATAAAATAGTATTTGCAAAACAGGCAGCAAACCATAATTTGCTGACCTCTGTCCTGAGGAATAAACAAAGCAAACTAAGTTTATTGCACAAACATTCTGAAAGTATATTATTTGTAACAACCAGAATTAAACACAATCAGGATAAAGGAAAGTGAATTAAATAAAAATTACATATACATATAATGAAATAATATTGGACATATTAAGTTTTTTTTGCTATTTAGAGAACAAATATTCAATATATATAATGAACCTAATTTTGTTATATGTAGAAATTCTCAAAACAAAAGTCTATAAAGAGAATAGAAAAATACTGACAATGAAAATTTTCTTCCTAACAATTTTCTGTTATACAAAATTGTTCCAGCTAATAAATGGTGGTCACAAATATGTTGTTAATTACTATTAAATTTAACATAACAAAACAAAGCTAATTAAAATATTCACATAATTTATTTCACTAAAGAAGAAACAAATGGTCAAGGATTAATGAATCGAGACAAGAGATAAACAAAAATCAGACCAAGCCGATCAATGATAAGTAGAAATGTAATAAATTGCCATATTTCTCAGTTATCTAGAAATTTATGTAATGCCAAGTAAGTGACAACTATTTTTCTTGAATCTTGCCTGGCAATAAAAGGAATCAAAATAATTTTTAAAGAAAAGTTACTCTTCTTATCATCTGACATATTTAAAATTAAAATAAAAATTGCAGATCAATACATGTAAAGTCTAAATATAGACACAGACTCAGAGATGAAGGCTTATGAATTGGAGCAAAGGTCAAGATTTAATTATTTTGTCAGCAAGAACACACATTACTGACCAAGAGTTAAAAAAATAAAACTGAGAATCAAGGAATGGAAAGCAAACTACCAAGCCATAAATAAGCTGGCATGGCTGTTCATACATTAAACACAGCATATTACTATATTACTATATATTCATATAGTTACTACTCCAATGAAACTAGTCAGAAGAGCTCAATAATGCCATCATTTATTAATAAAGGGGAAATCATAGTAAAGTTATAACAACTGTAAATGTTTATGTACCAAATGTTTGGGCTCCCATTTTTCTAAAGAAAATTCTAAATGACATGACATTCAGCTATGTCCTGATACATTAATAGTGAAAGGCTTCAGTACCCTACTTCTTCATCTTCAAATAGATCTTCCTAACTAAAAATCAGAAGAGCATCTTCCAAACTAAATTATACTATACTTAAATTGGATTAAACATATATCTACAGAAAATTTCCACCAAGAGATAAGTGATACTTGTATGTCTCTGTGGCCCATAGGCCCTTCTCTAAAATTAATCAAAATATGAAACACAAAGAAATTATTACAATAAAGCAAAACAAAATTCATTGTAGTTAACAGACCATAGTGGAATAAAGCCTGAAGTCAAAGGAAGAGAAATCACAGAAACTATGTAAATACTTATGGACTAAAGAACACACCTTTCAATGAAGTGGGGTAATGGAGGAGATGACAGAAAATCTCTAAAAAAATCTAGAATCAAATCTAAATGGTATCTCAATAGATCTTTTAAGATGCAGCTAATATGATCCCAAGAGGAAATTTCATAGAATAAGTTATTGCATTTGAAAATCGGAAAACTCCCAAATAGATAGTGTAATAGAATGAATCTCAAGTTCTAGAAAAGGAAAATCAAATTTAACTTGGTAAGTAGCAATAAATCATGACTAGAGAAATTAATGAAACAGAGAATCAATCTAAGAAATAGCTAATTATTTGAAAAGAGAAACAAATTTGACAACTCTGTAATCAAACTAACCAAAATAAATAAAGAGAAGAGCCAAATTAATACAATTATGGATGAAAAGAGTGGTGTTCAAGGTTATTTTGATAAAATCCAAAGGGTAACTAAAGAATACATGGAAAACTTATATTCCAAAACAGTGGAGTTTCTAGAACTGGATAAATTCCCCAATTTATTTAAACCACCAAAATTAAATAAAGGCCTATAACAAACACATGAGTAAACAATAACAAAAATTTCCACAAGGAGAAGCCCAGGAAGACAGAGTCACTCCTGAATGCTACCAAACTTTTAATGAAGAATTAACATCAATATCTCTACACTGTTCCCCTGACTTTCGAGAAAGGGGATGAAAACTACAAACCTAAATCTAAAAGCCAGTATTGTCCTGATACCAAAACCCAGAAAGAATACAAGAAAAGAATCTCTAGACCATTTTTCCTATATGGAAATAGATGTAAGACTTCTCAAACAGTATTTGCAAATAAAATTTAAGAGCACATTTGGAATGTCATACATCAATACAGTGCTGTCTTTATCCCAAGGATGCAAGATTGGTTTAACCTATGGGAATCAAAAAATGCAATAGACCACCTAGACTTAACGACATAAATCACATTGTCAACCTGATAGGCACAGAAGAGGCACTTGGCAAAGATCAATATGCCTTCATCATTTAAGTTATGAAGAAACTTGGTCAGAAGAAATATACCTCAATATAATAAAGATATACAACAAACTTCACAACATCATACAAAATGGGTAACTGAGAACATATCCCCTGAATTCTGGAAATGTGTTCCCACTCTCTCCTCAGTTAATGTAGTGTGAAGTCACAGCGCGGGGAATACGACAAGACAAAGAAATTGAAGTAGTACAAATAGGGAAGAAAGAAAGCAAAATAATCCTGTTTTCAAATAGTATGATTCTATATTTAACAACCATATGACCTCTACTAGAATTGTATTTTAGATCTGATATTTTCAGTAAATCTGCATTGAAAAATGAGCAGTTTTTCTGCTGATGACAGTTTTGATATGAAAGAAATAATGAAAAATATCACATTCACTGTAGCCACAAAATTAACTAGGAAAAAGGTAACTAAGGGGATGAAATTACTCTATAATTAAAACTTTAACATACTCAAAATAGGACTTGAAGAAGACCCTACATGATGGGAACACCTCGATTTCTGGATTGGTCGAATTAATATTGCAGAAATGGCTATGTCACCAAATGGAGTGTACAGATTCAATGTGCTCCTCATTAATATGCCAATGACATTTTTCACAGATGTAGGAAAAATATTCCTGAAATTCATATGAACTGTAAAGTTGCTGAGGAGTCAAAGGATTTCTAAGGAGAAAGAACAAACCATTGACTTCAAATTATACTTTGGAGCCATAGTGACAAAACCATCATGGTACTGGCATAGAACAGGCCTGTGGACCAAAGGAATAACAGAGGGGACACAGCAACAAACTCACACAGCTGTGGTCACATAATATTTAACAAAAGTGTGCAAACAAACACTGGGAAGGTGGTAGGCTCTTAGAAACATGGTGCTTGGAGTACTGGATCTCCACACGTAGAGACATCATATGCCCTGTCATTACAAATTTCCCAGGCTTGTCTTCAAATTACCTTTTTCCAAGCAGATCTCCTTCCTGAGCCATCCCCAAGTATCTGGAGTAACTCATACATCTCTGTCACCATGCTGGACTGTTTTCCTGTTTGGATTATCAAATTATTATATAAAGTCATTACATATATATATGTATATGTATAATACATATTCAATTGAATAAGCAATCTGTTAAGAATACCCTGTCCTCATTATTTAAATTATACTCATTTTAACAACTCATAGACAGTGGATTGGACAAATGTGTTAGTGTTTACTATTAGTTATTTACCTTTGTTTTATGCTGGTAAACATTTCTCTTTGTTCCCACTAGGAATTATATGGACTTTGTTGTTCAGGAAAGGTTTGGCCCAGCACAGACTGTACATTACATAGACAGAAAACAACTCATGAGCATTCTGAGTGTCCCAGGAATGGTTCCACTGTGTGGCAAACTCATGGATGATGCATCAATGTCTTAATTTAAAACTACTAATTTATATTAAAAGAAGAAATAGTTTTTAAACAATAACTATTATAAATGCTATAGAATCCATTTAGATCATAATGAGTCCTCCTATTAGAGCCACTGTGATACAGAAAAAAAACACTTTTCCAAAGAACTCAGATGATTTTGTTTTGTTTGAGATGGGGTCTTCCTGTAGCAGCAGCTGACTTAAGTTCATTATATCGACCAGGCTGGCCTTTATCTCACAGAGATCAGCCTGTCTCTGCCTCCAGAGTCCTTGACTAAAGGCATACACCATCATGTCCAGACCAAACAGCCTAGAGTATTAGAACAGAGTAAGTTTTGGGGCTGTTGGAACTCGACAGCTGAGGGGGATGGGTGTTCTCGGATCATGAGTTTGTCTTTAAAGAGAAGAATCAGCACGGCAGACACAGGAAGATCCGTGTTCTGCAGGAGAATCGTGGTGCCAATGTCAACAGTCTGTTCTGTCTGCTCTGGGCTTTTTGCATGAGAGAGTAGGTTTAATGTACTGCCTTTGGGATCCCAGTTTCTCTACGTAAAAACTAAACCAGATTACAGCAGTTGGGGCTATTTTTCTATCTTCTCTCTCTTTCTGCCTTTCTGTCTCTATATCTGTTTGTCTTTCACCCTCACTCTCTGTCTCTCTCTTTTTCTTTCTCTAAATTGATGTCAAGGTCCAAATAAACTTTGTTAAACGTTACCAGAGTATCTGAGACGTGAATCTCCATTCCCCACCTCAGAGCCATGCTCTCAGTTCTGAGGTTAAATCTCTTTCTTGGCAGGAATGCTTCATATCTAGTTGATGCTCTTGCTTTCTATGCACAGATCCCCAAATGTTCATCTCTATCTCCAATACCCTGCAGATCAGACTTTGGATCTCCAGATTCTTCTGAACTTTGATGCCTTTGCTCACAGTACCTCAAAATAAACCATATTTAATGCACTTTGCTATTCCAATGGGAGTTTTTTTGTTTTGTCTTTTTTTTTTTTCCATTTTCCTGGAGGCATTGAAATCTATACCATCTCAGATTTCTGCTTCTCATAACTTCCAGTGACCAGACACGGTTGTGACAGTGTGCTGTTGTAATTCGCTCTCTTGGAAAGCATTAGCATGGAACAGAGTGCTGACTTAGAATTCTTGCTTCACCATGTACTAGCTACTGACTTTAAACAAATGACTTATCAATTGTCACAACTGCCTCTCTTAAATCGAACTGGGAACAATAATGAAAATACAGTCAAACAATCCATGAAGCCAAGACCCTGAAAACATAAACGCATGACGTAGACTCAGTGAGAAAAGTAATAGATTCTCCTTCAAATTTGCATTCTAAATAATAATAAAATCTGCCAGTCCCATAGTTATACCAAATAACATGAATTAATTCTAAGTTCTGACTTATTTTGATATAATTTCTGGAAATAACAGAGAAACAGGACCCCCCACCATCACCATCTTCAAATCTGCTTAATATATGAAAGTTATTCAGTAAATAATTCATGCATAGTAGCTAACATTTCTTTGGGGAGGCACATAGAATGGCAGGCGCTGTCCTCCCTTGGCCCCATTTCAAACCAGGGATCAGTTTTTCCAAGCTACAGTCTGGGAAAGCAATGAGTTTATAGGACTTAATTATAGTGCAGTGAGTGAGGGTTACTCACAGGAGTGTGGGTGCTCCCCTCCAAGGTTCACACTGTAAAGTCTCCATCCAGGCATGGGTGTAACTAACCCCAAGCAGTTCAAAATGGTGAGAGAGGCTCCCCATGGCTTCCCCAGGTCACGTATACTTAGACCCTCACCCTCCTGTTACTAGGACCCCCTGGTTTCTTAGGAGGTGTAGCTGATATTCCTGGCCCTCCTATCTTGCACAAACTGACAGTCAACATGTTTGGCTGTGATGATCCTAGGCAATTGGGTGCAACCAAACTTGGGAAGAAGGTGTCTGCTCATTGTCAGCTGGTAAGAGGACAGCAGGTGCAGCATGCATACCCTGTGCACATTCCCGACTTGATGCTCTTCAAGGTGTTTTATAAACTCCTCTATCTCATCTAAGATTTCCGTTCAGTCTTTGTGGTTTCATTTGTCTTAAAACAGGGTTAGAGAGATGGCTCCACAGTTAAGAGGACTGGCTGCTTTGGCAGAGGACCCACAAAACTGATAACAACTCTATATCATTCAAGATCTAGGGGACTGGACCCTCTTTTGGCTTCTGTGGGCTTTGCATGCATGTGGTGTACCTACATACAAGCAGGCAAACTCTCACCCACATAATATTGACTTAACTCATCTTTAAGCTGTGTGTATGTTACATAAAAGATATTAATTTAATAAAGATGACAGATAATTTAGATTTCATTACATGTAAAAAACTGAGAAAGAGACAGCTGCAGTAACAGTCTCAAAGTACTTTAAATATATTTCTGTATGTGAAAGATGAGTCTGAGAGTGTGTGTGTATGCGTGTGTGTGTGTGTGTGTGTGTGTCCTTGTGTCTGAGTGTGGGCACATGCATGCTGGGTGTGTGGCAGGCAGAGGAGAGCCTCTGTATCAGTCTTCATATTCTACCTTGAGTCATTACTTCTCTGTTCCTCATGGGACACTCCAAGATAGCTGGTCTGGAAAGGTCAGAGGAGTCTCCTCTTCTCAGCTGCCACCTGCTGAGGGAGCAATGGGATGATAAATCCATCCTATCATGCCTGGCTTGTCTCGGGTTCTGGTATTTGAACTCAGATCATGCAGTTGCTGAATATATTGGGTCATACCTCCTGACCAGAGATTATTGTTTTATGTTTATTTTCTAAAATGTGAGATTCCAGTATAATCATATGTTTCTTAAGATTTATGTTTATCTTGAAAAAATAGACTTCAAATAATTTATTTACTTAAATTTATTAATTGTTTGACCTCAACTTTATAGTTGAGGCTGATAGAAAACATGTTGTATAACTCAAGCTGGCTTCGAACTCATGGTGATCCCCCTGCCTCAGATTCTTGAGGCCTGGATTACAGGTGTGACAGTTTGGACAACAATGTCCAAACTGAATCTGTGTTGTTAGAAGCAAACTTTAGGTGTAATGGATGCAGACTGTAAAGGGAATAAGGAGCGTCAGCCACTGTGCTGACGCCCCTCAGTGTATTCAGTGTCCACAGCTCTGTGCTGTGGATTGACCCCTGCAGTCTTTCTGTCTTCCTGACCCCCTCCTGACATGCATCCTACCACCCCTTCCTGCTCCCCACCAAGACTTTGCTCATGTCTTTTTTGTTAGACTTCTTTTCTGGATCTAGACTGAGAAGAGTCATTTCACCATTTGATGTTGGTTTTCAGTTTTCCTCAAACATCTTCAGTGTTAAAGTACTGGTTTCCTGCTTTGCCCAATGTAAAAAGTAAAATTTAAAAAAGAAGAGAGAACTCTTGAATTTCCTGAAAATGTTACCTGAAAAAAAGTAAAAAATTATGAAGAATGTCACCAGATTTGCAACCTCAGAATGTCCCTAGGTGAGTTGACGAAGGAAGCCCATTCATTAAAAATTGGTAACTTTACATTGTGCTGCATAAATCAACATAATGGGATAGGATTCATCATCAAGGTAAGAAGGATTTTTCTGCTTCTTCTCAGACCATATGTGCAAAAACTAACACTGTCTACATTTTTTTTTCCTTTTTCAACAAAACCAAACTGGTTTCAAACCATCATGACTTGCATATTATTTGAATATAAAAATCATTCTTTTCTCTTGACAATTTAGCATCAATTATTTTAAAGATAATATTCTGATCTTTTCCTAGAGAAAATTTTAATGGGTAAGCACATATACACACTAAATATGCAGTCTAAAATTGAGATGTAACTGTTTAGTGAGAAAATATAACTTATTTAACTAATATTGAAACTTACTATATCAGATACTCCTTATTGTAAGAACATCTCATTCTTGTACTTTATAATCAAGTTTTAATATCTAAATATAATTAATGGGTCATGTGAATATGACTGTCTATTCATTGTCACTGATTCTGACCTGAATTCTGTTTATTGAGCGTTCTCTACAAATCTTCTTGCCCATGGGTGAAAAGAAACTAAGTTTTCTTTAGGAAAAATATTGTTCCATGCAATTTATGGGAAAACAGCCAACTTGGCAAGTTTTGAAAACCGCACACACAAATGCTGGAGCATCTTGACTGGGCTGATGACATGACAGCACTGTGTGGGCACCAGCTGGGAGCTGGCTGCCATTCAGAAATGGACTCAAAGCAGTAGAAGCAGAATGCAAGAGGCAACTGCTCTCCAGGGTGGGCTGGCTCCGTTTAAAGCAGCAAGAAGATCATTTGCTTAGCCAGCTTTCCTGAACTCTGCCCAAAGCTGATTTCTTCTCTGAACCAGGAAAAAAAGAGTGTGTCATAAGCGACGATGACAGCATGTGAAGCGATTCTGAGCAGTTTGCTAAAGGGGTCACCACAATCTCCAGGCCTGTAGTCCATGATGCTCAGAATCCCTGCTGGGCTGATGCAAGGGCCAGTCCTGGTACACAGCTGAGAGACCCTCATCTTTCTAGTACAGTAATGAATGAGTAGAGAGAGAGAGGGGCCAGATAGGTGAGTTTCTACAAGTAGCATGGTCCAGTATTTCATTTCTTCAAAATGCAGACCAGTGTGACGCCATCCAATGCTTAAAACCAGATTCCAGAAAATGTCATGCATGCAACTTTTGAAAGCTCACTTTTCCCTTTTTAGGTCTATGCATTACTGACGAATTCATCTCATTCTAAGACCACCCAAGGAGTGCTGAGGAAGCACAGGACAGCCATGCGTGTATTTTCAGAACAACACAGCACCATGGTGCTCCTGAAATCTTGGAAGATAGCCCTTTTATGAGCCCCCCAGACTTGCAACTTCAATTCTGCAAACACCAGAATTTCCTTAGCTTTGATAAAGTTCACATCAGCAGCCTTCATCCTTCAGATTGTATGTGGACCTCTGAATATGCTCCAGTTTACTTTTAATTCACCCAGCACTAATTATCTTAAAATTTTGAGATAACAAGTACTGATCTGTTGTACTTCCTGGGGAACAAAATCTGAAGTTCCCGTAAGAAATAGCATTTTATTAATATCCTTGAGGATCTTGAAACACGGGGTATTGTAATGTCAGCAAATATGTGCATCCTGTTTGGGCAGAGAAATTAACTACCTAGCATTACTGACCCAACAGGGGAATATCTAAGGTCCTCTGATGAGAGGAAAGTATTACTGAAATGAAGGCTCACAGAGTTTCCCCCACATCTTGCCTTTCTCTATTTACATTGCAGTATTACTTTGCCATTACAAGATGAACAACAACAAAAAATGTGGAAATTTCTTAATAGCTAAATGAGTCCAGAAATAATCCTATCCATTTGCAAGTCTGTAATCTTAAGCTTACAGAGAAATTAGGTATTTTACAGTATCCCTTTATAAAACAGAGCACTTTACTCATAATACTGAAGATTGGGGAAATTTGTGCTTTGCATATCGCCACGTGGTCTTTTGAAACTTTATTTCTACTGATGCTCTATGCCAAGGAACCATGGAAAATATAGAATTGAAAATCTTACAGCCATTTACACAATTTTTTATTTACTTGTGATATTTTATAATATTTGTTAAAAATAATAAGTTGAAAAATTACTTTTAACTCATTTAGGTATGAAACCAAGGAACATTTCTATTCTAGTATCTAGTATTACTAATGCCTAAGAGAACAGTCATGAATGTTATTCTGTGTGGACCTTTTCAAATTGTCATTAAGTTGACAAGATTAACCATGACATAAATTATATATTTTATTTATCTTTGCTAATAAGCCCATGGGTAGATTTTACTAATTTAGTGTAAGTCTTACTACTTTAGGATTAAAAATACTCAGAGGCGGCTGCTGCTGCTGCTACTGTTCTTCCTCCTCCTCCTCCTCCTCCTCCTCCTCCTCCTCCTCCTCCTCTTCTTCTTCTTCTTCTTCTTCTCTCCTCCTTCTCCTCCTCCTCCTTCTTGACATAAGGAAGAGTGGTCACTAGCGCTTATTTATTGACTACTTGGCATATGTTCTTTCAATTAATTGTTTTAAGAATCCCATAAAGTCATCATCATTATTTACTAAATGAGTAAACCAGGTTTATAAAACTTCAATGAATTCGGCAACATAATGTTGCTAATGAACAGTAAGAGCAGATTAAAACTCAGTCTCTTAAACTCCGTACTCCCTCTCATGAGCACCTGTTTCCCTCTTCCACTTCTGGATCATGTGATAAGAGCTGGAACACACTGAAGACCTATCTTGTTTAGACTAGAAACGAAGCCTGATTTGAATATGTTGTATTAAATGGTCATTACGTACCCAGTCTTACTCAAACAACCTTCACTATATATACTTTGCTGCCAAGTTCATGTTGTGAGTTTAAACCTCACCATGGAAACAGTTCATAAAACTTAGATTCTGGAAAATACTGTGTTTGCACATATGAACTCAGAATTATAACAGTATGCATAAGATCTGTGCAAGCTCAAGCCAGAGAAAATCCCAGCATGGAGAGGTGGGCCCAACCCCAACCTGAGAAACTATTGGTGAAGAGACTGAGAGTCAGTTTTCTTTAAGAGTGTGGGCTCTGGTAGTTTGAATATACTCTAGTGGATGGCCGTATCCTCAGAACTTGAGGTTCATGGTTTAAATAAAAAGATAGAACACAAAGTTGTATAGGTAGGAAAGGGTTGAGACCTGGGAAGAATGGGGAGTGAATATGATGAAACTACCTTTCATAAAATTCTTAAGGAAGATCTAATTAAAAGAACTTTCAATGTTTTTTGGTAAATCTCTTTTGTTTGTTGTTTGTCATGTTTGCTGGTAAATCTTCTCAGTGAAAGGCTGTGAATACCCTGGAACATATTTTATAAAAAAACATGAGAATGTGGGACAAGAGAAATGACTGAAAGATTAAAAGTACTTACTGGTCTTGCAGAAGACTAGAGTTCAGGTCTCAGTACCCACATCTGGCAGCTCAAAATTGCCTCCAGAAGATTCACTGTGTTCTGACTCCTGCTGCACTCTCGTGTATAAACACGGGATGACAAAATTTTTTAAAAAAGAAAACTGATAACTTAGGCCAGGCATGGGGGTACATGCCTTTATTCCCAGCACTAGAGAGGCAGAGGCAGGCAGATCTCTGTGAGTTCAAGGACAGCGTAGTCTACATAGTGCGATCCACGTCAGTTGGGGCTACAGGGAGAACTTGTTTCAAAAAGGATTTAAAGAAAAATGATATCCTTAAAAATTAAAATATGTAAAATTTGTCAATTTCTCTCTTTAAAAAGTCAACTTACAAAAATGTGGAAAAACTCAAATCCTCCTATTCAAATAAATATTTTGCATTTTTAGTGAATAAGAATGAAACAGGAATTTCAAGATTTCACAAATGCAGGGAACTTCACCTAGCTCCAGCATAATAAGAGGTTCTGTCTCTAAGGAATATGGTTGAGACTGACGGGGCAGGACAGGTGATGTATTCCTTTGGCCTCTGCAGGTGCGCATGTAAGTACACACTTCACATTCACAGGGAAAGAAGAAAGGAAAAAAGGTAGGAAGGAAGGAGGGAGGGAGGAAAGGAGGGAAGGAAGAGAGAAAACCAAAGGAAATCTGAATTTACTCAGAATATGTACCCCTGAAAAGTTTTCTGTCCTGTGTCAACATGTGAATTAATAGGAGGTGATAATTTACTGGGTTTTTGCTTGGTGATTCCCACCTTGCAAAGATAACAGCAACCTGATATTCTATTCAGATATAATCATTATCATAAATAAAAGAATTTAACTGTTAAGGTGAAAATGTGACTTTTATCATTTGAATGTATTTATATCTCGGATTAAGAAATAGTATGAAAGTATTTGAGGAGTGAACCCTGTCAGCAAGCAGGCCTTGTCATAAGACTTGGGTTTGTGAATTTACAAGACTGCTTTAGCTAACTGCCATCCTGGAGCTGAAGGACAGCCGGCACTGGGATAATGCAGACTGAAGAAGGTACTCTTCAACACTAAAGAATACCACTACATAAGCGGCACGTGCCATCATGACACAGATTTTAAAGAATGAACCCTCAGGCCTGAAAAAAAAAAATTAATGAGTTCTGCCTCTCCTTTCCGTGACCTTTCCTTGGTTTTCATGGGAATTTGTTTTCTTTGTTTGAGGCTGAGCTGCTGCTCTGTGAATCGCAGAGGTAGGGTGAATCAGCATCAGGACTCCTGTGGCACCGATTGTGCAAGCTCCAACTGGGCTGATATCTCTTGAGTAATCAGAGGTCCAGAATTAGGCAAATCCCCATCAAAGTCACATACTGTCTGAGGGACTCCATCTCAGGGTTCTGCTCCCTAGGACTGTCCTTCTTTGAAGATATCTTTTCCCACAAAAACCAACGCAAATCATTATTGTTCCGTTTTCTATATTTCAGAGTCTCTTTTCATTAATGTTAGGTTAATCCACTGAAAACTGCCACGGGAGAGTGAGAAATTGAAAGAGCAGTAGATGAAAGATCAAAGCTTGGCCTGAAAACCTTAGCCATTCATGATATGTTGGTAATCTGAGTCTTTACCCCGTGATGGTGTCTGCCATGACTTAACAGTCAGGTGCAATCTTTCCATCTGTGTCTCACTGCTCAGTGACCCACTGGGGTTGAAACTTTCCATATCTACCCTGGGTAGCTGCTTAACCTAAGTGCATGAGTTAATTTCATTTAATTTACAACACAATTGGCTTGTGGCTAGACTAAAATTAATAGCTAGGGAAGCTAGCCCGATTCCACTCACTGCAGTTGATCAAGGGGTAGGTTTGAGAACTTCATTTGTACAATCAGAATCAAAATGTACATCTATGCTTCAAGACATACATTGTCCCGGCCTGACCCATGCATAAATCATCAACTAGTTATGACAAGACAGAGATATCTAATATTTTGAAATTTTTTTCCTTAATAACACTCAACATCTTGGGCCTAAACACTTTAGATTTTAGTATTGGTCAATTATATTTAGCGTAAATTAATCTAGTTCATCTACCATGACCTACATGATCATAATTTTATACTGTAGTGTCATAGAAAGGTTATCAAAAGCTAGGAATAATTTTAATCTACTTCTCTTCAAGTTATTTTAATTTCATTATCCTGCTTAAACCACAATTCTCTGGTATCTGAAGGTTTTAGAAAAAAAAATAATAATAACATGAATTAAAAAGTCGTCAAAGAAGTGTCTCCTCAGATGCAAATCTGCAAAATGATAGTAAGCTGAATATAACAAAAAACATATTTATTTGAAACAATCATCCTGACTGAGGAAACCCAGTGTTAAATGTTCTCTCTCATAGCAGAATGCTTTGAAATTTTAGGTAAGCATGTTCCAATTAGAACATTCAGAGAGGCCAAGAAATTAATAAATGACCATGAGTGGGTGGTGGGCAGGCTTCCTGGGAGGAGTGGTAGAATCCACAAATTGTGGAAGGGGAATCTTACAGTAGGAATTGTTAAGTAGGGTGGAGACTGGGAAGGCCGAGCAAGGTAGGGAATATCGGGAGGCGGGAGGGACAAGTAACACCAAAGGCCTTAGAAAAAGCAGTCCTGAATTCCAGTTCAGAGGATAGAACTGCCTACACTTTGGATGAGCCTTCTAATCTCAATTAAATCAGTCTAGAAACTGACAGATATGCCCTGAGACTTGTCTCTTAGAGAGTTCTGGAGTCTGTCCAGTTAACAGTTAACAGTTAATTGTAGCCATCACACATCCCAATAAGCAAAGGAAATTGATAAAACTCTCACAATGCCAGGTTAGTGAGGTTTAACATAAGTATACATAGCAGATATTAAAATGGTCAGTATCAAGGAGGTAAAATGACATCAAGGACACGGTAGAATGGAGGGGTGCATGAATCCTGTGAGGCAGACTAGGAACAACACATCCTAATGAAATCTTCCAAAAGATATCATTTTGAGAACACTACCCCAACATAGAAAGCATCTTTCTGTGTAGGACAGTTAAGGCTTGAATCTTTAATATATTTTCATGTCAGCTACATGATCATCTATATTGTTACTTCTTTGAAATCAATATGACACTTGCCAATGAGTTCAAGGTCATATGCCATGGTTAATACAAGAAGGTAGTTATTAAATAAAAGAGAGCTAAGATGTTAATGCAGACGATTATTACTAATTTTGAATTTTTGACATTTTCATGATGTTTCTTTTCAAAATTTGTACATGTTTCTATTGATAATTTGATCTAAAAATGTTGAAATGCTGACAAAAATCACCTCTTGTGAATCCTGTAACATAAGACTAGAATCACTTATTTGCTGCTAAGCAAATTGGGTTGGCAATTATTACCTTTCACATTTAAATTTATCTTATTATTAGTTATGTATCATAGTCCTAAATTTGATCTGAGTAGAGTTGTCAAAAATGGAGATTCTATGGATTAGTGTAATAGCATCTTGATGCTACTGAGACAGGAGAATCTAAATATGTGATCTGTGAGGCCTCTCTAGGCTCTTCACTGAAGTGTCTTCTGCTCACTTGAAATCTCTCCCTAAACGTTTTTACGCATCTCAGACTCAATAAGGATAAAATGAAATACCTCATTTTATCCCCAAACCTCAGGATATGCATTTTCTGATTCAATGAGCATCACCTCAGCTGTTAGTGGAAAATTAGTAATTGGCGAAACCACCCTTTCTTACATCACCGAAGCCCATCTGAAGTATTTGCAGTTCGTTCCACTTCCAGGGCACAGCTCAATTCAGCACATTCTACCTTTGTTACTACCATTGCTGTTCAGGCCAGTCACCAGCCGGTTTGGGTTATACAAACGGTATCATTTTGTATACAAACTGCCTTATTTTCTTCTGTTCCTCCAGAAATGGTATCTCCCAGGCCCTCCACTCAAAGTTCTTTCTTCCATTCTGCAAATCCACCACAAGCAATCTTCCTGGTACTAATCAGGTACAGCCATAGCCATGCTTTACACCCTCCTGGCTTCTTTGTCATACCAAGTACACCTGTACCTCAAGCTAAGTGCTACTCATTCTTCCTTCTTAGAGAGAATTTTCTGGAGCATCCGGTTCTGAGTCTCTTCCCACCTGCTTCTCCTTTGCATGTCTCTCCTTTCTGTCTGTTTTCTGTGGTTGCTATTTGTCTCTTTGGTTACAAATTCAAAGGTGAAGTTTCTCTTTACTTTTCTCTCTGCTAGAATCATCCTCCCCTGAGGTCAGTACAGCAGGGCCCAGCTCTTTCTTCAACACTTGGCTTTCAATAATGCATGTTGAGAGAAGTTATTTTTGGTCATTCCATCCAAAGTCCATTTACTTTAGTCACTTTTTAAAAAGTTAATAATAGCGTAATTTAAAATCACTTCCTTCAGTTATATCCCCTCAATTGGTTCAATACTTATCAAATAAATACCTGAATAAATGAATATATCAGAGTTATGAGTTATAACTAAATAAAGATGGATCTAAAGAAAATTTTCATATATGAACAACTTTGACAGAACCTATATTTGTCAAATCCATTTATTGACTGTTTTAGTAATATCAAATTAAGGTTTTACAAATAGACCCTGCCCATAAAAAATCATATTGTGATCCTTTGACTAAGTCAGAGAACTAAACATCCTTTCCAATTCTTAATAGTGACACAGCTATGGAGAAGTCACTGAATATCAATTTCTTTACTAAGAGAGTTAGTATGATTATACTTCATTTTAAGCTCATATGCAATAATAGTCAACTAATGGTTTTATTATTGTTAATAGTATAAAAAGAAAATGTTCATAGAAGTTAGCAAGAGCTCTTTGGAATAAAAAATAAAGAATGTGCTCACACTGCACTAAGCACCCTGGAGGTAGATAAGTTACAAAGATTAGGGTTTGCATAATTGGTGTAACTCATAGCTCATATTAACCTTATGATGGGCTGCCATTTTTCACAGGTGTTATGAATAATGTTAGGAATACCCAGACCTAAACCCTAACAATCATGAAAGTTAGCATAGATTATTAAGCTAATTAAAACACTGGGGCTCTAGAGACCTGAATTTAATACGCATTTTGCCACTAACTTACAATGTAACCCTAGGCAAGGGAGCAAGTCTCTTTATTCTTCACTTTATCTGTGAACAGTACTTTCCAGAGGGGGCCTGTACTGCATAGCAATGAATTGACGGAAAGGATAAAGTAAGACTGCTGTCCTTATGGTAATTGTAAATGAATATTATTAAAAGCATTTAACATAGCTAAAGGAATCTGAAGATAGATTGCATTTGACCCCTTCAACTGAGTTACTGTTCACAGAAGAGCAGGGTAATTTTAATTTTTATTATTATCTTTACTCCCTTCTCTGATGCTACACTTCATCTTCATCACTTCCAATAGATTTCAGTGATTAAACAGTTCAAAATAGCCAAGTAACCTAAATACAATAAACAGTTACGGACAGAAAAAATGCTAATATGTCTTCTTCAGCATTTAGTGTAGTAGAGGTTCAGAATATTCTCAAAAGGGGGGGGTGCAGTAGCATAAAACACATTGTACTCACATCCAATTACAAGAGTAGAGGACCAGGAGGCACTTTGCTGAGGGAACAGAGGCCCCAAGTTCCTGTCCCACTGTGTATTCTTTGCCTTAGCTTACATAAATAGAACATACAAGTGGCATTTTTCAGTATACCAGTTTTGTGAAAGCTTCCTCAGGAATTCTGGGTATACTATTTCAAAACAGGGAACTTGCTTGCTAACAGAGAACCTGTATATACAAAAACATAACTTATGACCTGTGGCTAGAATGTTTTTGTCCTTATCATGTTTGGGTATGGGATGCCTCAGTACCCATGTCTAACTCAGCTTTCCCCACATAGATATCCTTGACCTGAGCAGCCCTTGTGGGTAGTCAGGCCAGCTTTCAGCAGTTTTCAGGTAGCACAATCTTTGTCATCTGTACTTTAAAGATGCACAGCATTGCTTCCACCAGGACACTCATATATTTTGCTCTTTAATTAAAGTTCTGATGTCTATTGCCACTAATTCTCTTACTGAGCCCCAACCCCTCTGCCCCAAGAAGCATAATTGGGAAGTGCGATTAAGATAGTAGATGATGAATGTGTACAGCACTCCCCGTACTGAGTGCTGTGCTGGAACAGAAAATGGATGGATGTCATCACAGTGTGAAATATTGGCTAGACTGAAAGATAAATTAGCCTACCTGTAGCACATTGCAATTTCTATGCAAAATTAATTTATTTTATCTGCCAAATTATGGTTCTTTTATTAATTTGTTCAGGTAATGCATTTTATTATTAAGGAGAACCTTTCTAAATGATGGTAGTGTGATTCTTGATTGAGTTTTGTTTGCTTAGAAGCTTGAATTGTACCTGTGGGGTACACAGCACAGCACTCACCACTCTGTGGGACTCATGTTGTCTTTCCCCATGTAGTCACCCTCGGGTATATTATTCTAATACATCTGTAGATTACTGGTATGGGCATATTCTCTTCATAGTGCATGGCTTTCCTTCCAAGTCATATAATAGGCAAAAGAAAACTTTGCATGAGGATACTTGATAGTCTGAAACTACTTGAGACACTACAGCAAAAAATTGTGAAAATAAAATAAGAATGATGTTGACTTAAATATAAATCTGTCTCTCTGTGTGTCTCTGTGTATCTCTCTGTCCCTGACTACTCTTGTTTCTCTCTCTCTCACACACACATGCACGCACCCACACACACAGAGGAGAGACGTCTGTTTATTCTGCTGAAACAGACTGTATTTCTGTGTATCAAACATGAGTGAAATTCAGTGAGATGTAAGTGGTCATAAATGAACCTTGTTTATTTTGAAAAAAAGAAACTGTAACATTGTTAACATTGCCACATTCTTTCTGAAGTCGTAATGTAAACCAATGCTCTCCTAGTATTTCCTGTGCTTCATCAGTGAAGACAACCTTAAGAACATCCCTACCATCCCCCTGATGGTATTTGCTTTAGAGTTGTAGCAGAGCTCTTCAGACTATCAGGGACTCTGGAGTGTAAGCATGAATGCATTAAACCTGTTATTAAGGCATTCCAAAAATTGTTGGTTTCATTTGCTCCTTCAGTAAAGAAATCCATAAGTCCATGTTGGCTTTATCTGACCTTCATGCAAGTGTCTCGGTCTGAGCATGATTTGTGAGGTGACTGACTCTCTAAATGTTTTGTTTGGAAATATCGTCCAATAATATTGATTTACAGTGATGCCTAGTCACAAAACCCTTATGAATACAACATTCAAAATGAATGGGACAATCACAGTACATCATTCCAAGAAAGGACAGCTCAGCAATATGAATCTGTGGCACTCATAACTGGTGTCACTTAAGTCATATTAATATTAAAGAGTGTAGTTTACATTTTAGAATTATTCTGCATGCAAATACTGCATTTCAATGTCACATATCCAGTCAGTGTGAGAAAGCATGTAAAAAATGCAAGCAAAAAGAGATGATCAGGACCTTTATCCCTGTAAAACTATAAGTATCCCTGTATAACAAGTGGTCTCTGGATAGAAAATAATAACAGCTGAACTTGTAATAATGACAATAAAATAAAGTGATTTCTGAGGCTTCATCAGCTTTTGTAGCTAAAGATTTATTTTTTATGATGAAAAGGTTATATTGGCAACATTCAAGATAGGATCTTACTAAGATAGATGATTCATTGCACAACTCTCAAAGGAGTGTCAGAGATATGTGTTACTGATGCAATTATATTTAAGTAAATATGAGATTTTCATGCTAAAATCTTCTAGATTCTTCTTTTTAAGTTTCATAGATGGTAAATAAAAGTCTTGATAATTGAAGAATAGCTCTGTACAATATGCCCCAAGAGTGGACAGGAAACGTACTGATGAACACAGACATTAGGAGCTTGTCTGAAGCAGCTTGTTAGCTGAATTGAGCAATGGGGAAGCCTATATTCTAATAGCTTTGCTGGCAGGTGCTCCTGTTGTCCTGGTGAAGTGCTTCATGTTTTACACAAGAGTGGTAATAATGTAATAGAGATATCCCCAAACTACTTATAAAGCTGGAGAATAAAAGCACATTGTAGCTTCATTATGACTCTGACATCACTTTAAACTATGTGCCCCTCCAATCTGTCTGCTGCTTAAAATATCTTAAAAAGGAAAAAGTAGCAATTTTGAAATTATGATTTTATGTAGTTTTACATGCATTCTTCATGCCATTCTATAAAATTTTTTCTTTTATTTTTTCACAGATCTTTACAAACAGACTACATAGGCAAATAAATGAATCTATATGTATACATGCTATTGTATATTAGTAAAGATAATGAGAACATATGATGCATTTTCCTTTTGGGCTGCCAGACAATACAGAATCTCTCTGGCCATATAATTAAAGCCTTAATAAACTTATACATTCAAAAATGTTGACCTCAGGGTAAGTCAAATCAGTCCCCATGCAAGAAAAAAAATAGCATTAGTCAGCTAAGCCTTATTTTTTTTTTGACCACAAAAAGGTATTTCATTTGTAGATGAATTATGATCCGATTTTATTTTTCATTGGAAATTATAAAAGAGAATAATAAAAGCACAAACATACAGAGAAAATAATTTAAAATAAGAGAAGTACGATATCACTCTGCCTTTGCCACAGTTCTTGGTCGCTCCCAGAATTTTACTTCACCCGAGGCTCTTGAATAGACTTTCAATGCAAGGTACACATAATTGGGTTTTCTGTCTACATGATCTCAGTGGTCAGTCTTTTGTTCAGGATTTATTCATTTTACAGTGAGGCATCATGCCAGGTAGTGGGGCAATAGAAATGAAGGAAAGCACTGACCTGCGGGGCTCGGTATCTGGTGGTGATGCAGAAAACTGAGATCAAAAGGGGGTGGGGGACACAAGATGGAAGCCACCACAGGCTCGGGAGTAAAAATCTCTCAAAATTTCCGACGTTGGAAGAACTGGAAGAAGGCCAGAAAGGAGCAGCAGGAGACGGTACAGTTAGCTGGAGTCTAGAGGACAAGACATGACGCTTTACGAGATGGTCAGGAATGATAACTGGAACGAACTCCAAGAATAATGTATGAAAACTGAATAAACAGCCTTCAAATAGAGCGTAGGCCCAAATACCCAAAGGCACCTCCCCTTTGTAAATTTATAACAGAAACTGACATGCATGGCATCAATAATCCTAACGTAGTGGTGACCCAAAAGCCGCACCAGTGTTGGCAAGTGACAGAACTCCCACAGCATAAGAGTCATCCTGCAAGAACTTCGGGGCCTAACGGTGTTGAAAGAGAATGTGAAGCTGCTGAAGCTCACAGAAGGACAGTGTTGCCGCAGTTAACAGTCGCGAGACCGGCCTGCCTCCACCATCCAATCTAAGTCGTCATTTTCTACAGTAGAAGATTTCTGAGACACATTTCGTAGACCTCAAAGTACTGGAGAGGAATCATCTTCAGATACTGTATGTGATACTTTTTTTTCTTTTTTCTTTCAATTTTCTATTTGAAATAGTTGGGTGACATCATAGACCACCACATCAAGTGTAACCACTGTCCACAGAGGTGAACTCTGGGATCTAGAAGATATATTGAAATTGGCTCCTCCTGGGAGCAGTGGGCCACAGCTAACCCATCTGTGAGCTAAACCATCTGTGAGCAGACTGGTCACACAGTCACCTGTTCCTGACACAGCCTGGGTCTGTCTCGCCCTCCTACAGAGCCCTGCATGGCAGCCCCTAGAGTATGGGAATGCTTTAGGTGCAGCCCTTTGGACTTGGTTTCCAGGTGCTTTGCCTACATCCCTGCTTTCTTTTTAAAGTCTTCCATGACGCCCCTGCAAGCAATCGTTCCTTTTTCTATATCGATTTATTTTTAAACAAGAAGGTTTAAAAAGGGCTCTTGTGGTCACTCTGGTCACCCATCCAGTCTGGTGTAGAACAGAACAGCCAGAACAAGAGGCCGTGATCCAGGCGACTCTGATTCAGTACTACTGCTCCTCAAATCCTCAGCAGGAACTCAGATTGGTGGGCCTGGTCTCCTAGCATCGACCGGTCTTCCACTGTTCTGCTCAGGACCACTCAATGCTGAAATGTGGATGTGTAGTGAAATAAAGGCAATTCGTTGTATCCCAATGGTTTGTTTTGTTATTAGTATTTGTGTCAAAGCACCTGTTGAAGCAGTAACTGTCAGGTCAAAAAAGCAGTTGATGTCTATGCTCTAGGAACAAAGAACAAGGCAGTCCCCCTTTTAGCTGTAGTTTTGTAGTTCAAATACATTAAATAGAAAGTTTCAGAATCAAATGATTCATGAGTTTTGAATTGCACCCTATTCTAAGAACTTACACAATTTCCTATCATCAAGCTCCATCTGACCTTCTGAAGACATGGACCATCCCTCTGTCCTGCATATCCATACAGCTGACACCATGTATATATTGATCCCTTGGTGAAGCTTTTGGTTATGTTAGTTCTCAGAGCAGTTGCTGCCATATCACAATGAATGTGTTTAGGTGAACTTTATTTGAATTATTCATGGCCCTTAAATGCAAAAGTAACATTGCATGTGATTTTATTTTTTTTTTAATTATTATTGTATGCATATGAGTGTATTGCCTGCATGAATGTAAGTGCACTCATGTGTTGCATTGCTTGTGATATCAGAAGAGGGTGTCAGATCTCCTGGAAGTAGAGTTATGAATAGTTGTTTGGCACCATGTGGGTGCTGGGAATCAAACCCAGGTCCTCTACAACAGTGCTTTTAATCACTGAGCCATCTCTCCAGCCCCCATTGTGATTTTTATTTGGGCATAATATATTTTAATATTGAATTAAAATCAGAAATCATACATACTGTTAAAATTCCCCAAATCTTGTAAGTCTCTAATAGAAAAGGTTCCTTTGAAATTCAGTTTCCTGTTCTCTCCATGCATATTGTTTACATGATTAGAATACGAATTAATACATTGTTTCATGCTGGTTTTGTTTAATTATTTTCAAACCAGTTTCCACTATTTCATTATCTTTGTGTGGACGGGTGTTGCATACAGTATGTGGTATGTAGATATGTAGACTGAGCATATACATGTACAGGACAAAGATCTGCTTTGAGTACCTTCCTTTCTCAGGATACTTCTTATTTTTTGACATGGAGCTCTCACTGCACCTACAGCTCCATGTTTAGACTGGTTTGGCTAGACAGCAAGGCCCAGCAAGATCCAGGGAGCTGCTTGTCTTTGACCTTCCACTGATGAGATTACAGCCATGAGTCACCACATCTAGATTTTATGAAGGTGTAACTCACAGCAAACACGTTGTCCGCTGAGCCATCTTCCCAACCCGTAGTTCATTATCTTCATAGTGTTTTTTGATGGATTAAATTATTTTGTCCTATGTTGTTAAAAATGTATGAAAATGGATGTAAAGCATTTACTACCAAAGCAGATCATTTTTATTATTGAAGTTGAGTATACGCATAGGAATGTGCTTAAACTCTGTAGTATAAACAAAAATATTTATATAGAAATATAATTAAATAAAAATTGATATACATCAGATATAAAAATATTCTATCAATCGACACAACACAAATTTCCACGTTGCAATTATCCATGAGGTTTTATATTGAACCTCATTATTTAATGTGTTAAGATAGAATGAAATTACCAAACTCATAGAATAAAAAATGTAATAATCAGTTCCAGTGTATACTGAATGACTCTTGAATCTAGATTTTGATGGCTACTGATAAACAGGAGAGTAGGCTTTATAGTACCAGATTAATTATTGAAGTGATTTGGATTAGAACTCTAATTTAGTAGCTGAAAATTTGTGGTCTACTACAGAAACTGATATCAAATTCTTCAAACTTTGGTTTTAAATGTTCCAAGGAGAATGTTTCTTGTAGATATTTGAATGCCATATTTATTCTAAAGAGAAAACAATTAGGGAAAACCCAGTTGAGTTTTATCAGTCTGGAGGTTATCAATCACAAGTAGGGCATGAACATAACCTGAATTAAAAACTAATAAAGAATACTATTTCATATAAGAAAGAAAATCAGAAACACCTTGACTCAGTTAATTTAGTTCCTCAAAATGATTTCTAGGTGTTTTGAGGGGCGTGGAGTGCGCACCTCTAATCTGAGCACTCAGAAAACAGGAACGCAGATCTCCATGAGTTCTAGGCCAGCTGCAGCTACAGGAAAGATTGTGTCTCAAAAATCACCAAACAAACAAGCAAAACAAACAAACAAACAAACAAACAGGATTTTAGGTAGTCGCATTCTTCCCATGTTTTAAACAGTTCATTTATTTCTATATTTTTATTATGAGTGGGCTTTCCCTGCACAAACACATGGGTTCCACGTATGTTAATTGTCCTCAGAGGCTAGAAGAGGTCACCAAATCCACGAGAATGGAGTTCTAGATGGTTGTGAGTCACCAAGTGGGTGTTGGGGCCTGAAGGAGTGAGCTCTGCAAGAATGGCCAGTATTCTCAGCCACTGAGCCACCTCTCCATGCCCATCTTCCATTTCTATCAGCAAATATCTTTTGTTGGGAGTATTGCCTCATGGGATAACACTTCAACAATACAAAGTGGCCATTGCATTGCTAATGACCATGTTTAAGGACAACCGTGAAATCCCAGGCTGTCTCTTTCTGTGTGTATCAATTCATGAAAATGCTGTGCTTAATGGATCTAATTAATTCTTTCCATATATAGTAGATTTAATTTAGCCATGAACTAATTCGGTTCACTTTTCTCTTGTGTTAAAATGATTATCATAAACAGATGATTGTTATGACAGAGATTCATATAGTATAGCAGCAGATTGGTTCAGGATAGAAGCTGCCATGAACTGTCCCCATAGAATAAGCATTTGTTAGGAGAGTGCTTAGGGAAGACATGGGGCAGGCATGATGGATCCTTGGGGAGGGAGAGTGTTCTGACAGCATAAGAAAAGACAGGGAACCATACTAGAGGCATCACAAGGTGGGCCTTGAACAAAGAGAACCTTCCCTTCAAAACTAGAGAGGAGCTTCATTAGGAGTGAGTGTTCGAACTGAGAGAGGAGGGGCAGCTACAATATACAGCACCATGGAGGTCCCCCAAACAGTGAAAGTATTCTCTTGCATAGAATTTGGGGAGTAGCGAGAAGTTCCACACCGCATGATTTTGCCTGGCTTAGTCTACGTGCCAAGGAGCATGGAGGACATAGGTACTGGTTAGCACAATGAACTTTCAGAGAAAGCTGCCTAGTTTTTCTTCTCTGGGATCTTTGTGTTCTGACCTTTACAAGGGCCTGCCAGCTGCAGTGGGGCATGGTCTCATTTCTGGGAGAGAAAGAGAGAAATAGACAGAGGATTTGAGACTGAACAAAGGCCATGACCATCTTGTAAACCCCAAGTCCTATTGAAAAGGAAGAATGAGTGCTAATTGTTATTGAAACAGCCTAGACATTGACATCCAGTCTGAAATCAGTAATTAGAGTAGATTCCCTGTACCCTGTCCAGAAGAACAACAGAAATGAGGATCGACATCTAAAGTGCATGCATTGCTGCTTCCAAGATAAAGAATTCAAACAAATATAACTGTATAGAAATGCATGTTCATGTACTTTGTGATGAAAAATTAACACTTAAACTAATTACATCACTTGTGCTATAGAACTGATTTTCTTCATGTGTGTTCCCATCCTAAGTTGTTTCATGCTCCACCATGAAGTCATAAGTCCAGTGAACTAGAGTCAGGACTCATCATCCCAATGACTGAGTGAAACAAATACCTCCCTTGCCTGCACAGCCTCAACACAGTTATATAGATGTCTCTTAAAAGAAGTCTGATGGAATCAGTTTAATACTGTGTCCATTTAGTAGAATAAACAGCAGCAAGTTCATGACTGACTGCTTTATACACAGATAAGTGCATTTCTATACTCTCATAAGGTGCTTCTTCCCACAGGAACTAGCAACTCCCAATATGCAGATTAAATACAACAGTTACATCACATCTGTCCTCTGAATGCTCAGGGATAGTACAGGGAAAGATTGTAAGAGCCAGAGACAGCAGAGGACTACAGGAAACAGGGTTTGTTGGACACAACAGTTTGGTAGGACATATGATCTAAGAGTAGCTCTAACTACGTGAGGAACATGTATGTTAGTTCAAGTCAGACCACAATCCCAGCATGGAGATTGGAGGTGGTCAGGAAGCCCCATTCCCAGCTGAGAAAATATGCTCAGTTGACGGCTTTTGGGGGAGGGAACATCAGTTTCTTTTCAGAGATGTGGGACATGCGAACTTTCTCATGCTCCAGCAGCTATCTCTGTCCTCGTGCAGCTTTAAGCGGATTCTGAGGGTTTTAAAACACAAGAAGAGAAGACACAAACTTGGCAGGGAATAGTGGTGTGAAGGATGGAAAAAGAAGCTGAAGGGAGCTACTGGGTGCTCAATTTGATCGAAATGTATTATATGCAGTATGAGATTTTCTATAAAGAAAATAATTTTAGGTTTAACTCAGGAACCTAGAAGAGCAAGAACAAACTAAACTCAAACCAAGCAGACAAGAAAAAAAAATAACAAAAATTAGACCAGAAATCAATGAAATAGGAAAAACAAACAAAAAAAAATACAAAGAATCAATTAATGCAAGAGGCAGTTCTTTGAAGAGATAAACAAGATAGAACATTAGCCCAGTTAACCAAAAGAAAGAGAAAATTCACATCAAGAAAATCAGAGATGAAAGGGAAGCATAACAACAGACGCCACAAAGATCTAGAACATTATAGGGGAGTACTTTAAAAACATATACTCTATTAAGTTTGAAAATATAATAGAAATGGTTGAATTTTTAAATTCATTGAAACTACCAATGTTAATCCAAGAGGAGATCAATAGTTTAACTTTAACAGACCCATAATGGGTAAGGAAATTGAAGGAGGAGTACAAAGCATTGTGACTAAACATATCCAGTCCCAGATAGCCTCACAGTATAATTCTGTCAGACGTTCAAAGATCTACAACCATTACTAACTTATTCAAAAAGATAGAAAGAAAGGGAGAAATCTCAAACTCCTATAAAGCCAGTATTACCAAACTCAGAAAAAAGATACAACAAAAGAAGAAAACTATAGGTCCATAACCCTAAGGAACAAGAAACAAGTTGTAAACAGTAAACATTCTCAGCACAAACACTCACAAGTGACATACAGACACAAATCAAAAATATCATCTACCATATTGAAGTAGGCTTTATTCCAGAAATTCAATATATATGAGACAATAAATGTAATATATTATAGAAATTGACTTAAAGACAAAAATATAATGAGTATCTCAATTCACATAGAAAATGCATTTGACAAAATTCAAAATGCATTCATGATAAAACTCCTAGAGGGAAGCAGATTAGAGGGAACAAATTAAGACTATATACAACAACCCCACAGTCCATATCAATATAAAAGGAGGAAGCTTGAGGCATTCCAATCAAAATCAGGAACCAAACAAGACTGTCGACTATCACAACTCCTTTTAAATATAATGTTTGAAACTCAAGTTAGAGCAGAGAGACAAGAGAAGGAAATTAAAGGAGTAGCAATTAAAAAAAAATAAAAGAGGTCATTTATCAGTATCTGTGTATGATATGAGACTATACTTAAGAGATTCCCAGTTTTACCACAAAACTTCTAGAAATGGTAAGAAATTTCGTTTGTGTAGAACTATGACAGAGATGGGACTTATTTTATGATCTATGACATGTCCAGCCATGTTTACTTGACTGTGTTTACAGAGTCATCCATGAGTTCCCTCCCATTTAGAGGTCTTTAAGTCCAATTACACAGCTGTTGATCACCCCCCCCAGATAACATGGCACCACGGAACCATTAGGGGTAGTTTGTTGTGCTGGTCCTCATGCTTATTAGACTTTAGGGTTGGATTGGACCATTGACTGATTTTCTCCCTTAGCAGCTTGCATATTATCATCTAGCACTATGAGAGCTAAACTTCAGGTAGAAGGCTTCCAGGTCAGTTCCTTCTCCAGTACCCCAAGGCTGTATCTGCAGTACATCCTATCTTCAGCAGTAGGCTCTTATTTTCCATTTCTGGGAAATAATCAACAACTCCGGCCATAGCCTGTGTTTTTTCGGGAATCTCTGGAACCACTCTCACCAACTGGTCCAAGGTGGGGGGAATCCTCCATCTATAATTGTGTCTCTTTACACACAGAACTCAGATGTATATATTTACTAATGTTCAGACACCGTATGTGCATTTCTCAGGAGGTTTCGGACCCACACATTCCCGTCTAGCTTCCCTAGCCTCCTATGATCCATTCATCTCCACTGTCTCCCTCCTATCTGACCTCCCTTCTCCTTCCCTAGTCCAAGCACCGCCATTAACCCCACCTCCCCCCATAACAATGATCTCCCCACCATTCCCCACTGTCTGAGCTCCCTCCTCCCGCCGTGGTGTTCCCTGCATGTCCCTCCCTCTTCCGCTACTTGCCAAACACTCCCATTTTCTCCTTGGTATCATCCATTCCCTACCATCCCCTTCGTGCATTCTTTCGTTTCCTTTGCCTCTGTGTATACTTTCCATTTCTCTGGCTTCTGGTGTTATACTGGGGTATATACTCATATATAAGGGATTGGCTCTACAATCCCAATATGCCAAATATGAATCCTTATATTTACAGACAAGTATATCATACACCACTCATCAAGGAAGTTTCTTTTTGCAACAGATGGAGCTTACTGCAGAATCCCACAACTGGTTAGACACAGAGAAGTACATATGAGAGACACCTATTCAAAGATGAAATATATACAGTTGAGCCTCTACACCTAAGGCTCATGGAACAAAGCAGAACGAGGGGTAGAGAGAAAACTGGTGCCTCCCTCAACTCTCATCAGCAAAGCTTCCTTATACAACAGAGTGTGACGTGCACAGAAAACCACAACTGGCCGAGTTTTCACGAATAAGAGAATGAGGAGTGTGTGTCCTTGCATAGGACTCCTATAGTAAACCTCTCCCACCCATGACTCGAGGAGCACTGCGGAAGAGGAGGTGGTAAGATTGCAGAAGCCAGGGCTGGTTCATGAACACAGGGCAGCAGAGGCTTTCATGCCCTGGGAAGCTTCCATGTGTGATCTTGTGACAATGGTGGTATTAAGCATAAGGTCCACACAACTCAATTAGACAAGGGCCTGGAGTGGAGGGAGAAAAATGGGCAGTGGGCCTGCCCTAGTTTGAAACTATTGGAAACTGATTACTACTACTAGATAAGGGAGATTAGGTTTAACATCTTGAAATAGACTGCCTAGACTCCGGTGGCTGCATTTTCACAGAAGGACATCGATATACAAATGCTTGACTGAATGGACTTAATATATATGGCTGAATACATGAGGTCTGGTGGGAGTTTGGAGGGCATTGATAGGGAAGGGGGTCTAAATTTGATTGGGAACTATGTGAAATATAAAACAGCTCAATAAAAATTAAAAAATTTAGAAATTATCAACACTTTCAACAAAGAAGTAGGTTACAGGATCAAGCCGTAGTCTTTCCATATACACAGGACAGAGAAAGGGTTCAGGGAAACACTTCTATAACAATATCCTCAAAATAATACCTAGTGATAAACCTAACCAGGGACATTAAAGACTCTTCAATGAAAACTTTAACTCTTTGAGGAAAGAGATTAAGGAAGACACGAGGTGATCAAAAGACTTCCCATGCTCAAGGATTGGTAGAATTAATCTAGTGAAAATGATCATCCTATGTAAAACAAGTTACAGATTCATTGCAATTCCAATAAAAATCTCCATGATATTCTTCAAGGAAATAGAAAAAGTCATCCTAAAGATCACATGGAGTCACAAAAGACCCCAGATAGCCAAAGCAATCTTGAAGAACAATCTCAGGGGAATTACAGCATTAGACCTCTATTTGTATTACAGAGATATAGTCATAAAACAGCACATTATTGACACAAAAGCAGACTTGTAGATAAAAGAAACAAAATCAAAAAAGCAAACAAGAGTGCACATAATCACAGCCACTGATATTTGACTAACTTGCCACGAACACACTCTTTAGGAAAGACAGCATCTTCAACAAGTGATGTGGGCAAAATTCCATCTCTACAGCAGAGAAAATGAAATTAGACTCATACCTATCACCCTGTGCAAAAGTCAATTCCAAAAGTATCAAAGACCCTAAAATGAAGTCTGTAGTTCTTAAACAGATAGAAGAAAGTTAGGAAGTGCATTTCCTTTCAATATATAGATGCAGTAAAGGGCTTTCTAAATCAGACTTCCGTGCCTCGGCAATTAAGGTCAACAACTGGCACATGAGACCACACTAAACCCTAAAATCTTCTGTAAGGCAAAGAAAACAAACAATTGAACGAGGAGAAAGTACACAGAATGAGAGAAATTCTTCACAATCTGTACTTCTGACAGAAGGTTAATATCTGGAATATACAAAGAACTCATAAAACAAAGGAGCAAGACAGCAAATCACCCAGTTAAAAAAAATGGATGATAGATCTGAAAAGAGCTTTCAAAAGAAGAAATAAGAATGGTTAATAATCACCTTCAAAGTGTTTAACATGCTTGCTAATTAGGGAAATGCAAAACAAAACTTCTTTAAATTTCATCTAATGTCAGTCAGAATGGAGATTAGGAAAACAGTTGACCCCAAATGCTGGCATGGAAGAGAGGAAGGAGAACGCTCCTCCGTTGCTGGGGGGATTCCACACTGATGAAAGCACTGTGGAAACCAGTGTGGAGAACTCCTAAAAAAATGAAAACGAATTTACTGTACAATCTGGTGACACCACTCCCTGGCATGTATACAAAGGACCCATCCTACTGCAGAGATACTTGTACATCCAGGTTGTTGCGGCTCTTTTCACAATAGCTAACAAATGGAAACAACGCATCTGTTCCACAGCTGATGAATGGTTGATGACCACATGGAAACGGAGTTTTCCAGACAGCTGATCAGCTATAGTCATGAACTCACAGCAACTGTGGTAGTATGCATGAGTCCCATGCAAGCTCAAAGTAGAAGAAATTCAAGCACAGACATGGGACGTGGGGTAAGAAACCCCAACCTAACCTACGGAACTTTCTGCAACGGATGGCTTCTAGAAGGGTTGACCAGGTTCCAAGAAAGGTACTTCCACTGAAATTTGGGGGCACACAGAGGAGAGGCTCTAAGCATCATCAAATTATAGTCTACGAAAGTTGCCAAAAAGTCAATAAATTTTTTAAAAGAAACAAAAACAAGAATAATAAAATGTGTTTCATTTCATTCCCGTGTGCTTGGTCCTCCCCATGCCTTACCATGGTCTGTTAGTTCTTGCTGACCTTTCCCCTGGTGTCTGGCTGATTGCACCTGCACCCACTACCTTGGCAATGTGGACTCTTTGCCATTCCTTACTTTAAGTTACCTTAGACCTCAGTGCCTCAAACAATGCCATTATATTTCATCCAAGTGACAGTTTCTCTCCGAGACCAAGTAATCTGAGTTCCTACTTATAAAGTATTTAAAACTAGTTTTCCTTTCTAGACACCCATCCCTATCCTGCTTTCCTCCTGAGCCTCCCCTGTAATTTGCCTGTCACACTCTGTAGAAAGCACACTTTTGTCCCATCTCTCTCCTTTGGTTTTAATTTAAACCTTAGAAGAGCATATTCTCTTTTTCTTACTATTATAGCTCACATTTATAAAACATTGCTTGGCCTGTGGTAGGTATCTAATTCACATCTTTTCACTGAATGAGTAGCAATGACTAACCTTTCAAATAATGTTTAAAATATATGTGTATTTCTCCAGAAAACTGCTATAATTTTATGCTGCTGCCATTTATTTTTCTCACGGCATATCCTAGAAACCATTTGGTTTGCTGATTCACATTTTCAAACGCTACACCATACCCATCTTAGATTCAAAATTAAGCAAGTAAACAAGTACTACCATTTTCCTATCAGAAGCCAAGTATGAAATTGCTGTTTTGATACAAGCAAGTGATCTAGACACACTTCTTCTATGCATGAACAAACTCAATCTTCAAAACTTTTTTGATTCATATTGTATATTGATGAACAGAAAATATTAAAATATCCATTTCTCAAGTTGTATCATTAATCGTATGTAATAGACAAAATTTGTTGATTTTTCCAAAACTTATTTACATTCATCGGACTTTCCCTTTATAATATATAATTTTACTATCTCATAGTACCATTGTTCAAAAAAGTATGAAGACTGAATTCTGTCTTTGATATTTTTATTATATTTCTTTTTGCTCCTAATACACAAGTTGCTTGATCCATGAAGAGTAGGTATTTTGTTGAAAAACCAAGAGAGCCCATTTTTCTGATTCAAATTATTTTTTATTAGTTTTTCCTTTGCAATTCATGTTTTAGAATTAAATTTTTTAAAAAAGGATCTAATGTCAATATAAAATTTCAGGATAATTGATGATGTGTTGTAGAGAAAGAACTAATTATGGAAAGAAGTCTTCTTATAGCTTCTTGATATTTATTCTGTTTTTATTTTTGTTGTAGATTTTTTGTTTGTTTAATTATGTTCTGTTTTATTTTTTGCTGGATTTTATCAATGAACTGTATATATGCTCAGTATATTATACTTATTCATAAATTTCATTTTTAAATAGCTAACTTTTTTTGAATATGTTGGTTTATCCTGAAAATAAGTAAACTATTTCCTGAGCACGTTGAAAATTGCAGTACTCTCTGTATTTAATGTGGAATAGTCTTATTCTTCATATTTGAGTTTAAGTTAACTAAATGAACAAAATATCCCAACATCTTTTTGGGGGAGTTCTTTTTGAGAACCCAGCTGGCCTGGAATTCTCTATGTAGACCAGGCTTACCTCTGTCTCTTCAGTGCTGGAATTAAAGTCATACACCACCATGCCTGGCTTCAACAAGCAAGTACTCTCCAAACCACTTTCAGGTAGGATTTACTTCCTCTAAAATATTAAATTTATTTAATTTTATGATTCTAAGATGACAATGTAGAAATCATATGAATGTAATCATTCATCTTCCCAGAAAAGTACAATTCAACATTAAAGAACAACAAAGTTAAAAGGTATAGAGGAGATGCAGCTGTCAAACCTTTAAGAATCAGGCCTGGAGAAAACGAAGCAGAATTTAAGATCACTGACTGCTCTTGCTGAGAAATCAGAATGGATTTCTAGCTCCTATATGGCAGTTAACATCGGTCTATAACTCAAGTTCCAGGGGAGTGCAACACCCTCTTCTGAACTCAATGGACATTAAAGAACATGGGAGCGGTTACATGCATGCAGGCAATATACTCATACATATACATTTTTTAAATCTTTAACATTTTAAGAATAAGATTTTAACAAATTCATTTCATGGACAGGATGTATGTGTGTGTGTGTGCGTGTGTGTACATCTAGCCCATAGATTGATCACTGTGCATTAACAAAATTGGGTGAGTTAATAGACTCTCACTAATAGTTTGAATGAACAAGTAAATTGCATAAGCAAGTGAATAAATTAAGTATTTTGATTGGGTTGTGAATTAAATAAAAGTGTTATTAAGGGCATTAGTCAGGGAACTGGACATATTTAAATATAGATTCAATATTAGCTAACTTAATTAACTTTCAGCTTCAGAGAAGAAATCACATTTCTTAACAACACCAGCACCAGCAGTGAGATATGTATTTTTGAGTCCCTGTTGTTTCCAACTAAAATTTGCCAGAAATAAAAGATGCATGCATTAAAACCATGATCATATAGGTATAACACGACTATATGAAATAGATATTGTCTCTGCCATGGTTAAATATTTATCAGGAAACTCATGAATAATACATCAGTATATGAGGGAGAAAGCTGTAGACTTGGCTTATGTGATCATACAGCTCAAGGTTTCCCACAATCTGACTTCTGTAAGTTGGTGGATGAGGAATTTCATTGGTGTAATCACTCCATCCCAAAGATCTGAGATGCAAGACAGCCCTGGATGTCAGCTCCAGACTGAGTCCTAAGATCCCTGAAATACAACTGACTTATGTTATAGCTCAAACACACTCCCTTTATATACATCTTTCTTTGTATTTGTTCTATTCAAGATTTGTTCACAAAAGATCGAATGACAGCATCCCCAACTGGGGTGGGGATGAACTAATTTGTTCTGTACAATGTGAGAACATACCCAAAACTAAAGATTTTCCAACTATTTGATACACTCAGTCTAGTCATATTCACGTTTGAGACTAATTATCATGGACTTAATTACCTAAACTCAGCAAGTATATTTCCTTTGGAGATTTCTGTGCCTATATGCAGATAATATTGGTGCATTGATTCACTTAGGAAAACTGATTATGTACTCAGTCCAAAATAAAACCAAGATTTATTTCAAAGTAAAGCTTTGTATAATAGTCTCTGAACATTATTTGAAAGAATTATATTAGCAATAAGACTGATTTTTAAAGTCATGGGTCATGGGAGATTTAATGGGATGATAAAAGGCTAGATAAGATATTGTACAACTTTAATCCTAGCACTCAGGCAGCAGGGGCAGGTTGCTCTCTGTGAGACTGAGGCCAGTCTGGTCCTCATATAGTAAGTATCAGGCCAGCTGGGGCTACAGGGAGACCCTGTATCAAAACAAAAATAAAAACAAAAAAAAAAAAACAAAATCATAAACAAAACCAAAACGCTTGTAAAACAATACTCTAAGAGAAAGGACAAGTGGATATTGGTAACTATTGCTACGAAGGTACATGTATAATAACAGGAATTTGATATATGATAGAGGTGGAAGAATGTACATAGACATATGGGTAATTATCTGAAGGTTTTAATCATATGTGTATAGTTTGAAAGATCAAAGACAACCTAATCATGTGTAGAAAAATGACCAGTCGCAATGGAATAAAATCCACAGCATGAAATAAAAATGGTAAAAATATTTAACTTATTAGTTCTTCCTGGAAATCATATTTGATAAAATTAAAATATTTTTCATGTTGACTAATATAAAAATTGAGCTTGATGCAGTATAATTGAGTGAAAGTTAGAAAAAAAAATCCACCTGCATTCTAGTTCATGAATATTAAGATTGCTAATCATGTACTCTGTAATTTACTGAAATATAAAAAGAAACAAAAATAGTAAAAAAAAATCAGTCATCTAGCAACAACTTTCCAAACTGCAAATTTCCTGAAAATTGTGGAATGATAAAGAGACACGTTCCAAAATGAGGGAGGACTGTGCAGAGCATTCAAGTGGCTGCAGATTCTTAGTGCCACAGGTTACTACGCTTCAAATGAGTCTTGATTTTATCAGAACAAGTACAAAGAGTGGAAATGAATGCATAGAAAGATGAGCAAACCAAAGGGCAACAAAATTTCATAAGAAAATGTGCCAGGAAAATGCATCTTAGAGGGAAAATACAGACACGAAGAGGGGAAAATAAAGTAAAACTATGCTTTGTGCAAGAAAGACAAAGTCACAGGTAAGAAATGTGCATATTTCTAAGTGTTAAGCATGTGCTGTCGATGTGGATGTATAGAAACAACCGTGGGCACAGAGATCTGTGCCTTATGTTTTTCTTTTCTCTATTAAAGAAAATGGCTTTAAAATTGGGAAGAGTGACCTGAAATTGTTGCGTGTGTCTGCAGAGACTGAGACATGCCTCCAGCCTATGCAATTTCCTATGTCTTTTTCCTGTTCATCTCAGTGCTGAATTTCCCGTAGCCATGCATATTCTCTTATATCCTTCCAATTTTGACCAATGACAGTCATTTATGAGACAGCCATATAGAAAAATCTGGTTTATGTATGGAACAAATTTGTTTAAAGCTCTAAATGTATTGAGAAAGCACAGAGAAAACATTTTGCTTTTCTGCAAACTCTGCTTTCCAACATGCTCAGGGTGCTTTTTCCTCATGATATGATATCTCAGAGAAAACTCTTAGCTTCTCAGTAACTTTCAAGAATTAAAATAGCTGGTCATGTCCACAGAAAACGTGCTTGGCTAATCCAAACTAGAAGACCCCACCTTCTGGTTTCTGATTGTGGTTTAGACAATATATATAAGAAAATGTGATCAATTTTCCTGCTAATTCTGATTCCTTTTAGGATAGACTCACAAAGGGAAGCATAAAGAGAAAGGTTTAAAGGCATTTGTGGTGGCATCCTACGAAGCAATAACCTGGATTTTAGCTTTCTTAGGTCCATTTGTGGGATGCTGTTAGAAACCTCCAGGGAATGTGCATATTTCATGACTTACTCCATGGTCCTTTCAGCTCCCGTTTTCTACAGTGCAGACCCTACAGAGCTTACTCCCCAAATTTCTGATCCCCATAGTTAGCCCTCCTGTGTAAGACACCATTCAAAATTGCTTGAAACCACCTGTAACCTGGGAAACCAATTCAACCTCACATGCTCTCTTTATTTGTCATAATCTTCAATGTGTACTACAGCTGTCAGCCTCCCACCTCTTAAGAATTCAGTACCAAAGAGGCAGACTGCAGCACGTCTATTAACATCATCTCCAAACTTGAGGGACCATAGAACAATTACATCCAAGAATTTCCACAGAGCATCAGGCCATATCCCAACAAACTCAGCAGCTGCTTTTTCTCAGCCATCAATGATTGTGAAATGAGCATGACTAAAACATGCTCTACAGACACACTTAATTTAGAAATTGTTTTCCCAAAGTCAACTCGTTCAAGTGGAGGGGTCAGGTATCCCTTTCATATGCAGAGAGGATACCAGAAACCATTTTCTCATAGGAATACAGCTACTCTGTCAAAATTGGTCCCTTTCCTTCCCAGTGTTATCTATATGGCTTGTAGGGTCACTGAGCATGAGCGCCATGGCACAGTTTTGGTGTACTGGAGAACATTCTCAGATTGAGTGTGTGACCGCTAAATTCCATCTTCTATAAATGGAAAAGCAATTAGTTACTCTTTCGAAAAACAACACTCATCCTTTGGGCTGGGAAAATGTCTCATTGAGAAAGGGCCTGGCCACAAACCTGATGATCAGAGTTTGATCCCTGGGCCACACATGGCTTAAGGAAAGAACTAACTCCAGATAGCTCTTCTTTGACCTATGCAAAAGAATCATGGTAAATGCCTGTGAACAGGTGTAAATGTGTGTGTGTGCATGCAGGTATGTGCACACACAAACACAAATAAATGTAATTGCAAAAACACTAATCCCATTAAATATTGCATTACTCTGTATATGTACATATTTTAATTAAAAGAACATAATTGACGTTAAGTACTAATTAGATTAACCCAGTATTTGGCGCACTTAAAGTACACAAATATAGAACAAGATGTGGTCGAGTGACTAAATTCTTACTCACCCAGTACTATACATGGTCTAAAAATTACCACTATAATTTATATCTACATATTCAAAATTGCTTACAATACCTTTAAGTGAACATTTGTTTATTGGTAAAAATTTCTGGTTTCTAATGAGTCATAATTTTTAGCAAAATCCTGTTGACTAATTTTAACTAGAGGCAGAGAATATGATGTATACTTTTCTAATGTTAAGTTCAGAATAAACTTAATGCATGTCAATAATTCAGTCAACCTCAAAGTTGAAAATTTCCATGACAAATTTCCACTTCTTTCCCAGCTAAATTTAGTTCTGAAATTTAAGCAAGATGCATCCAATTATTTTCAAAACATAGGTTACAAAATTGTTTCTTCCGGTTTTGTTTACTATAAATCTGGATAATTGTATTTCAAACATTGCTATAAAGCTAAAAACAATTTAGGTATTTTAAGGTCCTAATGAACACAAAATATTAGATATATGTATTTAAGAAATTACAAAGGAAAGGTTTCTTTTTGCTTATTGAGATAAATAAAATAGTCTAATATTTCAACTAAATAGTGTTCCAGAAAGATGGCTTAGTGGTTAAGAGAACTTGTTGCTTTTGCAAATAACTCAAGTTTGGTTCTCAGTACTCACATCAGGCAGCTCACAACTGTCTATAATCTAGCTTCAGGGAATCTGATGCCCTCTACTGACCTTTATGAGCATGTGTAAATAATTATACACATACACCCACATTAAAAATAAAGTGAATTTTTAGGAGTAACTAAATAATTACTTCATAATGAGAATATATGACTAAATTGGCATATACTGCATATAAACATTTATCCCAATATTATAAATGACATTAAATGAATATAGTGTAATAGTCTGATGTGTTCTGTGTAACTGGGACCATATGTTAGAGAAACAAATTAAGGGAAGAAAGTGGGAAGGCATGGCAGAACACTTGAATTCAAGGAATCTTTAACAAAGGCTCTTTATATCTTGGCAAATCATGAGGTAATACATTTTTATGAGCCATGGCAGAGAGAACTTTTGATGTGCCATTGCTATTGAATTCCTACTGCAACTGGGCTCTATCTCTCAAGGTTCCCATAGTTCTGAATATCAGCAGCTGGAGAATGATGTCTCAAAACACTAGACTGTGAGGAACATTTCAATGCCATACAGTCTACAGTTTTAAGCTTTCAATACTAGAACATCACTGCACAATAGATTTGTGCAGTTATGGCAAAACTGGTCATTTCTGCTATAAATATGATAGTCAATATTCACATGTAGAAAGTTAAAATTTGCATATCGACAGAATAACTGACATGTTCATGGATCTTTTAAAATAATTTTTAATTTTATGTATGTTTGAGTCTGTGTGGGGGTTTGTGCACATGAGAACACTGTCTATGGAGGTCAGAAGAGGGCATCAAGTGCTCTGGAGCTGGAGTTTCAGGCAGCTGTTAGCCATACGACATGGGTTCTAGGAACAGAACCTGGGTTCTCTGCACCACCGTATACTTTCTTAATGTCTGTGTCATCTGCACAGCCTCATGATGTCTTCATCTTTATTTAAATGGTTTATTCAGGAATTTATGGCTTGTAAATGTCAAATTTGAAATTTCTGCTCTCTAATGATATAATCCTTATTATTCACCCTGCATTGTATCATTATAATATTGTTAACAATGATATATATTTGTTATATATGATATATAATATATAATATATACATCATGATCATATCATTAACAATATATGCATGTATGTGTATTAAAACACCTTATCTACCTGCAGATGGATAGCATGGTGAGAGTCCCATGAAAAAAAAGTATAAATAAAAATAATAACATGTCATTTACACATCTACAAGTTTTCAAATGTATGTACTTTATTGATAACAATGATCACTAAGAAATAAAAGACTGATTCCTCATTCAATTCAAATAAAAATTTGCAAGTCAGGCTATTCTTTGAATATATTATTTCAAATTGCAAAACAGATGTTTTGGGTATTTTTATTTCCCCTCTTCCACTTCTCTACCTCAACATAATTTTCTATGTGTATTTTTAAAACATATGAAACTTATTACATTAGAAAAATAGTAAGATAGAAAAATTCTAGAATTTGGAAAACATAAACAGCTTGCTTCTCCTGTGACACATGTGTTCTCTACAGGGGAACTTTGTAGTGCTGAGTTGCAAGAGACTCCATCCTCCTGATGCCCTGGGGACTCTGCCTTGTTTCATTTCCAAAGATGAATGCTTTCTGTGCTCTGCCAAAACCAGGAAGACTGCATTCAGCCATGGCCAAATTATTTAAAAGAATCGTTCTCATATCTTCTTTCATGGATTAGATTCCTTTTCCTTTTCATTACATTGTATTCTTTATAGTGATTTCTGGTACGAAAGATATTTAAATAACAAATGACATGTGAAATATTTTACAAAATGATTTGATCCCTTTGAAAACTGTAAAATAAAATTCCGTGCACTCATTTTAGAGAGTTGAAAACAACTTCTTTCTAGGATTGTTGTGAAATTAAAGAAATTCTGTAAAGTGATGATTGGAAGTCTCTGTCACATACAATTACTTAGCATTAATATTTTTATTTGAAGTAAATTTCTTGTATAATCACTGCTCAATTTTATTTTGAAAGAGTCACTAAAAATGAAGCCTGAATCATGATCTAGAATTGTCATTAATTCTAAGAATTTGTAGTGTTTATTTTTTTTCAGGAACATATATATTAAATGAAAAGAATCTAAATAATAAAAATTAGTATTTTGTCTGTCATGAACCCAAACGATAATTGTTTCACACAAAGTACAAGTCTCATCTCAATGAGGATAAAACATAGTTTATTCTGGAGCCTCATATGACTGATGATGGCCTAGAAACAGAGATTCAGACTCCTCAAATTCTATGTTCCAACATGGAAGCAGTCTCAGGAATATTTTTTTATAAGAAAAGAAAAAGACAAATCATAAGTCAAGGTACTTTTAAAATACATTGGTGGGAATATTAAGTTAAAGCAAATGAGAAATTTCAAGTATGAGCCTTTGATGACATCTGATGACACAGGTGTCAGACATAGAGGTGGGCAAGGAGTGGCTATTCAAGGGGCTAAAATGGCCCAAGATAAATGGTAATTAGACTCTGCATTCACACCGTTGCGCTCTCCACAATAAATGAAGTTCTAGTTAGTCGATCCTTTCACAGAAGGTAGAGTGTCAAGGTACAGTCTTTCTGGGAAATTTGATTCACAACAAAAGATTTCCTTCATTGATCTGAGTTATTTAAAGTATTTTCTTATAATCTGAATGAAATTCTCCTGAGATGCACACATTGGTCTGCTCACACTCTGACAGATTTTTGTAAGAGCTTTGGCCTGTGTTGGGAAAGCTCAGCCATCCTAGTAGTAATTAATCCAGGGGTCACGGTCAGTTTGCTTGAGTCATGTCCCCTCTGTCTTTTAATCCATGTAAATCAAGAAATCATAAAATAGCTTTTAAAATTCTGCCTTTTGGCCTGGAGAGATGGCTCAGTGGTTAAGAGCATTAGCTATTCTTGCAGAAGATCTGGGTTTGATTCCCAGTACCCACATGATGGGTAACAATTGTCTGTAACTCCAGTTCCAGGGGATCTGACACACTCTTCTGTCCTCCCCAGGCACTGTACAGCACAGATGAACTTACACACATGTAGGGCATATACTCATACACATAAAATAAAAAATATATTAAAAAAATAAAATTCTGTCCTTTTTCGTCCTGTTGATAATGTTATTTTTCTCTTTTCATGAAAATTATAGTACAGAATTATGTTGGCCCAATAATATTTCTATCATACTAACTAAAAGAATTCTTACAAAGTGTGATTACACTACCTACTAACTGAACATATTTTAAGGCTTTGCGATCTGAATCAATGTTTCATAGCTTGAGAATGACGATGTAGATGCCATTAGAGTTCACCCTAATCCAAAGCATGGGTTTTATATTTGAAAATAGTACAAGAATTAGCAGTGGAATAATAATTTCAGAAATTCAGCTGCTCAAAGACATCATGAGTTTTTAAAGTCCTTATTTGGCTGAAGGAGTTTAAAACCAGCATGAAATATAAACCGTGTTCATAGCAAACAAGAATACACTGTTGTATCACCTAGGCATCAACTCCCTTGGATGTTATGGGCAGAATAGGTGACAATTTATCTGGGTGGCAAGAAAATTTGGAAGTATGTAAAGAAGAGTGAAGTCACAGAAAGTGGTGTGAAGAGATTTCCACTTTTGTATTGACAATCATAAAAAGGTGGTACAGCTGTTGTTAGACACAAAGACTTTTGTTTTTCTTCAGAAAGTCACATCAGCTAATAAAGCTGGAATCATACAGCTAGGTCTTAAAAAAACAGCCCAGCGGTTTTAACAAGGAAGAAAGCAGGAGGCGAGATTTTAAATTTGGATTATCCTGAATTCTGAATATCTTCAAAAATTAAATACCAGAATCTAGCTGATTGGAAGCCATAAAGCACAAAGACATGCTAGGGGTTTGTGGTGGTCAGGATTGGATTTTAGTGCTAACAGTAATTGGTACTAACCACTGGGGTCCACTTTAAAGCTATTATTTGACAAATTTCTTTTACATACTTCATCTCCTCTGATTGAAGCAGGACCCTTAATTGAGTGGTTTAGAATTGAGATAAAGAACATAAAACAAGGCATAAATCAAAGTTAAAAATAGCACAGGTCAAACGTGTCAATACTGAGGCATGGCAATAAACCAGACATCAGAGATAAGAAGGGATGAAGAGACAGAATGAAGGGAAAAGAGACAAGTTTGGACAGAAAGCCACTAGTCCTGCTTGGAGTGTAGAAAAGCAAGGTGTAAATGTCCAGTGAGCAATGAAAACCTTCTGACTCGCTAGACAGGAGAAAAGTCTAGGTGGAGATAAAACATCAAGTCATTGCAAGAAGTTTTTAGAAAATTTAGCAAACTGTCTCTTTTTGGGGAAGAGAGACTCTTGGGGGGGGGAATTTAGTCATTATAGATTCAGTTTGTTCTTTTCAGTGCTGGAGATTAGGTGCCTGATGCATGCCCAGGAAGCCCCATGATTGAGCTGCATCTCCAAAAAACTTATATGTGAAGAGAGTATGGCTCGTGACTTGGAGGGAATTTGAAAGATTTTAAACTTTCAATGATTGTCGGATTGTGAAGACCATCACTCACAGTCTTGCTGTGTGAACAGCCTCCCTAATGTTTGAGAGAGGGTGATTGTGATAAGGGCTTTGTATCAGACACCAAAGAAGGAAGGCTGGGAATACCGAGTACTCTGGTCACTTTCTGGAAATGAGACAGTCTAAAGCCAAAGGATAAACGCTGAAGATGAGATTTAATGTGGAGGAAGCACAGCACACCCAAGACATCAGGGAGCAAAAGGCCAGAACCAGAGGGAGGAAATGCCTTTCTTTCCCTGCATATTCTTCATGTAATATCCTAATTAGAGATCCCTGAGAGTATATGGCCAACGGTACATTGTTTAGATTATATTTCATCTTATATTGACTAAGCGGTTCTAGGAATAATGTCCATGAAATCCAAGTCTGAGCTTAGACTGGTAGAAAAGTACACGTCCTTCGCAAAGAGCAGTGAAGTTATTCATCTCTCTACCCAACATTATAGACTCTAAACGTGAGCTCAGAAGGACAGTATTGCATTCGACAACAGATAACAGCTCAAAAAGATTCTGATAATGCTGACTCATCATCTCATGCTCAGGTTCTGATTTTTACACCTTTTTTTTTTTTTCAGATTGCACATGAGGGGAATTTATAGTGTTTTGTTATTAATAAAACCCATGCTTCCTCTTTTGACAAGTTCTCACCCCCATGTGTTGCAATGGTCAGTTCATTTCCTCCTCACTAGGAGGACAAGCCTTTTTGGGAAAGGGGAAAATCAGAATTACTGAAGGCTCATAGAACACAGTCAGATAATCTCAGAGCATGGAGGAACAGAGCTGTAGCCGATTTCTCACCTGTGGTAACAGTCTACTGTTGCACAGTATTATTTCGCAGTGGACTCACCCACTTACATCTGAGTAAGACAACTCTGGCAATATTAATAACCCAATATAATAGAAAGTACTTAGAAATGACAGTGTGAGTTTTTATGAGCCAGTAGAGCCAAGGCACTGTTCCAAAAGAAAACTTAAACTGTAGTCAAGGTGAAATTTCTAGACTCCTCTTGTGCCAAAGTTGTTAGAAAGTAAATACCGTTATTTTCCTACACCAAATTTTCTGTAATTTACTCTCTTATTGAGAGATGCTCAGATAGAGTTCTAGTGTGATGGTATGGTTTTCTTCTGCCTAAATTTCTTTTCACATTTTCAGGATATTGAATATTTACCTTGAAATCATATTCATAGTTCTCTGAAAAAAATTTGAGGCACATATGTTGACCAGAAAGCACTGTTTCTTCTTTGCTTATTTATAATCTAGTCACTTGCCCTCCCAATAAAAGTCTTGTGTATCAGTTCCTCATTATCAGAAATATACATTTCCCATGGTATGGCTACTCTTGCTTATTTTTACCTCTTGTATTCAGGACTGGATAAATATTTTTTATGGATGCAAATAAATTAAAACTGTACTTTGAATTTGTGACAAAATCAATGACATCGTTAGACTAAGTGCCAATTTATGTTTTAGAATTCAAAAGTAATTCTATTGTCAATTATAGTGTTGCTAAAGTCATCTTTCAAATTACTTGGAAGATAAAGGGAGGCAAAAGAATATAAGCACCAGTCTTGATTATAATACAGGACTTTCCAGTTTGAAAGTATTTCATCGATACAGGTGTTTTGTGGTAAAATCCTAGTTTCAATAAGAGGCCATTAGTGGAGATCAAATGACTTCAAAGGATCAAATAAGAAATTTCAAACTATTAGCACATTCTTCATTTAATAAATTCAACATTTTTTGTAATATAAGTAGGTACTGGTCTTTGCAGAATAAAGGATTAATCTTGTCTAATGAATTTCTGTGAAACAGATCTTTTACACAGAATGCCATCCAACAGAAAACACTGTAAATAGAAAATAGAATACACTTTTAATCATTGCTAATTTTGGTAATGCCTTTTAGTTTATTGGTAGGTTGGTTTATTATTATACGATTATGTCAGGGAGTAAGTAAAGATCAGCAACTAAAATTCCTGTGATAAAAGTCTATACAACATCCTTACTTACTGACGAAATAAGTTTCTGTTGATACTGTTGAAATGACAACCAATGAAAGAATTAAAATGCCAGCCAAGTATCCCTGGGATCACTCCGCATTCTATGTTTGCGCTTACACAACTGAAATCAGAACAATTCCAAAGTACAAGTGCAGGTAAATCAAAGTGTGCAGTGATACACGATACACACCTGATTTTCTTTTTTCTTATCCTTTCAGTCTTATGACCTAACTCCCACTTTCAGTTCATTTTCCTTATACTTAGTGGGCACTCCAAAGCTTCTTCATACATGAATTCTTTGTATTTTCTCCTCCTGCCTTTCTCTTTTCTTTCGGGCTTCCTATATTCAGCCTCAAAAAGATTAATTTTCACTTTGAAGTGCAGGTGGCATCGTTCTCCGCTCCCTTTCCCTTCTTCATTTATCCTCCTCCCCCTTTCTCCTCACTACCTTGGTCCCTTTCTTCCTTCCTTCATGAATCCGTTCTGTTCAACAGCCTTTCAGAAGTGGAGATCATAAGTTTAGGACACCCCAGTTTAAAATAAGTAAAACATAAGGGTTGAAGAGATGGGTCAGTGGTTAGTAGATTTGCCTGGTCTTGCAGAAGTCATGAGTTGACTTGTCAGCATGCCTGTAGTGACAACCTTCCATAAATCCAGTTCCAGGGAACCTGATGCCCTCTTTTGAACTCTGTGAGCATTGCACGAATGTGGTACACTTATATACTTGCAGGCAAAGCACTCATACAAAAGAAAACTAAAACCATGCATGCACACTATTATGAAGGCAATAATACCCTCTCTCTTCATACATAAGGATACATTCAGTTCTTGAAGATAATGGCTTATCTATACATGGAAATCTAAGTCCATGGTATTGCACAACAAATCATATTTTGGATCCATGAAAATATTTCAGTGTTACTTACCTGGAGCCCCAGACAAGAGCAACTGTGGTTTGTAACACTTTTTACTTTACTGTATCTAAATCCTGCTCACTTACAGAACTGCATTTGACCCATAGCACCCCGTGAGTTAGCTATTATTATTTCAATTTCATAGATGTGATAAGTGGAGCTCAGAGAGGTTAAATGACTTACCCAAGTTCAGATAGTAAGTGACAACAGGCCTGGAACCTATGACTTTGGAAATTGGCTCCAAAGATAGCTATTCATTTTCACAGACAAAAACCGAGACTCAAACTTATTATGTGGATAATAGGTTATGCATTGCCTTTTGTGTTTTCTCATGAGGGAGAGACCCAAGAACAGAGACTCTTGACATGGATACGATGAGAGGTAAGGAGATCAAGGAAACTGGTGGGACTTCCAGGCCTCTGTATCTCGCAATACGGTGCCTTATGAATACTGTACGACACATGGCACAATAGCTCTTGTGCCTCAGATCCTTTTAACACATCATGAAAGATACAATGATTGGGTCTCTATAACCATAGCAAATTGAATGTAAAAGGAAAACCTTTTTTTTCCCCTTCCATCCAATTTGTCTGGGGTCCTCCTATGATCACACATGCAACGAGAATCACAGTTGTTAGTCTCATTGAGAATACGGGCACATGAACGAGTGGCAGCAGGACCAGACCCGTACGGTCAAATTAACAACCATTCTCTAGTGCTGTGCTCTAAACTCAGAGGCTGCCTAGGAAGCGGCTGCAGGCCTGAAGTGTGAAATGAACACAGGATCAACCTTTCTGAAGACCTGCCCACTTTGGCCTCGTGCTCTATTGAAGTGACTTCCTGGAGTTAGTGGGCTTATTACCGCTCCAACACACTGAAAACTTGCAAGGCCCAGCCTTAGGCTCATCCTTACTGACAAGATATATTTCTGCATGGCAGGACTTTGCAGAGTGCCTTTTTAGAGAATGGGTGAGACAGCTTTCCACCATCATGATAAAATATCTGGGGGAAAAATGTCTTAACATAGAAAAGACTCATTTCTGCTCACAGTTTTGGTGGTTTTGGTCTTTGGTCTCTGTTCTCTGTGGCTTTGGGCCCAAGACAAAGCACAACATCATGTCAGGGAGCAGGTGGTGGGGAAAAGCTGTTCACTCTGGGCAGCAGGAAGAGGAGCAATAGTCAGAGAAGAGGCTGGGAGGAGATTCTTTCTTCTAAGGTAAGCCCATAGCTGGGCACTTTCTCTGATACAGTCCAGCCTTTCAGTTTAACTCATTTCCCAATAATCTATCATGCTGTAAATGCATTCATGGATGAATCCATGATAATTTAAGAGCTGTTATAATCTAATCAGTTCCTAAATGTCACATTTTTGGGCATTGTAGACAATATATATGAAGACATAGCCTTTGGAGAACATTTCATACACAGACCACGGCTGAGATCTCAATGCAGTGAGGAGTCGTTTGGCAAGATACTAACATGCTCAGTATATGTGCTCATCCTGCTTACTTTTGAATTTCTTCTCCTTGATCCTTCATGGTGGTTACACTGAAAAACACATCTGCCTTTCCTTTTCACTAAAATATCTGTCTGTTTGTGTCGGAATGCATTGGTGAGTATTCTGGTTTCCTTTCTGTTGCTGTGACTAAATGCTCTGAGCAAAAGAATTTAGAGGAAGAATGGGAGGGTTTTGGTTACAGGTTACTGTCCACCCTTGAGAGAAGGAGCACAGGAACTCCAGAAGAGACGTGAAAGTGGACAAAGGGAAGAACATTGCTACTTGGCCCGACTCCAAGCTCATGCTTGGCTAGTGTGTGTGTGTGTGTGTGTGTGTGTGTGTGTGTGTGTGTGTGTGTGTGATACTGGCCAGGATCACATGCCCAGAGTGCCCGAGACCTCTGAGACCAATTAATAATCAAGACAATGCCTCACATGCATGCTGTTGCACAGAAAAGCAGTTTTCTCTCTGTCTGCTATGAGGGATGGACTTCAAGTGTGACTGACAACCAACTAACCAGTGACTTAAGGGGGGAGGTTTAACAGAAATGCAGGGAAGGCTGGGAAGGGTAGAGGTGGGTGTGGTGCCAGATCTTCATCTTGGGCACACTTTCCAGAGTTCTGGGGCGGGGGCATCGGGGGACCCGTGATCAAAATGCAGGCTCCGCCATAGGAAATCTCCCTTTCCTTTTATCTGGGGATGAACTCCGTGTAACCAACATGGAATAAACTAATCTCTCTAAAGAGCATTCTCTATCCGTTCAGTAGGTTCAAACTTGGTGGTGGAGTGAGGCTGAATTGCGGGCCTCACCATGAGAGAATTCATGCCAGCAGGTCCCTCTGATCTGTGAGATCCCTTGACTGAGACTCTTCTCAGGTAACTATGGGCTGTATGAAGTTGACAATTAAAGCTCACTTGGATCATGCCTTATTTCATCGATGAAGTAAATGTACAAATAAACGAAGTAAAGGTGATACTAGGAAAACAGTTCCTTTTGACATTCTCAATACTGTAAAACTGTTTAGTTTTAGTGCATTGACAATACACTTGATAAAGTAAATGACTTTAAAAGTTTATGGACTGCTTGTTCCTCAGCTATTTCCCCTAATGAACCTTAAAAATAAACAACAATAAAAATCCTTCCTTTTGAGACCTATGGTTTCTTTTACTCATATGACTGGGAGGCCACAAATTTATATATTTCTATGAGTTAGTAAGTGATGTGATTGGTGAACATACCACCCAGAATCTCTGTATGTGAACATAATTAAGAACAACATTTAGATGAGTATTTATGCCTACTTCTGATTACTTTAAATTTTGTATTCTCAGATAAAAGGTGGATACCAGACTAAGGAGCATGTTGTATGAGACCCAAACGTCGGTGGGCTCATTCACACTGTGAGTTCAAAAACACATGGAATTTTCTAAACATAACTCTTCAGAATTCTTTAATTACTGGGTTAGCAGGAGGCAAAATGAAGACCATTTGTAATATGATGAGAGCAGTTTATGTTGCCAAACAGAGATGTTTGCATTTTCCTTAAACAGATGTTTGTATATTCGGGTTTGAAAATTCTTTGCCCAAAGGAAAGTAATGATTTTTGGTATTTAGTAGCCCTTCTAGAGGGTTCTGCTATTCTCTAAATAAAAGGTAAACATCTTTATACAAACCACCTGTGAAATATTCCTGCTCTTATAATGTTTGTTATTCCTTTCCTTTTATTTAATTTAAATTCCCATGATCAAACCACAAGGTATAGTAAATTATATGTTATCACTCCATCATTTCCTGCCCTCTTTAGTTGATATATATTGATTTATAGTTGGTAGAATATACATACATATATATATATATACATATATATATATATATCCCACATATGAAAATCTATGAATCACTGTTTTTATATTGTAATAATCATATTCTGAAATGATAATTAGGTAGCAGACAATTTCCTGTTTCTCTAGTCATATACTGTATTTTCTTTTCAGATAGTTCTATTCTACAACTCATTTGTGATTTTTCTTTTAAGTTAACTTGCAATGAAATATATACAATATATAAACTTTTAGATCCATGTCTTCATTGTTACAAATATTAATAATAACAGCAATAATATTTAATCAAACACTAATTAAGTAAAGAAACATAATGGGTCCACAAGACCATGTAAGTTCCTGCCATAAATATGTATGCCTCAAACAAAAAAGGATACCTGAAATATTCAGTAGCTGGATTGACTTGCTCCCTCTAAGTCTACTTTCTGAAACTTCTGATTTTCTCTACATTCTCGTTTCATCTCTGTTTCCCTCTTGCTTCCTGGTCTTTCCTTCTCTACTGCTCTAGCTCAATTCTTGCCTTCCATGTCCTTTGAGTTTGTGGTAAGTTCTCTGGAAGCATTCTATCTGTTGGAAATTAATTCTTCCCATCTTTTGTCTCACCATATCTGGCAGACTCCAAACTTCATTCATTTTACTTTTTCCTTTTACAAATAAAACAGCCATGTGTCCTCCTGCTTGGCCCCCTCTCTATGCTTATTTCCTCAGCACTGTACATTCTCCTCTTTCCACATTTCTTGATGGAAAATCATGCTATGAACTGTAGGAATCATCTTTCCATTATTATATTGAAATATCAAAGTCTGGGACTGGAGAGATGACTCGGTGGTTAAGAACATTGGCTGCTCTTGGAGAGAACCTGGGTTCAATTCTCAGCACCCGCCTGGAAGTTAACAACAGTTCACAACTTCAGTTCCAGGGAATCCATTGCTCTCTTTTGCCTTCCACAGGCAATGCATGATATGGGAAGACTTACATACATGCAGACAATGCACTCACACAGACAAAATAAAAATAATAAATAAGGAAATTAAGGAAGGTCAGCTATAAAGAACTATACCTAGCTCCGTTTTGGAAGTACAGGACATGGCATGGACCTCTGCTCAATGTTAGAGAACACTTTCTTGACCATATCACATTGTAACAGAGAACAACCTCGAATTTTGTTTGGAATTGGATTGAGACAAGCTCAGGTTTTGCAGACAATCCTCTCAGGGGAGTCAACAAGGTTCTCACAGGAAATAATTAATCTTTTCAAAGACCATGTCCAATTGACTTTGGTATATATATCCCTTAAAAGTTGTACCTCCCAACACCTTAACATTGGGAACCAAGTTACCCAAATTGATATTGGGGGGTGGGTCAAGTGAGTGCCATATTAAAATAATTAGCACTTTATTTCCCTGATTCTTCAGTTATACTTTAATGCAGACTTTATTTGTACAATAATGTACTTTTTGTACATTACAGGATACTGATTAACTGTCTTTTTTCCTACAGGAGCACATCCTCATTCATTTATTTTTTTCCCTATTAATTCCTTCATTGGCTATCAAAGTGACCAGATAGGCCTTAACATATATAATAGAATGGATGAAATAAGGTAGAGGAATATTGGGTGGGCAGATATGGGATGGCGGTCTATAAGTTGATTAAGATATATTATACAAGATGCACAAAAACTTGATAAGAATATACATTAGAATTCTGGTGCTACTGAAGCCACTGCCATGATTGATAGACACAGTGGTTGCTCTCGGTTAACTGACCTGCCCAAAGTGTGTCACAGAAAGACTACGCCAACTGTGTTTAATAATATATTCCAACTTGATTTCTATGGATTTTATAGCATTGAAATAAGTGCATTATTTCAATTCCCTGGGCATTCTTCTCATTCTGTTCTTTAACTTGTCACTGTTTCCAGAGTCCATTTTATCTTTTCTTGTATTATTTGATCATGTGTCTCTATCACCTGAAGATTTACAAGAAGCATCACAGCTATACCTTTAAATTAATCATTTATCCTTATTCAAGAGCCACATTTACATTCATAGAAGCTTGTTTTACACTCATTAAATTGCACATTTTTCTTTTGCCTGGATTCTGATGTTACCACTGACTTCTGTTTTCAAAATGGGTTGTCCGTATTTGAAAGTGATTACAAGGGTTATATATTATTCACTTGGGCATATGGAATGATAACTTTTGTAGTCTGTCTTCACCCTGAGATTGCTTAAGAGATTTGCCAATAATTTTCTGTATATCATATATAACTTGTTCTGGCAAGAAAATTCCATAAATAATGAAATAATAGAAATAAAATGCCCTACAAACTCTAATTTTCTTATTTTCCCTGGATTTTTCCATATCAAATCCATCAATATTTGTGTTTCTTCAGAATATGTAATATATTTGGAGATATAGTAAATATTATTATTTTATAGGAATCTAGTATTTTCATGTATGTGTATTCTGTGTGTTTGTGTTTGTGGGAAAGTATGCCATGTTGTGCATGTGCCTGTGGATGCCACAATAGGGTGTTGGATCCCCTGGAGCAGGTGTTAAAAGTGGCTGTTAACTGTCCTTCACAGGTTTTGGGAGCCAAATTCAGATCCTCTGGAAAAGCAGCAAGTGCTTGTAGCCTCTGAACCATTATTCCAGTCCCCCATATTTACGAACACAATTGATGTGTGTTTAAATAATGATTATGTCGCTATTTCTGAAATAAATGTAGTCAGATTATAATCCCTATTTACTATTTAAATATATGTTGGGTCCTTCTGCAGAAACACAAGAAGACACTATACACAAATCTGTGACTGCTACTGTCCTGTCTAAAAAATCATTGTGATACTTAAATTCAGTCTTATAACAACTACAAACATATTAAAACTCAGAAGTGGACATGACTAACAATGAAACCAAATCAAAATAAAGCAAAAGCAATGACTCCAAATATCTAAAGGACATAATATAACACAATGGGGTTGTTGTTTAATGTATGGGGAGTCAGCCAGGTTTTAAACAGACAATTCAGTGATCTCGACTCTTTTAGCCCACATGCCTGAAAGCTGGCTAGTAATCAGTTCCTCTAAAAGGATGTCAATTAGAGCTTTGACAGTATTCAGGTCTACTCTGTGTTCTTTTCTAACTTGACTCTTCTAGAGTAAAGGCAGGCCCAACTCACATGTGACACAGTACATTTGCCTAAATCAAGTAGCTGAAGAAGCAGAGTGACCAGGGCCAGGATGCAAGTATATTATGAAGTCACACAGCACCTGCAGGGAACAGGGAAGGGAGAAGATTCAGAACTGTCTGGGTAACCCGCCAGTGGACTCTGAAGTTTTCTGTGCAGAGTTCTTAAGACTTGAAATATATTATGTATTTTACTTAGTAAAATTAACTGCTGGTCATTTGGTCAATGCTTAGTATATGAGCTCATTTAAATTTTACAGCAACACTGTGAGATCAGTGTTACTGTTCCTATTAATAATTTATAATATCTCTTATTTTTACAAATAAGAAATTACACTTTATAGATGATTATCCTCAAGGTCACCAAAATGGAAAATAAAACAGAAGATACTATGACTCCAAAGCCTCATTTTTTTTGCCTACAAATACCCAAGTTCATTGTCGCAATGTTTATGATGAGCCTTTTCCCCTGCTGACACAAGATCTCTGATTACATTTATATATACAGAAAAATAAATGCATTAGGGTATTTTTGTTATGAGTTACATATTTTAATATAGAGTCAGTGAAATATAATTTTCCACATTTTCAAGGACAATAATACACGCCTGCAAATTTTGGTTTTATTCTTTTTGAATAAGTTCTTTTTTTGAAAATTCAGTTCTAACAATATGAAGAACCATAATAAAATTCCAGTTTCATACGTCAATCTTAGAAATCTTGTATAGTAATCAGAGGTCTGGTGTTGGCTTTGCTGATAAACAGGAATGCCTGGAGTTTCAATTTCTAGCATTTAAAAAAGTAAAAGAAAAGGAGATTCATTAAGTCCTTACTGAAGACTTTCCATGAGTTTAAGTTGTAAACTGGTTTAAGCCTAAGTGAACCCAGCATCTATAATCTGTTTTGTAATCAGCTAGGAGAAAAGAAATGTAATCACCAAAATGAAGTAGTTTACCACTTCAATGGGGACAGCAGAGAAACAAGATTTCAAGATAACATCAAAACAGAAGGGTCCCTAACAAATAAGATTCTCTGTAACTGAAAGCTTCTGATGTACAAAATTGTAATTTTAAAATTTAAACTCATGAACTGTACATATATTACAATCAAGTTTATATGTTGAAAATGAAATTATGTTTCTTAAAACCAAGACAGAAATAATGAAAGCAAGGAAAATACCTTTCAATGATATTATATCTTCTTTTTCCCTAGAAAACAAAAGTAATAAACCTGTAATTTATCAAGTTCAGGAACTTCCTGGAACTAAACAATGGCAGATCCAATTAACTAAACAGAACATAAAGTCAAAGTACACTATGAACACAGCCATGTGTCTGCTGTATTAAAGGCCATGCTTAGGCTGATGGGAATTTGGAAGTTTATTGTTTCTCATTGTACTTTAGTGTGTAACAATTCCTCTGGAAGAGACAGAGTATATGAAAGTACTTTATAAGGTATTCAGAGAATGGTTATCTTTTTGTTTTCCTCCTCAGATCCTCTAGACTCCTTAGACCTGAGGAGTTCTAAGTGGTTATCTTCTCTAAGACGTTCAGTTGACTCTTCAAAAATGGAAAGCTGTAGATTCTACACAGTGGGTTTTTTTCTAGTCCTTGACTTTGTGGGGGTTAGCAGTGTGATACACTTGTATGTCAGTTTAAGAAATCTCTATGCAGATTTCTTGCTCGTTTATGCTAACAGCAAGTAACTAATATAAAGAGAAAATAGAGTTGAAAGGTTGGTCGCCATTTCTTCAACATGATTAGTAAATGATAATAATATTTTCTAATCCCAAGATAGTTCTCTTGAAATTGAGAATTTTCTAGTATACTGCTAAGTCAAATTTTTCATATGTGGTTGATATTAAACTTAGAGACATGGTATCTGAGAAAAGAGAGTTTTTCCATTTCCAGCTTGTTCATACATCATTCTTAAACATAATTCCTTTAGGAATCCAGTCATGGAGACTTTTACTTAGAATCCCATTCTCTTTGAAGAAGTTTTCAGAAAAGTAACTTTTCAAAAAATATTAATATTATGTTAAAAGCCAAAAATTCTCAAGTAACTCTCATTCTGTATAGCAATTTCTGTCTACAAGTGTCTATAAATTATGGGTGATTTTAGGAAAAAGCCTGTGTTTTCCCCATGTTTATATGTCCAGAATTAATCTATGAACTAAGGTGGAATATGTTACATTTGTAATACCATGTATAGGGTTTGGTATCTAGTTTTTTTTATGATAGTAATGCTCAATTGAAATAGACTAAAATTGAAATTCTGAAGCTGGAACACCAATTAGCTGTCACTGGCAGTTGAAGGAAGGAAGATGAGAAACTGAGACCTTGCTATCCCGTCTGTAGTGAATCAACTGTTAAAACATTCACTGCTCATAAACAGGAAGAGTGCTGGCCTAAGAGAAGGCACTGACTTCAAAAACCCAGTGTTTGAAAAATACAGCATTAATAGTTAAACGAAACTATGAAACTATGAAACCAGACAGCTTTTTGTGGGTGTTCTTGATATATTAGAAGAAGCCATCCCTGCCCTTCCCTGATCATTGAAACAACACGTGAAACTGAGAACCTTTCCTTTGTGTCATATAATGAGAAAGCTCTTCTCTTCTAAAATTGATGCGAAGAAAAGATAATTGATTAGGCCCAGGACTTCACAAAGCAGTAGTAGAACTTGTCTGAGTTGAATCCTCAAACCTGTCATGACTCCTTTTCCCAAGAATAAGGAAAAGGTACGGCACTTAAAGTTAGAGATAGTGAGCGCTGTGTGGGTGTGAAAGGTGAGCAACCGTGGAATAAGGTTTGGAAAACCCAAAGTTCATAGAGTTAGCCCACCCATCCACATCATCAAGTATGAACACAGACTTAATGCTCTTCAGAGAACATAGCAACCACCACGGCACATCTCGCAAGCATCTACCAGAGAGACAACTGGAACTTGACGCTGAATTACACCACCTGCAGAAAGGCGAAAAACAAATTCATATGATTTAGGGATAACCAGTTCCTGGTATATTGTGATCATCCCACGAAAGGATCAAAGCTGTTCCTTGACTTGATTTTGATGGCAAGGGACAAAGGCAGAGGAGCATGGGAAGTGGACCCGGGATGGAGGATGGCCGTCAGAGATGAGGGTCTCCGCAGCCATCAGGATCAGACACACGGACTAAGAGGACTGCTTCACGAACCTGTGTAAACTACAGCACACACAGGACAGAAGGTCTGGCGGGGCGGGGCGGGGGAGCATTAATTTATGTTTCAAGGGCAGCCACAACAGTAAATTAGTTTGTCACAATAGCATTCCTTCACATGTTCCTCCAGAAAGTGGGATAAATCAGGATACTAGAGTATCAGATTCTCATGATTCCACGGCATTGTAAGGAAACGATGCCTGATAAAAGGATGCTTTGTATGGATCTTCCCTCTTCAACAGAGAGGTATGCATTGAGCCCCACCTGGCCTAGAACTCACTATGTAGACCTGGTACTCTGAGTGGACCTAAAGAAAATCTGACCTCTGACTGAGGCATTAATATGTTCAGAAATATTTTTATGTGATATACTATATAGACCAAAGGACATGTATTCTATGTGTAAAATTCATTGAAATTTATATATAAATCTGAATAACCAGGACACAAATGATACAAAATCTTTCTCGCACCAGGTTTTTTATATACCTTTCCTCATACATTTTTCCTCCAAAAGTGACATTATGTTGACTTTCTTCACCAAGGATCACATCATCAGTGAATTTCATGTGAGTGGTATTATAAATTTGAGACATATTTTTCTGGTGTTTTTCCTCATTATAGCTTAAAGATTCATTCATTTTACTGAATTTATAAATAGCGTCTTCTGTTGTATTGCTGTGAAGTTGTGGAGTGTGGAGAAAATATATTTGGGTTTATACAAAGGGGGTGGATTTTTGAATAAATTTCAGGTGGAAACTTGGCATCCTGGATGGAGAGCAGACAGTGGGAAGTTAATTTGCAATTGTCTAGAGAGCTATTGATCTCCAGAGAGACTCACCAACAACAGAGATGTGTGTTCACATTCCAAGAGAAAAAGTAGCTTATGATTTTAACTATGTGCCTCAGTTCTAGTTTTCGAAGACACTGGAGACTATTCAGCCCTTTGATATGTCTTAATGATATTCTGAAGATATGTAGTTAGAACTCAGGATCCATTTTATCCCTTCAAAAGGAACAATATATCTCCATTCTGAATTTAAAGATATTACAGATAAGACCATTCAATCTGGTTTGATCACACCATCCCAGGCGTAAACACTGGGAAAGGAACTACAGTCATTATGTTTACTGAGAGGCCGTGGATCATCTGTATGGACCAGAGTTTCAGAAATGTGACCTCAAGAATGATTATATAATACATAATATGTAATATATAATCTTTTATGCAATTATATACTATCATACTTTAGAGAAATATATGGGTGGGTATGCTCCCAGCTGCATGCAACATTCAGAATTAATATATAAATTAATATAGAATACCTTATTTATATGTAGTTATTCAATATCCTACTGCCTGTGTAGCCTCATGCTGCATGAAAGCTCTAGAATTCCTATATCATATATGTTATATTGTTGTATATAGACAGAGAGATACACATATATAATACATCTGTGTGTATGTGCTGCAATATGTTTTTAAATTTGTGGAAAACTGCAGAAGCAAATCATGTCAAAGCACAATGTTTACATCAAGCACCTCATTCATTCACTCAAAAATATTTTTAGCACTTTAGTGCTATACATACCTCTCAAACAGTAGCAACACATCAGTGAACAAAAGATACGTCAGTGCTTTCTCTGAGTTTTGGATCAAATCAGAGGCCAATAAAGCAAAAACAGAATGAATAATGAAGATGTACACTATATAAACGTACTATGTCACCTTTAAACAGAATCCATAGAGTGGAATATTTGTGCCGTTGGTAGGGCTTGATATGCAAGCCTAGTGCCTGTAGGATGAGACAGGGCATTCCGATAGTGTGAGGCTGGCACAAATGTGCGAGCTACAGGTAAAGTTCCTTCTCCGGGGATCGCTTAGTTCTGCTCTTCAGTCCTCTCAAGTGTTTGGATCACTATCCAATTATCCAGGATAATCTCCTTCACTCAGAATCATCTGACTTTAGATGTTAATCACATCTGCCACATGCCATCACAGCAACAAACAGATTGATCTTTGATTGGATAACTGCACTCCAGCCCCTTCAGGTACACAGAACTCCCCAGGAAGGAAATGATCTGAGGGAAGATTTCTATGTACAGAAACAACCAGGGACTGGGGATGGGGGTGGGGCTGTTAGAAAGAAATGGGCATTTGTTACATGGACATGCATAAAAAGAAGCCTGCGATTTGGTTTACAATTTAACGTGACTAATTGACAACCATATGAAGGAACGCAAGGCCAAAGCAAAGGAAACAAAGGTAAGAGATGCAGCACCGTTATCCAGATGCCAATCTCGGTAAACTGAGAAGACTGTGAATATAACTTGTGGTTGTCCTGCAGAGCATCTAGGGAAGGAAGTTGATTGAACCGCAGCCTTCAAAATGGTCCTGCATGCTTTACAGAGTACCTAGGAGAATGCAGCCATGTTTCACTGAAATGGAAAAAGGCTCAGTTTAAAGACAACAGGGATTAAGGAAGAAATCAAAGAAACAGTTTTGAAATATGTTCTAGATGACTAAAATAGGGATAATTCCAAAGTGCTTGGACAGATAAGGCTATAAATACCGAGCCAAAATTGGTTGCAATGTTTGGAGGTTTCAGTTTTTCCATATGATGATTTAGTACAATTATCTGATTATTAATTACAGGATATGATTTCCTTTGTGTCCTGATCACTGAATATTGGCCTATAGGTTTGTGCCATACTTGGATACAATATATTTGCTAAGGTGGTAACCAGAATACTGCAAGATAGCCACATATAAGAAAGCCATCCATGGACTAATCTCTGAGATGTTTCAGCCATTAGATAGAGCTCATTTTTTTTTATTTAAAAACACACAATTGTTACAGTAGGATTTATGTGACTTGTACATCTTGGACTTCTTATACTAAAAGCCAGTGATTGCAAACTGAAGTGTAAAGATTTTCATTAAGAGGAAATAGATGTTCACATTCATGGTAAAGATAAGAAGGTGTGGCTTTCCTATCAGGGCTTCAGGCTTTACTCTAGGAATGCCTCCATCTAAGCTCACCTCCATCATGGTCGGAAGGTACAAGGTAAGAGAACAGACAGTTCCATTAGTTGCCTTTGACCAACAGTGATAGGTCCATACTAAGTTTTGGCCATTTAAAGCTAATTACTCCTACATCAGAAAGCCTATTTAGAAAATCAGAAATTGTCTAAAGCTTGAAAACTTACTTTAGAGACAATTAATAGTAACTTTTGAAAATAATTTAGATTGTGAAGCACATTTACCATATGGTCGTTTATTTAATTTCTTATTGATGTTTATAATGAGGATTCTTCCAATTTATTCATCTTTTTCTGTATTTGCTTTCATTTATATTATTAATGCATGAAGTCTGTGTCATGCAGTTGATAGCTATCAATGATCTAAGTGTCGACCTCTAGGAATCCTGTAGTTAATCAAGTTTGAAAATATGCATGCATATATTATTCTAACAATTCCACAAATTTCTGGATAAACATGAAGAGGTTATACATTTTATTGATTAGTATTTTCAATTCTTAATAATAAAATTCCAAATCTATCTGGTGCTAGACAGAAAACAAACCACCTTAAAATATTAAGATCTATCAATCAGTTTTAGATGTAAGACTTGGAGCAGTGATCTAAAATGAAAAGTTTGAAATATTCTTACCATTCCTTAAACTTTTCAAACTCTAGAAATCAAAGTGGTTTTTTTTTTTTTGGATAACATTTCTTCAGTTCCACAAAATGATAAATAGCTGAATATTACTGGAGTTTAAATATTTCTGAGAGAGCAATTCTTCACTCCCTGCTGTTTACAAGTAAAACACTGTCTACAAATAATACATTACATTAGCTGTCCTCTTTATCATAAAGCCATGTTGAATACTTGTAACATTTATAAAAAGACACCAACTGATTGCAAGATGAGCACTACCCTTGAGCAAATTATGAACACATTTATTTCAGTCTTATGCGTTTGAAACTAATTTTCTGGTAATATCAAAAGTGTTCATAGAATTAATTTCCTGTCAGTTCAGCAGTATTCAAGTGAATATTTTATGATTTTGCATTACTGTATTTGTCTAGAGTTGTGACATGATCGAGTCATTCTCTGAGGGAAACACATTAATAATTAAACTCTGTCCAACGTGGAGTGCTTGGGATGACAGCATAATTGTACATTTCCAGAGACCATTTTGCACAGTGGAGAAGGAGAATTGCCCTGCCACCATTTAAATGTCAATTTAGAATTTCTTTCCAAACTAAAACAGTGCTTTAGAGAAAAAAAAAAGGGGGGGGGTGCTTGATGTCAAATTTGGAACCTGCTCTCTTTATTTTCTCTTTATTTAAAATGTGAGCTAATGCGAATAGCCTCCTTCACTCTCTCTTTTTCACACTGAATCAATTGTCAGTGAGAAGTTCTTTCTTTTGGTGATATAATATCATCAATGGGTTTTGAAACAGGACTGTTTAAATGATAAATACTACTTGCATAGATTAGCTCTGTAGGAAATAGTGCTGCTGACAGAAGAGCTTTGATTGGTTTCAGCTCTCAGGTCTGAGTCTTTTTTAACTTAGATAACTTCAGCAATAATTTAAGATTTTAATCTACTTCCCAGTCAAATGTCTGTGGATGGATTGCTGTAGGTGCCTTTATTTATGTTTCCTTTTCTGATTCTTAAAGTTATTGGGTTTTTAGAAGTGAGATTTAAATTTTTTCTAGGCACATATATCATATACATTTAAACTCACATTTGTATTTCCTATCTAGAAAAATTATGTTTAAGGATCTTGCCTGGACAAAAGTTTAATATAATTGAATTCAATAGAAACCTAGACTAAAAAATAAGAAAATGACTCTAAAATAGGTTGAGGTAAATTTTGAAGTTGAAATGGGAGTCCACAAATCAGGTTAAGTTTATGTTGAACATACTCATTCTTTAAAATTGACACATCCTTTCTTATTATCCCTTATTGCCCCCCAAATTACATAGTATCTGAAAAATCCTTCCTGGAATTGATCCTGCCAAATACTCAGTGATTTAACCAAAGTGTGATGCATGTCTGCTTTGCTCATAAAGACAGAATGCAGAAATCAATCTACGTTAAGGGATAAAAATAAAAGAGATTTGCTAAGTAAATAGGATGTGTTTACATCATTAAATATTCTAATGTAACAGAAAACATTCAATGAGTCCGAGGCTGCTTATTCCTATTTTTCATTTATTTGATCCACACATATTCATTGCACACTTACTGAGTGCCAGTCAGCAGTTTCAGTAAAGGAAACACAGTGTGGGTAATGGTCCTAGTTTCATGGAGCTCACATCTCAGAAGTGAGGGACAATGGTAAATGTCAATGATTCACAATGCATTTCAAGATACTAAGGAGAATCAAGCAACTGAAGACCTGGGCTGTTGAGTTATGTGTACAGTGAAGATCTCCTCAAGCTGAAAATCAGGATGTAAGCCCTTAAGGTGTGTGGAGACAGAATTACCCAAGGCAAGAGACTAGAAAGCAGAACCTGAGGTGAGAGGAGGTCAGCTTGCTGTGAGATGCAGTGAGAAGGTCAGTAACTACAGTGCATGAGGAAGCAGGGACAAAGAGTGCTGACAGAGGCCATAACAAGGCCCTGGTGGTAGACAGTGGAGAAAGAACTTCATTCTGGCCATACAGGAAATCATTGGAGAATGCTAAATGGAAGCCACACTGGCGTCAGCATTGAAAATCAGATCTTCATGGTGCAGTGAGAGGAATTAGGCAACGTGAAAAGGAAGTGCTGTTTTCCTTATCATTGCCTTGGATATTGTCTTATAGTATCTACATCCTCCTTTGAAACACAGGCCTATTTTCATATGACTTTTCAAGTGCTCTTAACATGAATGAGGGAAAGAATAAATAAATAAAGTATTTTTAAAGTTTTCAAATAGATAAAATGACTTGTTTCCATTTAACACTTCCCTGGGCCTGTATGATTATGCTCAGGTTTTTTTAGAGAGAATGGCACAGCTAGTGTTGAAGTACTCTCAGGTTTGATCCTGAGATTCCAGAAGTGACTCTGTGTGTGTGTGTGTGTGTGTGTGTGTGTGTGTGTGTGTGTGTGTGAGAGAGAGAGAGAAAGAGAGAGAGAGAGAGAGAGAGAGAGAGAACACGTGTGTGTTGTGTGGCTGTGTAATTCCTTTATAGTATTTTTGAAAAAAATGAATTCATAAAGAACTGAGCAAAATATGTGCTATAACAAAACAGCATATGTGTGTATGAATAAAAAACAAACTTTGTGTAAGAATTATGTTGTTCTGTTGTTCTTGGCATTAGAAAGCTGACTCAGAAGTTAGGAGCACTGGCTGTTCTTGCCAAGGATCAAGTTCACTTCCAAGCACCCACATGGCAGCTATCAACCAAGTGTAACTCCACGTCCAGGAGAAGTTGATGCCCACTTCTGACCTCATTAGGCATTGCACAAATGGGTGCACTTACTGTCATACCAGTCATATACTCCTTTGTATAAAATAAAAATAAATAAATAACATATTTTTGAAAACAATTATATTGTCCTTAGATTTACAATAGAAATAAGAATCTAGATAGATGGTAGATAGGTAGATATATGACAGATAGAAAGATGATGAGTGGTATATAGATAATAGAAAATTGAGATAATTTAATAGATTTGACAATTTATTTGCAACAAGATATTATGAAGCCACTTATAAGGCTCTCAGTAGGTCAGAGTACTTGCTACCATCTTCTGATGACTCGAGTTCAATCCCTGGGACATGCTTGGTGAAAGGAAAGAACTGACTCTGGCAAGTTGTTTTCTGACTCACATGCATGAGTCATCCTACATACATAGATGTAACCCCCAAAATTGTTCTTTTTGATACAGGCTTTCTCTGTAGCCCCAGCTGGTCTGGAACTCTATACATACATCAGGCTGGTCTTCAGTACAGAGAACCACCTGCCTCTGTCTCAGGATTGCTGGGATTAAATGTGTGTACATTTAATCCTGCTTGAAATAAAATATTTTTATAAACAATAAACCCATCCATTTTCACTGATTTAAAAATTAAATATTGGATTGCATTTCTTCGTTGCAGAGCCCAGCATAAAAATGCTTTCTAATGAGGTGCACTGTGCTTACAAAAACACAACAGACACATCTACGGATTTTGGGTTAAACAAACCAGCTTGGAGAAGTCTAAACCACAGTCAGAAAACCCTGGTCTAAGTCGTGAGGGACTGACATTGATTCTTCACGTTGATTGTTCTGCAGCAACTTCTAGGAGAATTAGAAGCCAATGACACAATACCCCTGAGCAATTTGGGGATTTTATTTAGAAAAACTTCTTCCAGACCACATTGTGGTCAAAACAATTTCCTCCCTTTCTCTAGGTCCTACCTCTCCATTTTCACAGTGACCATCAGTGTGTCAAACCACCTACAAGTTCCAGATTTCGTTATGATCATTGGCCGGTGCTAATTTGTAATGAAATATGAAACATTAAGTTTTGAAAGGATTGCAGGCTTGGGAAACAAAAGTATGTTTTTAACCCAAAACTCCAATTAATAAAGTATTTTTTAAAAACAGAATTATTTTTACAGTCTATATATTTCTCTTTCAATGTAGTAGATGTGAATCAAATGTCAGTCACGCAGCTCATGAGGAGAGGACTCTGACTGTGAATAGAACTGATATGTCTTAAAAGTAATAAGGATGACAAAAGAGCAAGATAAGAGTCCTTGGTGATTATGTAGAGTAAGTTTGTAACAATGAAACAACAATAAATATTTGGTTATTCAGACAATGCAAGTCATTTTCAAAACTGGTCATGATGGAGCTGTAGCTACTGAGATCTGAACCCTCACATGATGGAGCTGTAGCTACGGAGGTCTGAACCCTCACATGATGGAGCTGTAGCTACGGAGATCTGAACACTCACATGACGGAGCTGTAGCTACGGAGATCTGAACCCTTACATGATGGAGCTGTAGCTACGGAGATCTGAACCCTTACTTACAGGAAACACACTTACATATTCACTATAACCTCTAACAGGTAACAGTTTGCTAACCAAAGATTGCTTTGTATGCGCATATTTCACATATCTCCCCAAGTAACAGTTAGTGAAAATTTGTTCTCAATAAACCATATATTGAGTTTTCAAAAGTCTACAGGAAATCAGACTTTGAAAAATAGATTTTTTTTTCTTTTCTTGTCAATAGAAAAACAATCGATAGATTATATCACATTTTTAATCTCTTAGGAACAATTTCTTATTTATCTTCCAAGATATCCTTGTGTGGCTCAAACATGTCATGGTTTTCTACTATACCAATAGATGCATTATTAAAATGTTGACACCTGTTCTTCAGAGACAATACAGGATTCATTTGTTCTTTGACTACAGAACTATCATAGCCATATTAAAGAGTCAAACATTGGTCCATTTATGAATCTATGAATGTGTTTCTCAGTCTCCTTTATTTGAGCATTTTTAAAATTTTAAACTCTTCCAGATACATTTGCTATTTTTGTACCTCCTCAACAGCCTCTCCTTGTCCTTTCATTTGGCTGCGTAATTAAAACACCTAATTTTTTTATAACAAAACAATGTGGTTGGGCAGTCACACAAATGTTGATCCTTCAATAAGTGTCTCTCCTGACTCATTAACCTAGTTGAGCCCCTTTAAGTTAAGCAGTCTTTATCCTTCATAGAACTTCAAAGGGATTTTCTTAGATGTTCATCTGAATAGATTATAAATCTCCTTCTGTATTATCAGGATTGTGCTCTTTGTTTTACCTGGTTTTTTGTTAAACCTTAAAGTTGGCCACTTATTCTAATTAGCATATATCAACAAAACTAGCTTTTAAAAGTGCATGTTCTTCTCCCAGGTGGATATTTCAAAACATTTTGACCTACCCATGGACAGATGGTATCTAAGAATATCTGCAATCACAGCTATTGAGTTCAGGGTATAATGGACATGCAATTAAAGTTTTTGCTTTATACCCCATACTGTCATTTTTTCCAAGAGAAAAAAAAATATTACTGTTGTTTCAGTTCTCTTTTGTTAGGCCCTCTATTCCAACAGTGTTTTCCAAGAGAGAGTTCAAGTGTTTTGTGTGTATGTGTATGTGTGTCTATGTCACAATAATATTGTATGAGTCCTTTAGATAATTTATGGTCATTATATGAATTCTATTTTATAAATATTTTTCTTTGAAGGTTTCATATAACATACTGATCATTTTCATCCAACTCTTCCTCTTCTTAACTCAGACCCATCCCCATCATCTTATGCATTGTGTTCCCTGGTTTGTTTTTGTTTTTGTTTTTAATAGTCCATCAACTCGAATTTGAGCTGTCTATATACTTCTGGGAGTGTGGTCACCCACCAGAACAAGATCAACCTGTGGTGACATAGATAAGACTTACCAGAGGTCTAGCCAATGAGCATCTAACATGGAGTGGGGATGGTTCCAGCAGCTCCATGTCTGAATTCTAAAGTGAAAACATTTTGAATTGTGTCGAACTTTGCCACTTGCTAGAAACATACTTTGGACAAATTCGTTTGCTTGCTGCATCTGTCCCCATGGTTTTATGATCTGGAATAGAGAGATAACCAGGGCCCACACTATGCTTGTTTGTTGACAGTGTGGAAGCTGTGGTTAAAAAGGTTTTAATGTAATAATAACAAACATGAGTCACCATCACCACTTGCTCTCACTGATTTATTTTATGTGCTTCAAGATCATATTACAAATTTCCTATCCATTGTATTGTATTCAGTTGTCTTCATCTATAAAATACAATTCGCTCATACTACTGATTGAAATGGATATGAACTTGCTTGTCTATCCATTCTGTACTATGTATAGATATTCATAAATTGTATTTCAATTATGTTCTTCATTTTCTAAACTAGAGCATGTTTTCATATTAATGAAAACATATACTGGAAAATGTTTAGTACCTTCGAGGTTCTCAGTCTATGAATATGTGCAAGTATTCTAAGAACCCTTGGACATATAATTTTGGGGTTGCCATGCTTATGATCTTTTCTTCCCATTTTTACAAATATGTTAGTCAGAACACTGTAGGTGTTTTTTGTCATTGGTGTACAATTATGGAAATTTATATTTCATGAAGAGCTGGAAGCATATTTATGTGTACAATGAGTCCCAGCACACAAGAGCAGAGGCAAGTATATAATCTATTCCTTTCAAGGCTCCTTAACAAGCCTTTCTTAGGCTTGTTATTCTCACTAGAATAAGAAGATATTCTTTATATTTGTATGAAATTTCCCCACACCTTTCTTTTGATTTTCATTCCTCTACTTCTTGCTTACTTACACTGCTCCACTGGTCACAAAATCAAAGGTTAAAACAGAGGTAGAGTTAATTTTGGCCAGCGCATCACTAAAATAGTGCCTAGCATATAGTAGATGCCAAGTCTGTATTATCTATCTTTCAATATGGTAAATAGAAGGTAATCATCAGCCAATCATCACATAGAAAGCAGACTCAACTAGCTGTGTACTGAAGTGATTTGTCTTATAATTAATAGAGATGGCAGGAATAACCTAATAATTTAGAATATTCATGAAGCATAAAATCTGTAGCAGTGGCCTAGTGCTAAACATTTGCTCATGCAGAAGATCTAGTCATTTTCAAAGTCTGTCATGATGTCACTAAAGCTAAGGAGCTCTTAGTGTAAGCAAGCAGAGAACATACATATGTATTTTCCTTAGATTTTAATAGATAACAGTTTGTTAACCAATGTAGATTGATGAGAGAACATCTTAACAAGTGAAGAGCCTCTAAAAGTTGGAATTTATAACCCTCCATTGTGGAATGGACTCAAAGCTGGCTCAAGAATTCTGAGTTTAAATGGCCACACTCAACTTATAAGTAATCAATGTGGCTTCCACTTGAGACCACTCCATGCTTAAAAACCCTCAGGGCAGTTGCTATCCCATGTTCCGCAGGAACATCCACAGCTGAAAACGTAGGATAGACACAGGAACAGCTCTTCTCTTGCATAAATATTCTGTATGCGTTTTCCTTCTTGAAAATAAAACAGTGACTATGTTTTGAGGTGGTTAAAATTAAAATGCTACCAATGGCAAGAGAACACTCTTCTCCTTCCCTTCACTCATTCCCGCCTGGAGGAAGGTTAATAATAATTTCAGAAGCTGGACAGGTGGCTCGGTAGTTAAAAGCATCAACTACTCTCGCAGAGGACCCTAGTTCAATTCCCAGGACCAATGTAGCCGCTAACAACTATCCATAGCTCTAGTTCCAGGGTATCTGAAGCCCTCTTCTGACTTTTGGCATGACCCATGGGCATTTCACGACATGGGTCCACCTACCAACATGTAAACAATATACTTGTACACATAAAATAAAATAAAAACATAGTACATGGCAAAAAAATAGTAATTCCAGTTTTAATGGCTTTTATAAACACATCAAGATCTACATGTTGAGCAAGACTTGAGTGAAGGACTCCTTAGAAGAAAAGACTGAGGGAGCTATAGGAAGCAGAGGCATGGAGAGAGAGTTTGGTAGTTCTTAGGGATACGCAGGTGTTTCTTAAAGTCCCATAGCCTCCCAATACAAAGACTCATCTAATCACGTCATTGTCCCAGATAACTAAGTTTGCTCAGTAAGCAACTTGAAAAATATGACAACTGACATCTAGTTAGATAATATCTGTTTGGAGTGTTATATAAATGCTTACTGGGAGTTTGCTAATGATTACTGATTTCCACAATTAGGCTATTCTCTTTAGATGGATATGTTGTTTCCAGAATGGGGTTATTAACAGTCATTGCAAGGACCCATTTTATACAATAGACAGTGCACCGTGTGCATAGTAACCCCTCTGAGGATCTCTTCCTTTCCCACTCCTCCAACATTCTTTTCCCTCCCAACTAATCCTACTGTTCCTTTCATGTCTTTATTTCTGCACATGTCTTATGCAGGTAACCACAGTGGCCATACATACATTCAGAATACAACTCTCTACAGTCTCTTCCCATCATCCATACTTTCCCACACTTTCACCTTCTCTTTGGTACCATTCCCTGGGTCTTGGAAAGGTATTGTCAATATCTTATTTAGGGCTCAGGACTTAGCAGTCTTTTATTTTTATCACTTTGTAAATTTATGAGGCTCTGCATTAACCACAATCCTATGAAAAAAGAAGCTTCTCTTCACACTGGGAGCAGCACTAGAGATTTAGAAGGCAATTTGACTACATGTCCATTGAGTTAGTAGTATTAGTAAATTTCTCTCTAGAGTCTCTGACCTCATGAGCTACAAGAGCTCAGTAAGTTTGTGAGAACCAGACAGGTGTCATCTGCTGCGACAAGAAAAGTACTTATACATTTACAATCATGACTATAAAATTTGATTTTTTGGAAAATATCACTATCAATGAATTTTGAGTCACAAGTTGGCATTTGTTTATCTATAGGAGGCAAATCCATGGATTTTAGTGCCATAAACAATAATACGAGATTAAATTATCCCCATCTCATAGTAATTAATAGTGATAGTCTTTTTAAATGTGTCTATTCCAGAAAGATGGCAGCTATCTGCCATGCCCGGTTTGCAGCATCAAGTTTCCTAGTTGGAAAATACAAGCAAGCCCTTTGATGTGACTATTGCCTCTGAAGGTTTCCTCTGGAGTAGGACTGAGGAAGGATTCTATGTACTTCTAATTGCATGGTTTCTTGGTTTCTTAACTATTATAAGAGTTCTTCCTGAACTAGTCTAGACGTGAGAACATTTTCTTTCAGTATCTTAGTATTCATTTTTAAATGCTGAATCTTTGGTAAAAATGATCTCCGTTATCACAAAGTAGAGCTTATTTTATGTCCATATCAGAACTTTCTTCTGTCCACGTGCCTACTGTTTCCATGAAAATATTTTCCTTGCTATTCTTAAAATTATATTTTCTTTATTCGTTAATTTTTATCTTTAAATTCAAGGGCAGCATGTAGAAACATAATCTCCCAAACTAAATGACAATCAGAACTGTCCCACTCCACTAAGCGACTTTGTGAATTTTTGTTTCCAAAACTACAAACCGACAATGAATAAGAAAATAAAGCCTTTATGTTTGAAATATGTCTTCAACTGTAACTTTTAATTGATTCTAATATGTATTTTTATTTCATCAATAGTAATAATTTATTTGTTGTGAGTGCCAGCATGTTAAGTAAGAACTATTTTTTTGAAATTTAATATGAATTAGGAAATCTACATTTCAGGGTTGAGATAGTCTGGCAAGAGGGCCTCGTAATTGTGAAAGGAATTTAGCAAAGTTTTGAGATATTTGTTAAGATTTTCACAAGTTTTTTTTTTCTTCAGTTAGAAACTATATAAGGAATGTGTTAATGTTTCAGGGATCCTATAATATTATATCACAAAATGCATGCTCTATATAACTTGATGTTTTGACTCCCTGATCTGCATGCTAAAAGTACAAAATGAATATGGTGACGTCTTCTGCTGTGTCTGTCCTGAGGCCCCTCACCCTCAGGCTTACAGAAGCCTGTCTTCAAGTTTGCAAATCACTCCTGTTGTGTACACAGTCAATCACATCTTCAAAGATATCATTTTCAAAACAATAAAAAGAACTTGTATCCAGAGCTAAATATTTGAATGCAGAAATTTGGGAACAAAAACATTTCAATCTACAGCACAGTTCATTTATCAAAGCATGGCACCGTTTAAGATATTAGTTTCACCTTAAATTTTCTTGGAAAATAAACATCTTTCATGCTGAGAATATCTTCTAAAATTTTCCACAGATGCATCTTAACATATTCAAGAAACAATCTATCAGAGTTCCAATTATGATTTATTAGCCATAGAGATCAAATGTTTTTCTCTTGCATCTTGCTAATAGCCATGATAAATTGAGTTTATTCTGATCTTTGAACAAAATATATAGAAATTATTAAGAGTACAACACACACATATAGAATTCACAAGAGGTATTTTGATTTACATAGGCAAATAAATAGTTCTTATATTCCTAATCACATTACTTTGGGTAAACAGATAATATTTTTTAAAAAAGATGTTAGCATAACTCATCTTACCTGAATTTTCATTTTCTCCCCTATTTTATTTATTATTTTATTAATTAGGCTGTGCTTAGAAAAGTTCATGCAGGCATGGAATGAACTCAGATAACCCACTTCTCTCACCCCTTCACACCCTTGGGTCTAATCAAGTGCTCCCCCACCCCAATCCCTTTCCCAGATTAGATTCAAAACCTCTGGTTTGGTTTTGGAATAATACATTGATGTCTGATAAAGTCACACATGAATTCAATGTCTCCTCTTCTCTTAGAATTTATCAATTTCACATAGTTCAGCATTAAGGGGCAGTGTCTGCCTGAACCCATCCCCCATTTATCTCTGATATTGATGGCCCCATTTTTGTAAAGACACTGTGTAGACATCTATAATTGCTATGAATTTAAGACAGTAACTGCTGTGTCTTACTTAGAAAATGGCATTTTGTTGCCTTTCTTACCATCTCACTTACATCCATCTGCCCCCTTTTCAGTAATGTTCCCAGATGATGTAAAGGACTAGTTTGAGTTGAGAATTACCTGCCATTTTTTTCTCATCAACTTAGGAAACTATGGACCTCTGCATTCCCTGTTCTTCATTGGGAAAGGAGAATTCTCTGATCAAGGCAGAAAGTAGAATTTGTTTAGAGGTATAAATATAAATCTTTTGAAAACAATTTGACATTATTTCAATTTATGTAAGCAACTGTATTCAGTTTCCTCCTAGATCTCATGATCATTTCAGGAATGGGATATTTGCCAGAGTTACAGTATCATGCTAAGAGTTCAACCCCGGGAGGAGGCATCAAATTAAATCAGTACAGTATGCTGCTCTCATTAAAGAGTACCACTATGACACAAGTGGGAATGTCTCTCCTGGAAGTTAGGACTTGCTGTTTATAGGCTTCAAGCCTTGTTAAAATCACTGATGCCTTTTCTTATCCAGTGTCCTGTATAGCAGCTGCCAGTACTATGAAGCCAGCCATCTTGGAAAAAGCTTCCTGATCAGTTCCAGCTTTATTTCTCTATAACATGCAACTTAAGTAAGTAGTGCCTCCTCTAGAAGAATAATCAAATCAAAGGATATATGAAAAAGTCTTTTGGACATCTGTCTTCTAAACACAGATAAAAATATTATATATACACAAAACAAGAGTTTGAAAGGAGACATCCTACAGGACCAGGGAAAGCTGGTCTAGATTCATGAGTTACTAAATAGTACCAACCCCAGAAGAAGTTTACTTTCTTATGAATTTTGGTCAAGGAGACCAGAGAACCCCAAACTATACCTGGTCTCACTGTCCCTCTTGGTTTCCCACCAGAACTAGAACAAGCCCCTACTGATGATGATATTGTCCCATAGCTGTTTTTAATAATAAAAGTTCTTATTCAAAGATTTTACTGTTGATTTTGAAAGAGATTTCTAACTTTTTAAAAGTATTCATGATTACAACAAACCTGACTTAAAATCATATGATAGATAGTAAGAATTAGTGTTTTCACCAAATAAATTGTTTCTCTCACTTCCTAGTGACTCATCTACAGAAGGGACATAAGAATTTGATAAGCTGCACATTTGAAGTTTTGTCATTATTTTAAATAAAATCACAATTCCATGCCAAGAAATCATTGCTTTTCTTGTAAGAAACAGCATGTACTCTGCATATAGCAACCATGTTGAAACAGGAAGGATTAAGAAGATATAACATGTTAGAGACAAGTATAGCCACTGGCTACTACTAAATCTAACTGCTAAATATGCAGAGGTAAATGAACTATAAAAATGCCTGCCACTCTTTTCTCTTGAAGTAAGTTGTACAAGATACCACATTATGTCCTATGCACATATGCAGTCACAGTCTGTCTTTGGTTGATTAAGTGTCTCTATGTAAAACATCACCATGCCCCGAATTTTCATGTGATTACTGGGGTTCTGAACTCAGGTCCTCAAGCTTTCCAGGGAAAGTACTTTACATTATAAGAAATGCACCCCAATTCCATTTGGATACCATTTTAAAGAATAGGTAGCTACTTTTAGGTCTTTGCTAATTTGCATAGTAAAATAGATGGGAGTGAAAAAAAATCCTGCTTCTCTACTTTTTATTAAATTAGCAATGAACTTTAACATTAATTTTCATTATCATTTACAGAAAATATATAACATGTTCCTTCCTGAAGGCTTATAGCTCTTTTATAAGTAGCCACAACATCTTTAAAATAATTATTTATTTACCTACCTATTTATTTATTTAGGCAGGGTCTCCTGTGTCACAGGTTCGTCTTGAACTTCCTACTCAAGGATTGTCTTGAACTTCTGATGTGTACCTGCCTTCCACTCAAAGTGAGATGACAGGTATATAACACTCAACCTTGGTTATTTGGTTGGGGACATTATCCCAGTTTTCTTGCATGTAAGCCACACTCTCTGAAAACTGAGCTTCATCATCATCTCTCATGAATGTTAGTGATAGGCATACAGAGAGTTATGGACAACTACTTCTACCATAAAAATGTAAGAAATATGTGTATGGTTAAAAGAAAAAAGGCTGGTCCCCTTCAGAATTACTCATTACTAACACTGGTTTTTATTTGTTCCATAGAGATCAATGTGTAGGAAGATTGCTTATTCCATGAGTGTCATCTAGCTAATGATTGCAGAAAGGATATAAATCAGCTTCCTATATTCTGAAGCTGGTTCTCATTCACAAAGGACAGAGCTCACCCTGGTCATGTGTGCTTTTGGCTAATCAGGACCTCCACAGCAGGAGTCAGTCTCCCTCAGCTGTCTGAGTCCTCACCAGATACCTTCAGTGAGTGCTCATTAATGATATGCATTCTAGGCACTCTGTGAAGTTCTGTTTACTCAGGTCTCAGTCCTAAAGTTGAATAAAGAACCCCTGACACAGGCAAAAGAGTTAAAGCCATTGCCTGAAGATGCGCCATAAAAGCCTTCCTCATAAATTAATAGAAACAGCAGCAGATGTGGAAGATGTCTGAAATGTGAAAGTTACCTCAAATAAACTGAAGTCTGGCATTTGAAAACCCAGTGATACATAAAAGAAAAAAAAAACATACTGTTTCCCAACACTGCTGATATCAAAAGAAATCTTCAGAAAGACTCTTTATTTGAGGCCTTAGAAGACAGATGCTGAAGAATTTTAAATGAATATATCATTCAGTATGGGGGGGTATTTATGTTAAGAGAGGATGTCTAATGAATGATTAGAAAGCACCTTGTATTGTGCTATGCAAACCAAAATAGAAAATCTGGTTTGAAAGAGTTCAGCCCCTTAACTAGAGTATTTTGTAAATCTGGTTGCTTTCTCCCTTAGCTTTATGTCTGGATTGGAATGCTGGCTTATTTATTGGTTCTCAATCATTTAGTGGCATTTCACTTAAGGTGGTATTTTATTAAAATGGTGTGTTATTTATCCAAGCATTCAATCTATATTTACATCTACAAAATAAAAAGAGTTCTTGTAAATTCTCTTCTTGATTTATAGGAAATTTCGTCAGGTAAAACTCTGATAATCAGGGGTGATGGTGAGGATAACATCAGTGGGGAGCAACCACAAAATGGGAAGGTCAGTCCTGGTCTTTTTTTCCCTGTCAGCTAATTTAGGGCAGGCTTTCACAGATGGACTCCCTACTCTATAAAATAGAGAGGAGTGAGGTGTCTAGCTATAAACCAGAGAAGAAGGAGCTGTAAACCAGAGGACCAGTGCTTTCCATGACTTCCCAAGCAGTCTTTAGAGTCAAAAGAAAGATAGGACTACTAATCAGGATGTGGAATTTTACCATGGAGAAATCACTTCAAAGTAGTATTTTTGTTCAACTGACACACCACAGGAATACATAAAGTCATTATTATCTTACAGATGGAAAGATATAAGTTATTGAAATTCAAGGACAGCTTTTGAGTAATGAATCTGGGGAATTTCTTTCACAATGCTGGTCATACCCAACACACAGGCACAGTGTGGAGAGCCATCCAAAATGAAACAGAATATTCTGGTTTTGTTTTCTTTTCTGTCTGTTAATTTGGTAACTAATAATAGAGTAGCAAACAAGAGAATATTTTCCTTCTTCCATGATGACCAGGGAATTGGAAATGAGAGAGGAAACCACCATGCTCTCCCTTGTAAAGAGAAAGCTATATTTGCATTTTAAAAATCATCCAATCATCATTTAGTTGTTCTGTTTTATTTATTTTTTTTTTCTGAAGACCACTTCAATTTTTTTGAGGTATTTTATTTTTTGAAAACTATCATTTGAAAAATCCTGCCTTGTTTTTCAGGGGGTGGGGATTGGTGGAGTGTTTTCTTTTTCTTTTTTTTGTGAAACTATTCAATAGTTAAGAGTTAAAAAGGAAAAAGAGATATAGTAGCTAATGTCTTCTGAAAATTGAATTTTTACTTGTAAAGCGTTCCTTCAGCACAAATTAACATGAAAATTGTAATATTTTATGCCACTATTGGTAAAAATAATGTGGACTCTTACTATGTGACACATGAAGAACTTTTGTCTTGACAGATTTCTTTTTTTTTCTTTTTTTACGTTCATAGCTTCCTTAGGTAGGCTGAATCCTTAACCTGCTGTGCAGATTCTCCCTCTTCTAGACATGGCCTTCATATTGTCAGTAAATCACATAAAGCCTGGTAAGGAGTGGCATTGTTTTGACTGTGTTGCTGTGACAACTTGGCACCACTATGACTGTCCAGGTGGCGATGCTGAGTTCAAATTCACTTATTACCAAGCATAATGTATATTTGTGTTAATACAACTGCACTCTGAATGTCAAACAATGCATTCCATTGTAAATACTGGGAAGCTACCAACAACTAAAGGTTGCAGGGAGAGGTGGATCATATTCATTCACGGTGTAACCACTGGTTCATTGCCTGTTACTCAAGGGGCCACATGCTAGCAATGCTTATTAAAACTTGTAGTTCACTAAAAAATACATGAAAATTAGAGGGGGGCTTTGGAAGAAGAAATTTGGTGGGGGAAACCAATAAGAGATTAATGAGGTGTCTTTGATCAAAGGACATCTCATAGCCACGTATGGAATTATATAAATAAGTAAAATCATATTTCAACCAATCCATTATGCACTTTAAAGTGTTAAAAAAAAAATCATATTGCAAAGATAACCTAGCTACTGTGGAAATTCTGAACATTTGTATGCCATATGTTTTCAAAGAATGAAATATTCAATATTTAATAAAATACTCTGAAACTAAAACTCACCCATTGCAGCTGGACTTGTTTCTTTATTTAGAATGATTTATTAGACTTTATTTGATGGGATAATAATTCAGGGAGAAGACAAGCTTCTCCCAGTTAGGCCAAATTTTTCATGCATTTGAAGGTAATTTTATAACACTCTTTTAATGGAAAGATCTAAGCAAGATTAAGAGGCCTCTCCAGGTCCCTCCCACAGCCCAGCATGCACTGAACTACTTTAAAGGAGATGTTTGCATTGGAATTCTCCCATGCATTACTACTTAACTCTTTAAGCCCATCTGCTTCAGAGTTCCCATTTTTAATGAAAATAGAAGGTGGTGGTCATATCTGCCTGTGATAGAGTTCACTTTCTACAGTTCCAGTTTGTTGTATCACAGAAGAGAGATTTCAAACAGAATTATTTCCATTCTTAAGACAAAAAATTCACTGAATATTAATAAGATAGAAGTATTTCATCACCTACTATGCCATTCTCTATCACTAAAATTTCATTCTTCAAAGTTGAATACATTAGTTAGTTGTCCATTTATAAATTCATATAAAGTTTATACATAGACCCAATAATATCTTCTGATTCCAATGTACTTTTTTTTTTCATTTTGAAAGACTCTTGAAATAAATTGAAATAAATATCATTAAGCAAAGAAAGAAAAAAAACTTTCTTAAGGGATCATTTTACAAACACACATATTAAGATATGCCATTGCAGTATCCAATCGAACAGTTTCCTTTGTTATTCTTTGCAAATTGGGCATTTAAGTTTCAAAAGAAAAACAGATTGGTTCTCCCATTTGCTTTGGTATATGCAATATGTAATGTTTGAACTTTCAAGCTAAACTTCATCACCTCCTGTCTTAGGAGACACAGGTTAGGTTAATATCATCTTCAAGTCTCTGTTTCAACTATAAAATGTGAAGTCATGGAAAATCTATGTCAAAGGTTTCTGGGAATTTTAACACATTAATGTATATAAAATCTTCTGTGTATGTCAATATTCCTTACTCTATCTCTGGATAATGGAGGGTCGTAACTTCTTTCCACTGCTTTCTTCACAGGGTTTTTGTCATAAGAACCTGAATGTCTTTTACTTTACTGAAAGCACAGGATGTGAGAACATAAAGAGTCCCCTGAGCAAATGTCCCCTTCTGGAGAATCACACCCTTCTCTCTATTAAAGGCATTATCTGCTCACTTTTCCTCACTTTATCAGCATCAGAAAACAGGTTCCAGTATAAAAACATAGCTTTCTTCTGTGTTATTGCAGGAGCTGGTCTGAAAGCCTACTCTTCAGAGACTATAACATCCACACATGTCATGGGTGAGAGATTGAATTCATTTATTAAGTACAAAGGGTAACTGATACTCAGGAAAGATATTATAAGCAAAAACATACAATGCAGTTAATACTTATCAGATTGTTTCCTCTGTAATTATTTTCCTTAAGAAAAAATGGTTCAAGAAGATCTACATCTGAAAAGGATAAGGAGGTTGTGATAGATAAATATTCCAGAGGAACTAAGGTTAAGCCAATAAGAATGCAGTTGTGTTGCTATGGAAATAACTAGGACTGATAAAAGACGAATATTTTGAAGGGAAGACAACTGACATTACTGAGCTGTATTTAAAGAGCTGTACCTTCTCCTCAGCATCTCCCAGCAGTTCAGAGTGAGGAATGAGGGCTCCAAAGAGAAAGCTGGAAATGCAAGGAACAAAATTCCTGGGTAATGGAATGAAAACCAGAAGATGACACACAGAGACTTCATAAGAGACTTCTAAACCCTGAACCTGTAGACACAGCCAGCCGAGGAGCAAATTATAAGCCTCTTTTCCTTCCAAAGAGACTTCAGATCAGAATTTAGGGTCACCCACCTATGGGATTCCAGTGAGTGCACTAGTCTCAGTTGAATGTCTTAAATCGCTTTAACCATGGAGGTTATGTTACTCTGAACTACCTGGAACTCACTCATAATGTGAGCCCCTGCTGTTCACCTCATCTCAGTGCAGTCTTTGATTAGGCAAAGGTGGTCAATCACCAGGCTGCCCACCAGGAATGGCAGGAACTCTGAAAGACAACAAAATCATCTACAAACTCTGTTATTCTATCTATCTGTCATCTATCTATCATCTATTACCTATCTATATAAAATTTTAAATTGCCTAAAGAGACATGAGATGAGATTTCAAAAATATGCATATGTATCTGTATGTAGCATGTTAATATAGCAAAAATAGAAGCATTGAATGGTAGACTGGAATATAATTAAATAAAACAGGATTTATAAGGTAAAAAAAATACATTTTATCCACTTTTGAGGAAAGCAATGAGAAAAGATGGCACCAATTTACATCCCTTAAAACAAAATCTCAGGGTAAGTCTTTCAAACCCAAGGAAAATAATCCCATGTGTCAACCTGGAAATAAAGTAAGTAATGAAATTAAAAATCTGGGTGATTAAGTAGAAAAGTGATTTAATGCATGTGCATCTGTGCACATATAAACTATTTTTGTATTCATTTACTATTTTTATGAATTTTAATCATATGTGTACATGTGTGTGAGTACATGCAGGCCTGGGTGCATGTGTTGGGTTCAGAAGACAACTTTCAAGAGATCATTCTATTCTTTTGGCATGGAGACTGTAGAGAATGAGCATCTGTGGTCAGGTTTGGGGCCAGATGATTTACTTGCTAAACTATTAGATCAGCCAGATGATAGATAGATAGATAGATAGATAGATGATAGATTTAGATAGAGCTAGATTTAGAAAGAAGTATGTGGCATGCAGTATATCTTTTCTTTTCTAACTCAAATACCCATACTTATTAAATGCTAAGTCGACTATTGCTTCCTGTTTGAATAGAAGTGTAAACCAGCTGGTATTAAATCTCCAGGTTTAGTTAAAAGCACCATCATTTTCCTCCCCCCGGTTGAAGTGGCTCCTCCAGTCAGCGTGAGCATCTTTTGCAACTTGTATTGTATATATTGATTTCTAAAGTCAATAGCCATCTGAGTCTAGCTGTTATTGTTATGAAGCTACTCAAAATTCACATTTCACATGCCATTTATCTGCTCTTAGTTCTGAGGAGTCAGTCATTTCATGCAATATTTTTATTATAGTTTTAGTCACTAATAAAATAATGTAATACTTTAATGGAACAATAATATAAATGGTATTTATATGATAATTGATGTATTCCAATTTTACTTTTAAGTGTATTTATTGTACGTGTGTGTACTTGCCTATGCCATGGCCATCAGAGGGCAATTTTTCTGGAGTCACTTCTCTCCTTCTACCTGGTTTTGCAGCAGGTCTTCCTTGTTTCTGTTTTCGTACTATGTATGTCAGAGTAATTGGTCAAAAGTTTCTGGCCTATTCTATCCTCGCCTCCCGTCACTGGGCAGGAGTGCTGGGATGGCAGATGGGTGCCACCACATCTGATAAGACAGGCCCTTTTTCCTACTAAACTATCTCCCTGGCCCAATTACTTCTAAATAAGGTGTTATTGATTAAATGATTATTTCTCCCATAATAAGTAAATTCAATTCCTAACTACCAATATGGTTACATTTGGAATTTACAGAAGGATTAGGAACAGAAAGATGAAGCAGTGACAGGACAATTATGTTTTTAAGAAAAAGTTGAAAAAATGTCTCTCCTGGGGCTGGAGATGGCACAACAGTACAGCATTGGCTGCTCTTGCAGAAGACACAGTTTGAGTCCCAGCACCCACTTGGTGACTATCAACTAGTGGTGACTCCAGTTCCAGGAGATCCCATGTCTGATCTCTGAGGGCACTGCATACATGGGTGAAATATATATATACACACACACATATATGTGTGTGTGTATATATGTGTACATATATATATGTATGTGTATATATATATATTGTGTATATATAATGTGTGTATATATATATATATAGTGTGTGTGTGTGTATATATATATATATAATACACTCATACACCTGAAATACAAACAATAAATATATATGCCTACATTTATATGTAAGTGCACCTATGTCATGCAGTGTTTGTGGAGGACATCAGATCCCCTGGAACTGGTGTTACTGATGGTTGTTAGTTGTCATGTGACCACTGTGTGAGGAAACTTCTGTTAGAACAGTCAGTACTCTTAACCACTGAGACATTTCTCCAGCCCCATTTAAAAAAAATTTTTTTTAAACATCTTTCCTTTGTTTTGATAATATTTGCTAACCTGAAGAAATTGAATTTGTAATGCATCTTCATAACTTATTATAAACATATATTTATAGCCTATATAAAAATTAACAAGACATAAATTTCAAAACATTTATTATATATTTATTGTAAATTACATTTTATAGATATTTATTTTATATTTATGTTATGTATCTTACACAGTTCATGCTTATATGCATTATATACTCTTTTCATCCTTTAATTTTTTTCTGCAGAATAGTTTATCTTAAATTTTTGTTATTCCTCAATCCCTAGCAAACTCTGGTTATATTGAATTGAATATCAAGTAAATGAAGAAATACTTGAAAATATTGTAATATAATCAGGTCCTTTGCTTCCCACTTTAAGGCTAAGAATTCTTGATTTCTTTAAAGTTATTTTTAGCTGTCAGGCCTGAAGCATCATTATGTTTCCCATTACTATGGAGTTTAATTGTTATGTCAATTGCTACTGCTAACTCTCTGATTTTGACTCTCACTTCTCATCTGACATCCTCCCACCAAACACCACTACCTGTACAATTTAGGAAGCCCTCCACAGATCAGCCAGCTCTGTAATGTTTGAGCAGGATTCTTCTGTTGAACACACATTTCTAAGAACAACATCTACATCATGGAGAACGTGTGGTAAAGAGACAGGAAACTATCCAGCTGGCTCTTCCTGAGCTGAACTCTTCCCAGATGTGTTAAACCCGTTTTTTATTTGATCCATTAATACTCATCCACCTTTCCTGGTATACACATACTATATCAGAAAAAAGCACATGCTCCTTTAGTTAACATTGGCATTTTCCTTTGGCAGATAAGCTGGCTAATACAATTATATTCCTTCCACACAGGCTTCAGCTTCTAAAATGGGCCCCAATTAAGGGTTGGTGGAGTAAGATGGATAGATTAGAAATCTGAGTAGTAACAGATGACCTGAAAACATTCATTGGAGGCAAAAGCAAAGCTGATCAGTTGGCTAAGACCTGAGGACATGGTTTGGCCTATGAAAGGTTGGGCGCTGGACAGCATTGATTGAGCAGCTAACAAAGGTTTGCCAACGAAGTCATGAGGAAGTGAAACTCTTGTGTTCCCTTCCGTACTTTAACATGCATATCCTTCAGAACCATCATTTCTCCTGCAATAAAAAGAACTACAGTACGATCTAAATTAAAAAATTATCATGAGAAATAAATGTGATGACACAGTTAAATGACTTTAATCCTTAGTGATTATCATTATATTGCATGGGAGGCATCAAGGTAAATGTTAAAATGTGAACAATAAGGTTATAACAGAGATTAAGATGATTGACTGAAACTTGGAATCAAAGCAAGAGAATTAGGGCCAGAGAGATGGCTCAGTGGTGAGTGCTAACTGCTCTTCTGGAGGGCCAGACTTTGCCTCTTGGTGGCAAACTTTGTAGGTCACAACTGGTAGAGCCTCCACCTCAAAGGGCTCTGACTTCCTCTTCTGGCCTTCACCCATATTCACGTGCACACACATACATGTACACATAAAAACATGTACACATACATACGAATTAAATTTATTTTAAATCTTGAAAAAAAAAATAAACCAACAGAATGAGATGACCACAGAATAGAAGCCCCCATTTCTACAGGTTAGTACCGAGCTAGGACCACTTCCTGGATGAAAATCCCCAAGTTGGAGACAATATGCTACTGTTAATATAATGCATCATCCATCTAGATTGCAAAAGCTAGGGCAATAACATAAAACATGTGTGGGATTAGGACTGCGTTTTTAGGATTAGCCAAAAGTAAACAGGCCTTGTAATAATCATGCATGCTGAAAACACCTTGCTCACAATGAACAATATGGTCCTTGGAGATTAACAACAGATAAGGAATGACTTTAAATGACTCCAGAGAAAAGGAAATAAGCACAGATGGCAAAGAAGGCATCTGTGAGTGGGATCTGCGCTGAACGAACTACGGCCACTGTCAGAAATCATTGTGACGCTGTCAAAATTGGGAAACTTGGGCCTGGGAATGAACACAGAACAGTAAAGATTGCTTTTTATCCCACAGCATTATTCTTCTATAAATACAGAATTTATTTAAGACAATAGCTGACTGGTTGTGTAAAGCCACCTAAATTTGTCACTCAAACTTCAGATTTTTAAGAATCAATCTGTCAGTGGATGAGAAGCACCTTGGGGATGGACAGCAAGCTGGGAGGGAAGTGCTTTGCATTATGTACATGGTTCCATACATCAAGTACCCTTAACAAATGTAAGGGAGAATGGAGTCTCTTAGGAAACCCAGTGAATGCAAGCCAGGAATTAGCATAACGTGAAAGATGAAATTTTTTTCCGACTGGACCTTTCTCCCAACTAAGCTATGCTGTATACACAGACAAACATACAAGAGGAAAAAGATAAAAAGTCAAGAGTTATAATTACATTCGCATGTTGGCTAATTGGGCCCTTCGGGGCCTTCTTCCTAATTATAAGAGTGCACACAAGGAAGAAAAATCACTAACAGCAAATATGTCTAGAATGAATATGTGTTTCAATGGGTTGTATTGGCTATAAAAGCTGTAAAACTTGATAAGAAAGGAATGCTATCATTTGCCAAACATCCCCTACACTTTAAAACTAAAATCAGGCACAAAGCTCTGTCATCCACAGAATACAAGATGAGAAAAAAATTGCATTAGCTTCAAAGAGGCCATACTAAACCAAAATGAGACTTTAATGTATATATCTTAAATGCAAGTTTTGTTCTGTATGTATTTTAGGAAAACATGGAAATTTTGGAGGTTTTATACTATTTAAAATAAAAACAAAAAATTGCATGGCAAATTCAAAATATGTAAGATTTTTTGTAAGGCTGAATGTAAAAGTACACATGTCCATTACATGCATAATACATTAAAATGTAAACTTACGCTACTTCATCTTTCCCTGGGTGTTTTAGATGCTAGATGGAGGGGCAAGGAGGGTGCCCGTGTTAGAGTAAATCTTGGAATTTTACAGGGTTGTAATTCATTTCATTTCACATTGAGTAGTACCAGTTTTGACATGTCTATAAAAGTCTGAATGTTTATAGTAGATGTGTATATAATATCACATTACACCTCATAACTGAGATTAACTGGCAAGAACCCTAAAGCTCAATACACAGAAGATTGCCTTTATCTCTTAAAACTGTCATCTTAATTTTCCACACTAGACAATGCTATAGATGCAAGATGACTTAAGCTCCTGGTGGCTGTTAGACCACAATCTTGTAATGTTTCTAATTTAGTGCCTAATCAAATCGCTTTGCTTTAGTATTCTTATCTTGATTTATGTGAATTGGTATATAGTGCCCTCTTTAGTATACCCAAAGGAACAGTGTATTTTATAGGGTTCTAAATGCAAATCCCGTTTCTAGATTTATGCTGTGGACAATGCAACCACACCAATCAAAAAGAACTTAAAATGAAATCCAGAAAATGAAATGACAATTGGACAGTCAAGTGCAGGCAGAGCCTGGCCCTGATGCTTTAGGGACTGTGGTGACCCTGCAGGAATGCCACAGCTTTCATTTCAAAGTTACCTTTTGTGGTGTTGGAATTAAATGCCCAGTTAACACAAAGGGAAAAATCCCTTGCACAAAATATAATCAAATGTAATATGTCTATATTATAAGCACCATTTCTGTGCCTATTATAATTCAAGTTCCTAATTATGAGTTTAGTTCATAAAAAGAAAATTGGCTTTCATCTGAGCAGCGTTTCAGACAGAAATGGGAAGCACACATTTAAGTACACAGGTTTCAAGTCATTATTCTCTTTATTTCTGTGCCCATTACGGGCCCAATTCAACCCTCTCCTACAGATATCCAACTCCCTGTGCAGGCAGCCTGATAAAAACTCTTGGGATCAGAAAAGTAGGAAAGGTGTGAAAATGACTCCTGAAATGGAAGGAGAAATAAAAATAACTGTATGAGGTTTGAAAAGGTTTCTCTGAAGCAAAACTTAACATGGGATTAAATCATCCCAACTATATGTGACCGAGAAAACAAATCCTTGCTTTTCAGTGACTGTTCCAGCATTTTCTTCTGCACAAGAGACTGCTCTGTAACATGTTGGTTCAGGGCCAGCGGGATCTGTGGTTCTCTTACTTGGGAGCATGAACAATATACTATGTAGCTTTAGAAAATTCTAAGGATTGTTATTTTAGAAAAAAAAAACAGCATTTAATTCTAAAACAGATTTTTGTTAAAAATATTTTATATAAATTTAAAGGCAAAAATACTGACCCTGATGCAGGGCCACAAAAGCAATTTTAGCTTTTAGTTGTTCAGCTATATCAGAGCAGGTGTGAAGTCTAAACCGTCCCCCTTATCAGCATTCACACTATGAATCCAATCCGAGGTGTCTCTGACCCCACATTCCCTCAGACTACAAACCTGAGCACTGGCTTTAACTGGAAGTTGAGGACAGCTGTGCCTTGATTGAAGGTCAGCTCAGAAGAGCTGTTAAGGAAGTTGCTGCTTTGACAACTGGTGTTCCTCCAATCCTACCAAAGACTGGCAAGGAGAATGAATTCAGTTTCGCATGGCTCAATAGAATAGCTGAAGGGGAAATTTTGAAAACTTGATCAGGAAATGACAGAGGAAGATCTTGTCAGTTAAGTGGCATGTATAACAAGGGAAGTAAGGCTAGGAAAGCCCTTGATATGAAAAAATTGTCATCCTTTGTGTGTGATAAGGAGTTGAGGCTAGTGGGTTGCCAAAGGCAAAATTCCAGAGATGTCTGTGTGGTAGGTAGGGTGTCACAGTGCAGTAAAAAAAGGTATCTGAGGCTAAACTTAGTGACCTAAGAGATATTCACAGACCTAGTGGATATTCTTGTTAAATAGAGTTTATAAGCTTGTTCAAGTACTAAGAAAAATAATGCTAATACTAATCACAATGGAAAATCTGTGGCCAGTGTATCTCTGTTTTTGTCCAATGAACTTTCCCATGAAATACAGTATATTAGGACAATCTTTGCTTATCCCAGTAACTTTCATGTTCACAAATTCCAGAAAATAATGCAGTTTTGATAAATAATTTTAAAATTAATGTACACATGAAATGTACATTTTTTACTTTATTTTCTATGTCTTCACAAAGTATGCTGTCACAAAGTCTTTAATGATATATAAACAAGAATGTTAAGTCAACTGAGAATTAATTTAATAAAGTACTCACAGTGTGGTTAAGGGCAGAACACTGTGAATAGACAATATTTAGATACTGTATACATTAAACAAGTTGATAATTTATGGTTCAGATAAAGAAAATGACACATGGCAACATTTCAAGAATTTAAGGGCTCATGAACACAATGAACAAGTAAAAATTAAGGATCATGCAAGCATTTAAGATATGCCTCCTGTAGCCCTAATTGAGGTCAGGATTATACTAAGCCCCTCAGAAATTATAAATTGTCAGAAAGTTGCTTTCAACACTGCTCATGCTCCTGAGCATAGAGAGTCGGTGAGGGGAGGTGAAACATCTCAATGCAAACGAAGATATTTATGAAGAAGTATAAATTGCTGGGATGCGTTCAAGACAGAATTTGTGGGAAAAAAACTAAAGACACCAAGATCATTTACCTCAGAAAAGAGAAAGTGGAGCACAGATTACACATCTCCCCTTTGAACAGTCTCCCAGAATATCACAAGGGCACTCAGCCAGAGGACAGAACTGAACATAAAATCACTGAGTTCACTCCAATACATCCAGCCAGGTAGGGTGACAAACATAAAAAATGAGAGGACTGAAAGTGGCAAACTGTAAAGACATTATTCCAATGTACGCTCCCTTACCCCATATGAATCTCAATCACCTCCATATTTCAGCAGCACAGCATCCTGAGTTACCCATGTTTTTATCAGTGAAGACTGGTGGTCACATCCCCCAAGATATTTTAACAGGAATCCATGCACAGAAATATCCTATGCCTACTGAAAGGCTAATGAGTCTGAAAGGCAGAGACATGATGGGTAAACTTCAAATATGTATATTTAATACACATAACTTCTGCAAAGATAGGAGTTTAAATATTATCACGATTTAATTAAAGTCCATCCTGGAAAATCATGAGGGATTCTACATAAACAAATTTAAATAATATCATCAGAGTAAAAATTGAGCTTTAAGGAATTTAGAGATACAAGTATACCTTGTTTAAGGGGAATAAAATTTGATCCTATGGAAAGAGATCATTTGGGGTGCTATGAATGGGATGTGATTTATCTTCCTCCATCAAATGCAGCATTGAAGTCTGGTAAATCTTACATAAACCTATAGGTGATTGTTTGTTCACTTGTTTTTATTTTTTTCTAATACATGACAATTCTGCAATGTGTCTAGAAAACAGACCACAACTTGAGAATGAATTTCCTTGAATGAAAATGAAAAGCAGTATTAGAAACTTACAATACCTCAAGGTCTCCAAAATCTCTGAAAACTCCCAGACTCATACTTCTTAGAGATGGAGACACAGTTTGGTCCTCACCATTAAACTAGTGGTTGATGAGATTCAGGGAAACTCTCAATGGTATGACTGGCAACTCAGAACTGAAGCCTTAGACCCGGAATTCAGCAAAATTGGAAACAAACTAATACAAAACCCAGGCTAACATCCTCAGTTAGCACAGGCAGGAGGCCTGAGTTCAGATTCCTCAGTTACTATGTAAAAGTAAGATGTCATATATTTGTAACCCAAGAAATGGTGGGTGAGAACAGGTCATTCCAGAGAGTCCCTAACCAACCAGGTTAGCAGGAACAATGAGCTTCGGGTTCAGTGTGACACTCTATAAAACGTAGGATGGAAAGTGACTGAGGAAAAAATCTTTATGTTGTCCTATGGCCTCTAACATACCTGCATGAGGGACTATACCCACAGGCATATTACATAATACACACACACAGACACACACACACACACACACACACACACACAGTTGAATGTGGTCAGTGTAGAACTATTAAGAAACTAAATGTCACATAATCCCCTATATGAGTCATTTACATTTGCATGTATTTTTCATCTGTGATGAAGAAGCTGCTGATATTAATAGAAGATAGCCGAAATAGTCTAAATGTTGTCAAAATTAAGGGCAAAATAAACATCAGTACATAATTAAGAATTAGATTCCTTTTTAAGAAGATCTGTCTTATTTAAGTTAATTAAATAATTAGTAAGTTACATTTTGGTACTTAAAGGCCTATCAATTCCAATGTATGTCTCCGAAGTACTCCTGAGTGTATTTGCACCCTGAAGTCTGGTCAACATACCAGACATCACAGCAGTAGAGAACACTGATGCTCCCTTTCCCAGCAGGCATCAATTGTCAATAGATACTCAGCTGGTGCTGGGGATCATGTACACCTCCCCCATCCATGCTAGGCCTAAGAATTCATATGTGCAACTATTCTGTGTTGTACAGATAACATGTTTCCTTATAGTCATCTATCTCTAGCTCTCACAATTTTCCAACCTACTTCCACAATTATCCATGATCTTGATAGAAGACATTGTGAAGAAAGTCCATCCTTAAAATTTGGAAAATAGTATATTACCATTAAAAATCCCTGTAATAGGAGCTGAATAAAATGCTTAACAAATTCAAGGAGAATATTATGATAAATTCCTCATACCAAATTTAAGTATTTGAAATAGGTATAGAGAACGCGTGTGTTAATCTGTACACTGTATCTTAAACCTTATCTAATTTACAAGTTTTGTATCTATGTTAAAATATTCTGGGGTAACTAGCATATTTTAAGACAAATTTTATGAATTATTTCATTGTGCAATTGAATAAAAAATTTCAAGGCCTTATGAATGTGAAGTTTTACAGTGTAAAATGTGGAACTCAAGAGATAGCTTAGCAGTTAAGAGCACAAACTGCTCTTGCAGAAGACCCAGCATAAACAACCTGTGGCTCAAAACTCCTGTAAGTCCAGCAGCAGTTGTTTTGACAGCCTCTTCTGGTCTTCACAGGCATCTGCACTCACATGCATGTACATATTCCACATATAAAAACACACAACTTAAAAAAAAACTTACAAAATACAATGTAAATATTTCTCAGCAAGTTACGTTTCATTGGTTGAGAACACTCTGTTAAGTTCCTGGCTCCCAATTCTTAATTGAGTTACTTATTCTTTTGATGTTTTGTCTTTAAATATTCTGTCTACTAACCCACAGTCAGACATTTCGCTGGTAAGGATATTTTAGCATTTTGCAAGCAACTTCTTCCTCTACTATAAAAATACTATAAGATTTTTCATTTCAGATAGTTCCATTCACCAGTTATTGGCCTTAATGCCTATACTATCAGAGTCCTGTTCAGACAGTCCTTTCTTGTGCATATAAGTTGCAATGTATCCCTACTTTCTCCTCTGTCAGACGTAGAGTAACAGGTCTTTTTCTAAGGCCCTTCATCCATTTGAAGTACAGTTTTGTGGATGGTGGGAGACAGAGATCTAGTTTCTATCATCTAAAAATGATAAGGTTAGCAACAATGGTTCAACATGCTGTCTTTTCTCCATCATGCATTTTTGGTCACTTTGTCAAAAATGAGAGGACAGTAAGTTTATGGAATTCAATCTTGGCTGTCCGTCTTGTTCTAATGTCTGTTTTATGCCACAAGCGTGCTATTTTTTATTACCACAGCTCTGTAGCATAATTTGAAATCAGAGATAGTGGTGCTTCAAGCAGTTCTTTTATGGTTCAAGATAGTTTTGGTATCTTCAGCCATTAGGGAATTGCAAATTAAGATTACTTTGGGGTTACATCTTACTGCACTGGCTAAAATCCAAAAAAAAGACACAATGTTAAATTCTGGTGAGAATGGAGGGAAAGAGGAACATTTAGTCACAGCTATCAGGTGTGCATACTGAGGGAGACACAATGGAAAACATTATGGCGATTAATTTAAAAAGCTAGAAATAGGCCTACCACATGATCCAAGTACACACTCTTTGACATAAACTTGAAGGACTCTATATCCTATGACAGAGAAACCTATTCATCCATGTCCATTGCTGACCTTTTCACAGTATCCAGAAAATGGGAACAACCTAGATATCTATCAGTAGGTAAATGGATAAGAAAAGTATTGTAGATTTGCAATACAATTACATCTGAATATTATTCAGACATTAAGAAAAACAAAACTATGAAATTCACAGGTTAATGGATGGAACTAGAAAGAATCATCCTGATGGAAGTTATCCAGACTCATAAAAAAAGGGTCATGCTATCTGTCTCATAAGTAAACGCTAGCTTTGAATCTTAAGATATATATATATTTCTATTGAAAACTCCTTGGAATTTAGGAAACAAATAAGAAGTCTTAAGGAGGGATGTTTCATGGGAATACCATGAGACAGACTGTAGAGATATCAGTGGGGAGTGGGCACAATGATCCCAATGGGGCATGGAATGGCCAGGCAGAACAGGGTTTGGAAAGGGATGAAAAACACAATATCTTTTGAAAAAGTCACATGAAAGCCTACCAGTATAGAAGCTAATTAATGTATATACATACACAATATAAAATAATTTAAATGGAGTTATCCTATAATAGAATAATAATTTCTATACTATAAACAAGCAAATATAAGCCCAAGGCCAGGAATGAGCTCCTTCTGTTGAAGCTGTTGACTAGGGTTCCACCAACACTCTGAATACACTGACTCCTGCACTTACTGACAGTTTTTTTGCTCCTCCGTCTTCATGGTAATTCCCTATTGCTGAGGGTAGTGATGTGTATAACATACAAGGAGAAATCAAATGGGTACTGACTTCAAATCTTCATCTCTACTGGCTAGCTTTCATAGTGCTGGGAGGTGTTCTACAGGCTACCAGAAGAGAAGAGTAATCATCAGCCTTGCCCAGCTGTGAATGCTGTGAGCTCCAGTAACAACTGGCCTGGAGAAGCAGGCTCACAGATACAATAGTGGCACAGATGTGGGAGTATCCTACCACAGTCTTCTCGGATGTAAGGCCTGCCTCACAAGATGGAGTTCATATCTGGCACTGTTATCAGACATTGAAACCTGTGGCTAGAAACAGGCACACCATAGCAGTCAGCCAACTACTAATGCTCTGCTAAATGGGCATATTATTAAACCTACTCCTAATGAGTGATTGTTGCATTCATAAATTAATATGTCTATCAATTCTCCCCATTTGGCTATTACCCCAGAGACCCACAACTGACCAATGTGCAGAGAGTAAGAGATCACAGAGTGTTTAGCCCTGAATGGGACACCTATATGAAACCCTTAAACCTCATGGCTGAGAATCATTGTGGAGATACTGACAGAAAAACTGTAAGAGCAAGAGGTTGTGGAATACTGCAATGACAGTGTTTTCCAGACAGTTAAATGTAACTCACATGAACTCACAGCATGGTGACGGCAAGCACAAAAACTACTTTGGAGTTTAGGGTCGGGGATTAGAAGTCTTTGCCCTAGCTTAGGAACTACTGCAACTGATAGCTCCCACAGGAAGAAGAGTCAGTTTTCTTTAAGGGTGTAATACTGGGTAGGGTGATGAGGCTCCATGCAATAGACCCATACTGAAAATACAAAGTAGATTTAATTGGTCCTAAAAAATAAGAGAGGCCATGAAATCTGACAAGGTTATAGGGGTCTAGATATGATCATAATACATTATATGAAATTCTCAAAAAATCGTAGAAATGTTATAAGAAAGATGGTGAGATAAAAATTATTTAAAATAAATAACTAAATAAAATTAATAAATGTCAAATTTTTCACTATATACTGTTACTTTTTTTACTATCAGAAGCATCTGGATTGGATAAACTCTGATGTAACTTTATCCTACTACATCACATTTCATCAACATGCACATATCAGCCACTTACTATAAAGAAAAGTTTGACGTTGCATATCTTCATTTTCTCAGTTCTATATTATCAAGGTAATATTATTTTAGATAATTCTCCAGACTTATGATAGATCAAAATTAAGGATGGAATATTTCTATTCCTAGTAATACACTAGATATTTAAATTCCAGATATAAAACTTAAAGATAATTCATTTTAGTAAATAACTTCTATGGAAAAAGTGAAATATCATTTTGCTGGGTAAAATGCATTCTGAATTTTAAAAAGTAATTTATTTACAGTATATTGGTCCACAAAACACAAATTAATGGAAAAACTTTCTATTGCTGATATAACTCACAAAACATATATTTATACAAAGTACCAATAATTTTATGAATTCCAAAGTTTATCTCTTAACATGCAAAAAATGGTCATTTGTTTCTACTAAGACTGGTTATTATTATTTTTTGAAGTTAGGAGTATCATTTTGGAAGACAGGAATAAGGATTTACTTTGTAGCACTCTTTATCTCCTGCCTATGTTTCTTCAGAAACTCCCTATATGATAATAATTTCTTATCTGGAAAATGGGCTAAGTATTAGCCCTATTCATGGGAAAGGTTTGAAGGTTATGGTAATGGAAATCAGTAAATTTAGAGTCACAGTCATCACAGAAGACAAATGATGTATCATATACCAAAATGACACAGAACATATTTCCTCATCTTTAAGACACTATCTGCCGGGAGAGGTTCCTTGATATTTCTGGTGCAGAAGGAGTCTGTTATAGATTCTCTTTACACAAAGATATTCATTGAAAAACCTTGAACTCTGGCCTTTGTAGAAACATGGCAGAGGTTTCAAATGATTCACCAAGTTCACAGATTCCTTTTCACCTGACCACTTATATTACTAATTGCTTTTCATTGCTATAAAAGTAACTCAGAGAATCTACTTAAGGGAGGAAGGGTGTAATTTGGCTCATGGTTCAAGGGGGTGCAAGTGGACATTTAAAGAACAATCTTGTGTTTGTGAAGTTCATTAATTTAAAAGTTTGGATTTTATGTATCATGTAATTTTTTCACTACATGCCTCTGGTAATTTATGCACATTATAGTTTACAAATTTATAGTCAAAGTAGAACTGGAAAGTTAATCAATGGGTATAACAGTAAGTCAATAGGAGTCAATTTAATATTATGTCTATTTAGCAGAATAATAGCAGCATGTTTTCCCCTTTGGTCTCTGACCTGTCACAGGTTCTTGGCCCAGAATCCCCTGTCAGGCATGGACTCCCCAGGAGGAGGCTGATTACTTCTTTAACGTTCATACCCTTGCTGAACCACTGGAACATTTGTCAAGCCATTTGTTAAGTTTGTTGTTCCCCGTGGGCTAAGTTTCGTGATTACCTTTCCCTGCTAATAATATGCATTGTACCTTCCTGTGCTATGAAAGCTAGTCAGTAGAGATGAAAGTCTGAAGTCAGTGCTATCTTAATTTCTCCTTGTTCGTTCTACAGATCAGGTACACAGAGTCTTTGGCAATACCATCATACCATCCAGTACTGATGGGAAACCAAGTGCCCTGGCAATAGCCACTGCTGTTTGAGGGTCTATGGGATTTTGCTGGTCAGTAACTCCAAAGGCGATGCTCCATTCCTGACACTGGTCTTTTCAGTTGCTTGTCTGTGTTGTCTTTTAGGGTCACTGATACCCTGTTATAGGGTGACTTCATTTAAACTATTCTTATATTGTATGTGTATATACTGAAAGACGTTTTAGGTTCTATATGATTTATTTCAGAAGTCCTTTAGAATTAGTTATCCTCCTCTGACTCCATCTTCTGCCTGGACCTCCAATTCTTTACCTCCTTAAACCGTTCCTAACTCATATGCCCTTCACCCCATTTATATCACTGAATGCTATCTTCTCCTCTCATGAACCTTCCACCACCCAATGGCCTCTTATTAGTTTCCTAACCTTTCAGATTTACCAACTGAGACCCAGCTATCTAAATATTCAAAGCTAGCATTCATCCATGAGAGAGAATATGCCATTTCTGTTTTTGAGCATCTGGGTTACCCCATTTAGAATAATTCGGTTGAATTCCATCCATTTATCAGGGAATTTCATAATTTTGTTTTTCTTTTTTGAAGTTTGTTTTAAAAAATTAAATTTACTTATTTTTATTTTATTTGAATATGTGTCATGCTTGCCTGCATGTGTATAAGTGTACCCATGTTGTGGCATAGGACAGAAGAGAGTGTTAGATCCCCTGGAATTGGAACTAATAAAGGTTGTTTCTTGTCATGTGGGTGGAAGGAGTTTTGAACCTGGGTCTATTTTCCATATGGTCACACACTTCCTCACTGGCTCTAACAATCTTTCTTCCTCCTCTTCCACAATGACCCCTGAGCCTTGGGTTACTGAGGAGGCAGATGCATGTATATTTCTGGGAGTTCCAGGTCAGCTAGAGACTGTCAAAGAGACTCTGTCTCAACAAACAAACAAAATGTCTAATTGTGACTAATTATGTTGATTCTTGATAGTTAATAAAGGTTATCTCGAGAAAACTGATAGGTGTCTGATTAATATCAGATTAAACCAGAAAATAACACATTGAGATATTGAGTGGTATAAAAAGTAATCCAATGAAGTATTCATAGTTAGCCAGGTGTGGTTGTCACATGCCTTCAACTCCAGGATTCAGAAGACAGAGACTGGTGGATCTCTGTGAGACTGAGGCTAGCCTGGTATACACAGTGAGTTCCATGTCAACTGGGGCTACAGGAGACCTTGTCTTAGATTAAAAGAAAAAATTATAAATTTCAAATTGTCATTCTATCAATAATAAGGCAACATTCTTGAACTAATAATGACCTCATATCAAAATATATAACCCTGAAATAGTAGAAGTGTCTCAGTGAAATTAAGGAATATGAATTAAGCCTTGTATCAACAATTTTTAAGTGCATGTATATGTAGATCTGTATATACTTATATATAAATTCACGTAACCATAATTTTTCTATATATTTATCATCTGTTTATTATCTATCTATCTGTCTTGATTATATTATAGTGATTTATATAACATTTTGAGTATATGATAACCAATATTGTATAAATTTAAGTTAGCAATGTAAAAAGACATATGGAGATCAAATTATCCACAGCTAGTAGGATTTACTATAAATCTAGAAGTGATATTGTAAGTATTTTTAAAGTTTAGTTTATTATTTTATGAAAATATGGATTTAGTGGACAATTTTTAATAAGAAAAAGCCATGATGTTGGGAGCAGGGCATGTTACTGTCAATCGAGGGAGGCCTACATAGGAAGATGGGGGATGGGCAGGATCATACTTCATTATATACATGTATGGAATTCTCAAAGAATTAATTAAAACTTTCTAGTCTTCAAGATTTGTTTTCAATGGAAAGTAAACAAATAAGAATGGAATTTCCTTACGGACATGCACATGAACTGAAAGAAAAAACTAGAAAGACACGGCTTTAGACTACATGAATATTTTTCTTAGGAGTGATGGAGAAGGGGCTGGAAGTCAGTCAGTGACGGCAGCTATGGCTATTTCTGGCTGTATAACACTAGATAAAGCCACGTCCTATTGACTGATCAAGCATGATTCTACAGTAGAACAGACCAGAACATCTTTCTGTTGTCAAAGCAGATCGAGGTTCTCAAACAGTATACCAAGAGCTCAACTCAAAGATGACATTTTATCAAACTGGGTATATTGCCTTTCATTCCACAAAATAATTTCTAGTCAGAATGTAAGAAAAGTCAGAGAGTCAGATGCATGATTTCTTGTGGTTATTTGTGACAAAGAATAATTGTCTGGATTATGCGTAAACATCGGTAGTAAATGTTCCTGTAGTTCAAGTTTAAAACATGAGAATTCAGCTTAAAAGCCACAAAACTGCAAACTACCACTCACAGGTAAGAAACTTTGAAGCATCAGTTGAACTAAGAAGGATGTAGACTGATGGACGATAATATATTTCTCTTAGGGATCAATGGTACCCGTGATGCAAGCACACATTTCCGTCTTTGAAAGAAGACATGTTGGCCTGTCTAGATTTCCCTGGGGAGGGAAGAACTTCATTCTCTCAACTGCTGGACTTGCTACTGACAGAGAGCTCTTAGTAAGAAACTGTCTTTAGGGAAACTGTGGTTCTATTCACTACAAATATCCGCCAAAATCATGCTTAGATTGATGGAGGTGGGTATAAAGACCTGGATGGCATCTTCCAACTCAAACTGTGACAGGCTATCCCAGGTCAGATCCACTGTTGAGGTGTTTGAGGTTACTATTCCACTCTAACCAGAACTCTCCCTCAATCCTGCTTCATTGCTACCATTTACATGTTTTCACAAGGGTTGATCCTAGGATCCTCTCCCATATGTTTCTTTCTCAATCTGCAGTTGCTTCCTGAGAACCCAACCAGTCCAAGGAATTTCTGAGATGTAGATGATAGAATAGGACTTATGGTCATCATTAGCAATGAGTAAAGAAAACCATGAGTGACAGAGCTTAGAAAACTAGTCTCAAATATACCCATATGGAGCCAGTGAACCAACACTAACAGAGGGAATGGCCTAGGCAAAGTGGAACAGTAAATTATGGGAAACTGGAAAAGGCCAGCATTAAGTGTTGTTGAATTGATTGATATTGCTAAACATGAGTTAGACTTTAGAAAAATGACTGAAAGTTATCTGTGATTCCTCAGCAACTAGAAAATGAGTTTGAAGGCCAGAAGACTTTCTCACCAGTATATAAAATCTGCATCATCTTCTGCAGTCAAAAGGCATAGAAAAGCAAACCACACATGTAATTTAATTGAAAAAGAAGAAAATCCCCAACAATATCATACGCAGTCTCAAAATAAGCAGACTTCCTTGTTGAGGTTAGGGATCTATTTGAGAAAAAGGGAACCAAGGCACAAACACTGAGAGCCTTAAAATTATTCCAACTCATATTATATTATATTGAATTGGTAAAAATAGTCCAATCTTCTTTTTTTTTTCTGGTAAAATTGTAATATCCATTTCAAGTAAAGAAGTTGCAAAATTCACCTTTCCATTAGACCATATGAAGAGCTCCTAAAAATATGTCCCCAACTCAGGTAGTCAGCATGAAGTAACAAGTGAGAGTGACGTAAAATATGACCATGGGTAGAAAACAGACTGCCAGGGGCTCCAGTCAGCAGAATCAGTAAGGCACAGACAGCATTGAATTTTGTACAAAGATGTAATATAAGCAAATATGAGTGCCGAGTAAATGTTACATTTATGGGAAAAGTCAAGCAATTTAAAACACTCGTAGGCCCTCAAGTGGGGTCCACTACTGTATTATATAGCAGTTTTCGTTTTGGTCAACATAGCATTGCCATATGATTATGAGAAGTTCAGTAAAGAAGATATTTTAAAAATCAGAATAATTTTTATAAATTTATAAAATTTGTGGAGTTGGCATGATTAACAAATACTGTGACAAAAAATGAGAAAACTAGACATGAGTTAGAAAATGTTTCACAAATGCTATTATTCTTAAAAATATTTATTATTTTAATTTTAAGTATGAGCGTAATTTTGAGAAAATTCAGAGTCAGGAGTGGTGTAGCTCAGGGATAGTTTTCTGGCCTAGCGTAGGTGAAGCCCTGAATAGAATTCTAAGTGCTATCTATAACCAACAAAAATATATTAATGTGGAAAGAATGGAGCTGGCAAGATGGTTCAACTGATAAGGAGGCTTCCACCAAGTCTGAAGACTTGTGATTGGGCCTCAATGTTAGAGGGAGAAAACCAACTGCAGGAAGCTGACCTCTGACCTCCATTCATGTACAAGGGCATGTCTTCATCCCCCAGCACATATATTCCTTACTTATCACATAAATAAAAGTGATAAAATTATAGACAAGATGATATTGAAAAAGAGAAATTGTGGATACATGTTTAGAATTGGGTTATTATCAGAAATGAATTCTCTTATTCTCCAGTCTTTTCTGTCTGAACTGTGTCTCAGTACAGCCATTCGTAAACTGTAGCCTTTGACCTTCTGTCTGATTATTTTCTACAGAGTGATCACAACTAACAAAAGCACCTGTAATTTTGTGTACTACATTTTCAATTGGAATTTTGTATCTGAAAATAAAATTCATATTCTGGAAATAGCAAAACCAGTATGGTAAACATTTTCCCTGCCCTCTGCTGGGAACAAGGCATTTCTGCCCCAGGTACAGAGTTTGACCAGGCAAATGGCCTGACACAGAGCAGAACTGAACTCTAACAGAGCTCGGCTCATGTATCCTCAGAGCTTAAGGGAGAAGAACATCACATCATAGACAGGCTGGACTTGGAAACAAACTGAATATTAGAGGCAAAGTTTGTCAGGTCAGGAAAGTAAGGTGGTGCTGAGAGTCCTCTGGGAAGATGAGATTTGTCTCTGCATGATTCAGAGGACACACAGGACAATGTACCTGGAGAGCCAGGAATGGTCAGGAATTCGGCATGATACTCCTAGGAAACTTAAAGTGTGAAATTAGCTGGGGATTCCTGAAGAGGCTGGTGAAATTAAAGCGAATCAAGTGTCAGCACCGTTATTTTCATCGTTATGTAGAAAGCCTCACCTCCCTGAACATATATTTATTTAAATAATAGCTATGCTTTATGTTGACCACTTATCTTCATCTCTTTAGAATTTATATGCCTTATTTTTGTTTAATTATTTTTTTCATTCATTGTGTTTATTGGCTTGATGTAAAGATTAAACACATTTTTTAAAGATTTTAAAATTTAAATTTCATTTTAAAAATATTTTTGAATCATTATTTCATAAAGAACATCTCAATTAATCTTAATAACCTGTATATCTCTTTACCTACCTACATTCCCTTTATAGTCCCCTAATGACAATCCATACATTCTTGTGTTAAGGTGTATTGTGTCAGGTTACAGTACCCAGTGACCTCAGTGCAGGTTCATCTACTGAGGTCTGGTCAGCCCACCCAGAACCCCCAGTTTAGGAAGAGTAGCCCCCTGAACAGTATCCATTTCCCCAGTGCCATGCTGGAATTTTGTCTGGGTCTTGAGCATGCTGTAACCATTGCTATAGGTTCATATGAGCAGGGTCCCAGGAGCTTCTAGAATTCTGTTTTCATATGGTCACATACCTCCTCATTGGCTCTAACAGTCTTTCTGGTCCCTCTTCACCAATGGTCCCTGAGCCCTGAAAGAAATTTAATATGAGTCCTGCCTAGGGACCCACACTCTGCAGATTCCTAATCTGCACGATTTAGCCATTGTGATCTTTTGTGTGGACGGCCACAGGAAACTGATATCATCAAGGGAGAAATAGGTAGATTGGGGAGAGAAAATGGGGAAAACATGGAAAGAAGGTTTACAGGGAGAGAGAAAGAGAGAGAGAGAGAGAGAGAGAGAGAGAGAGAGAGAGAGAGAGAATATATCTAACGTGTAAACACCAGAGGGAATCATTAGTCTAACAACCTAATGACAAATTAGATATACACTATCTCTACATGATCCCATATGCACAGCTGAAGGCCACATAACAAGAAACAGACAGGAGAAATTTCCTTTGAGTTGTTGACCAGGGTGGTCCAAGAGACTCTCAAAATTGCTCATGCTATTGCCACAGTACTTGTTTGCCTTCCAGAACTTGAAGGGAAGATTCTATTGCTGAAGAAAGGACATACTTCAGAGACTGGATTTGGAGCAATGGAGCTGGAACTGACCTGGAAACTACCTCCCCTAAGACTAGCTGTCATAGCTGTGGAGAGCACTATGCAAGCAGTCAAGGGAGAACACCAACCAATGGCCTAATATCAGTTTCATGACCAAATAACCACATCAATGATTGCCACAGCACTCGACCCTGTTGCAGTAGTGACACTTTTATCTTGAGGCCAATCAACAGCTCCCTAATTGGACTTCAAACTCATTCAGTGACAAGAAACTCCTGTGTGGTACTGTAATCACAGTCAAATACACATGGCTGAGGTCACAGATCTTAGAAGATCCCTTTATCTTAATATGTGTTCCCAATATCCTTTCCCATATTTGTCCTTTAAATGTTTTATTTAAATGTTCATCTATGACAAAAGGTTTCCCCCTATTTGATGCTCAATAATCTTGATTCCTCTGATTTTTCTCTGTATCATGGTTTTTCAGGCTCTCTGTTAATTATTTTACCTTGAAAAAACCCCTTCTCATTGTGAAGAATGTGAGCTATGTACAATTCATCAAGAATGCTCCTACTTTCCACTTCAGTACTTCGGTGATTCAAACCATCTGTCCCCCACCCACAGCCTTTAGCAACGGTGCAATGACCAACAATCATCCATAAGGTAATTCCAGTAACTAACGAGCATTCATTACAATGATGACAGGCCGTGTTTTTCTTGGTGCTAATAATTCTGTATTATCTCGTGTTGAGGTTGTTATATTTTTCCTAGTGCTAAGTAATTATTTCTTTAGTGTTAAGGCTGTTATTTTTTCAGTTTCATTAACTCAATTTTGGAATAAATACAACCATATCTCTATAGCATTTCTATATTAGCTACTTGTCAGTCTCATGAAAATATACCAGCCATTGATGTAAAGACAAGGATCTGTTTCAGGTGATGGTTTCTGAGATTTTAGTCACAGTTGCTAGGCCTCATGAATTTGGACAAGGCATTGTGGTGGGATGGTTTCTGAGATTTCTAGTCACAGTTGCTAGGCCTCATGAATTTGGACAAGGCATTGTGGTGGTAGGAGCTTCTTAATGGTAGAGAGGAGACTGGAAGAGAGCACAAAGGACAGGGCCAGGCCAAGTTAAAGCCACAAACACATGCTGCCACGGAGCAACTCCCTACAGACACGTACTACATACTAGCTTGCACTTCCTTGAAACAATGCCATCTTATTATGAATCTGTCAATGGGTCAAAGGACTAATCCATTGACTAGGACAAAGCCTTCATGATCAATTTCTCTCTGGAAACATAACCACAGATACTCAAGGGGTTTATCTCACTAATCTAGGTGTTTCCAATGTAATCAAGCTAACAAGTAATATTAACCATCCCAAATTCCTTCAGCTGAATACAGCTATCTTTGAAAGGTTCTTCCAGGCTTTTGTACAGACTGTTAAGGAAGAATTGCCTGGATGCAAGAGATGGACCAACCTTGCAGGAATTTTGAGGAAATAACCAATTTATATTCAGTATCCAGCATGATGAATTATAACATGATGAATTACATAAATTATAACATAAACTTCATTAAGAATTTAAGTTATTTAAGATTATTCTACAACAAATGCAACATCTTATTTATCAAATCTTTAACTCCTGGTATTTGTTATTTTTCTATTTCTAAAAATTTTATTTTATAGTGCTGGGTGTTTCATGCATTCAAATAAGCACTGAAGCCCTCAGCTACATCCCTATACCATGCTGAATTTCTTATTTTGAGACAAGATCTTGCCAAGTTATACAGGTTGGCTAGGAACTGGCCAACCTCTCACCCATGCCCAGTTTCTAGCCTTCTCAGGCCCTGGCCAGTCTACCATCCATTGTCATTGTACCATTCTGGGCTCTTGTCAGATAGAGTTGACATGGGTCTTATGCTCTAACTCATCATGGCCAAAAGTTCACAAGAGCAAGCTTCCAGTGACTCTATTTCTCTATGTTCAAGGACTAACCCTGGCTCTTACAATCTTTATGTCCCCTCCTCTGAAAAGGTCCTCGAGTCATGGGTGGGTGAAGTTTCATTTAGGAGACCTATCCAGTGACTCACACTCTGCATTCTTTTATTCTCTAAAACTTAGCCAATTATGGCCTTCTGTGTACATAACACTCTATTGTATAGGAAGCTTCATCGGTGAGAGTTGAGGGATGTGTTATTATTCTCTCTATCCCCTGTCCTGTTATGTTCCATGAACCTTAGGTGTAGAGGTTCCACTGTAGAAGTGTCATTCAGTGATGGCCATCTCTCAGATGTATAGTCTCTGTCTGTGAACAATTGTGGAACTATTTAACATCAGATGGCTCTTTGATGAGTGTTGTACTGTATACTTGAGTGTAAATATAAGAATTAATATTTAGGATATGTTAGGAAAATTCATTAGTCCAGAGATATGACAGAGATAGGGTTATCTATAGGATCTACGACTTCTCCAGCCATTTATTTGTTTATTAGCACAATGCCACCTGTGAGTTCACTCCCACTGAGAGGACTTGAGTCCAGTTAGATAGCTGTTGATCCCCCCGGAAAACAGTGCCACTACTGCACCAATAATTTGCTGTGCCAGTCATTATGATTACTACGCTTTAGGAATGGCTTGGACTACTGCCTGATTTTCTCCCTTAGGAACTTGCATAGTATCATCTAGAACTATGAGAACTAGTCTTCAGGGAGAAAGCTTCTATCTCAGTTGCTGCTCCTTTGCTCCAAGTCCTGTGTCTGAATTATGTCCTCTCTTAACCATAGGGTCTTTCCTCCATGTTCTGGGAGATAACCAAGGGCGTCTCCTGTAGTAATCAGAGAGCCACTCAAAAGGAGGTCTCTCCTGTGCAGCTCTGTCCTCCTAGCCACACGGCCCCTAGGTATACACCTGCACAGACGTTCAAACACCATATACGTATTTCCCAGGGGTCCCAAACCAACACATATCCTTCTGTCTTCCCACGCCACCCACTTTCCAGTCACCTCTTGTCTTTCCCATCCCACGTCCCTCCTCCGTCTCCAGTCCAATTGCCCCCATTATCCACACCCATCTCCAATAACACCAGCCCCACCCATGTCCCCCTCCTAGTTTCCTACTCCCCCATCCCCATGAATCCCTGCATTCTCCCCCGCCAGCCAAGTAAACCCACTTTCCCCAGCTCTTCTCTAATAACATCTGTTCCTACTGTTTCCCTCTTTCTGGATTTTTCTTTCTCTTTACTTCTGTGTCTCCCTCCATTTTCCTGGCTCCTGCTTGTTCAGCAGTATATACACTCACATATAAGGTGTTGGTGCTCTGACCTGGAAATAAGAGAGCACATATGTCTCCAGGTTCTCTGAGTTTGTGTTACTTTATTATAAGTCTTTAGTTCCATCCATTGACCTGAAAATTTTATCTTTCTAATGGCAGAGAAGAATTCTACTGTGTTAATGTACCACGGTGTCATTTACCATGTATTGAGGGACATTTAGGTTGTTTCCATCCCTTAGTTGTTGTTAAAAAAATCAGCAACAAACACAGATGTACAAGTATCTCTACAGTAGGATGTGTCCTTTGGGTATATGCCAAGGAGTGGTATAACCAGATCATATGGTAAATTCACTTTTAGTTTCATAATTTTTATCAAACCAGTCATCCAACTTAAGCAATATATTGGTGTAGTAAAATAAAACCTTTGTTTTAATTATAGTCTATAAAAAATCAGCTGTGAAGACAGTCATGATATAATGCAAAACAGCTTCTAATATAATTTTAAATATTTTTAATTTGCACATAGTAATTGGAGATGTTAGCAGCAAGCAGTGTAATGTCTCAGTATTCATAGAATGCATAATCATATCTGGATAAGTGACATATTCATCACCTCAGAAATTGATCCTTTTGTAGCCTTGACCATTCAGAATTCTCCCGTGCATCAACTGCTGTCAATCACTATCCTCCTCTTCTGCATGCATCTCAGTCCTCCTCCCTTCATCCTCATGCCTATTAACCATCAGCCTTTTATGGTCTCATGTTCCATACTTTGGCCCAGTTCTCACAACCCAGTTCTACATTCTACATTATTGCTCAGATTTGCTGTTTATGTTGAGACACAGTTCAATATCACCTAGGCTGGCCTCAAAGTTGCTATGTATCAAACACTGCACTTCTTGACTTTACCTATCTTTCCCATACATCCCCAAGCCCAGCCTCTACCACACCTTTATGACATCAACTTTTCACCTTCCATAAATGTGAAAAATGCAGTGTTTTAGTGATGTCTGATGTATTTCACCTAACAAGGATTTTTAATTCTACCCACAATGCTGAAAATTATAGAACTCCATTCTTGTTCCAATGAATAATGTGTCCATTCATTGTATCCTGTGTATATGGACTCTAAGCTCTCCATTCAGCCATAGGTGGACACCAAGGTCAATTCCATTTCTTAATTACTATGGAATAATGCTTAAGTAAACAATCAGAACCAATGCTTCTTCTCCATACTGATTTGGTATTTACAGTGACATAACTTGAACACAGTGATTCAGGCTGGACTATCTGGTAGTCTCTCTAGGTTTCTTAGGAACCCCGTATTATTTTTTATAGAGAGTATACTAATTTGCGTCTCAACCAACAGTGTCCAAAGTTTCTGTCTTTATACACTCTTTCCTGCAGTTTCTGTTCCTTGTCGTTTGGGGACTAGTCATTCTAATTGGGGTGAGAGGAGATGTCATTGAAGTTCTGAATTGCATTTCTCTACTGTTTAATGATGCTCAATATATATTAATAGACAAGGTATGATTCAAGTAGCCTTTTGAGACATCTTTTCAAGTTATTAATTCACTTAATGAGATTATTATTGTTTTGCCATTGAGCTGAGTTCCTTATATATTCTGTATACAGCTATTCCTTACTGGATGAATAGGTTCCAATCATTTTCTTCTATTCTTTCAGAACTTCCTTCACTCTGTTGTTTCTTCTGTCTCACAGAAGATTTGCAGTTTGATCTAATACCATCTCTCTATTTTAATGTAGATGCTTGTGGTTGAAATCTATTTTGAAAAAAGAATTGTCCAGATCTCTGTCCTGAAATATTTCTCCTAAATTTTCTTGTGGGTGTCACAGAATTTCTGGACTGACACAGAGGTCTTTCATACATTTCGAGTTTATTTCACATTTTGTAATATGTGGGACCCTGCTTTCATTTTTCTGTATTTGAAATGACAGTTTGACAGCAGCATTCACTGAGACTGACTTTTCCAGTGTAAGCTTTATTCCTGTATGGCCAAAACGTAGCTGTCTGTAAATAACTGGATGTATTTATGGGTTTTCTACTCTGTTCCACTGGCTAATATTTCTGTTTTTATTCCAGTACTATGTTGTTTTAGTTACTCTAGCTTTGCTGTGTATTTTGAAGCTCAATATTATAATCTATCTTACATTTTGTTCCTGATTGCTTTATCTAGTCAAAGATAACTGTGTCTCCATAGAAATGACATATTTCTAAATTGTAAATAATGTTAAAGATATCTTTGTGAGAACTGTGTTGAAATTACTGTATGAATATTTTAATAATAGGTGTTTCAACCTTTGAACATGGGATGATGTAATAAGATTCTGTCTGTTCATCTCCCTTTCAATTACTTTAGCAATATATTTGTAGATTTATTGTACAAAGTTTTACTTATTGGTTAAAATTATTATTTTTATTTATTTTTAATTTTTCTAATGTAGCTAAGTGTATTTCCTCAATATATGTAAGTGCACCTTTGTCGTGAAGTGTCCAGGAGGATAGAAGAGAACATCCAGTCTCCTGGAACTAGAGTTAAAGATGGCTGCTAGTGGCCATGTGGGTGCTGAGATTAAAACCCGAGTCCCCTGCAAGAATACCTGTACTCTTAACCACTAAGCCGTCTCTCCACCCTCCCAAAGCATTATTAGATACTATTTCTGTAGCTATTGTGGAGGATTGCTTTCTCAACAAGTTCACATTTGGCAAATGGAAGTGTTCCTATTTTTTCTGCTTTTTCTTTTTTATTGATTTTGTATTCTCCAAACAGTATATTTTCCTGTCAATTGCAACATACAACATAATTTTATGGAGTTTGGCTACAACTTCCATTATATTCTTAAATAAGATAAAATTTCAATAGAGAGGCATTTTTTACTCTCTCTCTCTCTCTCTCTCTCTCTCTCTCAACATCCTTAATAGATGTGTATTAAAAATTCTTAATGATAGGCTAGCAAAATAAATCTAAGTACAGGTCAAAGAGATTTTAGGCTCTAATTAAGCAAATTTATTTCAACAATGCACAGAAAGTTCACCAGCAGGAAACAAACAGCCATGATGTATCACGTTGTTCAAATGAAGGAGAACCTCATATGGTTGTCTCAACAGTTTCAGGGACATCATTCCACGGTTAGTCTCTTGTAGAACTAGTTAGAAGGGTTCCTTCCCTTTTGGCTCTATGGGAGAGCTGGTTGCAAGTTGACAGACTTTGGGGAATTGACTGGATCACCATGAAATGGATCTAATCTTTCTGCTTTTGGTAATAGACATTCAAATTTGCAGTTTCTGTGCATCCATAAAAGCCATCCTTTCTTCTGAATGTCCAGTGATTTGACATTGTGTCAAAATATTCTGACACACACATGGTTTTCCTTCGGATGTTAATGGTGCTCATGCTCCTGGGCATTGTGTCTGTTTCCATCTCTCATTTACTTTATTTGGGTTTTTGTGTCATTTCAGTTAAAGATTTTCAAATACTATTTGATTTTTTTATTTAATCCCAACACTTAAATGTATCTCATATATTCTAATTTATTTCTGCCTAAGTCTATTTTTTCCCCACTATGAGAGTCTTGATAGTCTGCTAGACAAGAGTCTCTCTGTGTGATCTTTCCTCCTGCTGGGATGGTAACAGTGGGAGTCTTGGCAGAAACAGCCTACTGAATTGCAGAAATTTGTGTGGGTACGAGCTCAGCATGGAACTCTATAGCCTGGGTGGCATAGGCCTAATGTGACCTTTTTACTGTAAGGTCACATAGCAGTATGCCAACTCTGTAGGTCCTCCAACCAAGCTTAGGGCCTGAGGAAGGTGCAACCTTCCAGAGTTGCTGGCGTTGTGTAGATCTCACTATGCTACCTAGGGCTGTAGCCTTTGCTATAGTCCATGCTCCTGGCGTTGGCATTCATGCACATGTCCCTGTACTACCTGACTGTCCTTTAATTTCCAAGTGAATTCCTCCTGGGTTCATAACTGATCTCTGGAGATTAGAATAAATTATCCCTCTTCAGCTGTCTGGTCATTTTGTGTCTCTACATTTCTCTGGGCCTCTGCCACATTTTCCTCTAAGACTACAGCAATGCAACTATTGCTATTTCATTTTTCTATTTGTGTGTGTGTGTGTGTGTGTGTGTGTGTGTGTGTGTGTGTGTGTGAAGGGAAATATATTAGATACCTTGCACAGTGATTTTGCTGATGTGACCCTTTCAAGATTACTAGTATTTAATTCATTTAAAAAGAATTAATTGAATGCAAGCGAAAGAAAGCAACAAATTAAAGCAAGTGCCCATGTCACTGTGAGACTGAAGCAGAACCACAAGCTGGTGGTAACAAGGAGTGGCAGGTGTTCCTGAAATGCGCTGGACCCGACTGACTGTAGTAGTGACACGCAGAAACACTGGGCTTCATGACTGGACCCCAGCCTACTTCACCCACTCTCAACGCTTTTCTCTTCAGTGGTTCTCTAGTAGAGAAACCCCTGCAGTATTGATACTGCTGTGACAGTATTTGTAAAATCTGGAAATAACTTCAGTGGACTTGAGGTAGATTGCTTTCTATAAAATGCTGTTCCTCACTTAAACACCTCAAGAAGAATAACTAAACTTTTCTAAAAGTAAAGAACTAGTCTCCAGACTGCAGTTTAGAGACTGTGGTTCCTTGCCACTGCACTGTGCAGAAATTCCTTTAAATGTATCACTGCCCTAGACAAATTTCAAAACTCAAAGCACATGTTCTATTATTTCCATTTTTGTATTATAAAATTAAAAAAATTATAAGTAAAACTGTCATAAGTCAGGGCAAGTCTATATCAAGAACAAAGAAATTAATGACAGAGCAGACAGAGTTGAATAGAGGTTAGTGACCTTGACAATCTGATCAAAGAAAATAGCTATGTAAAAACATAGAAAAATAAATAGACGTATGCAAAATGTCATGTGTTCTGACCATAATAAAATCTCTCTATATAAAGAGAATCAATATTCAAGGTTATACAAAGTATAAGAATCACTATAATTCAGTAGATTCATTAATTCAATAGCCTATAACACAAATGTTATGCAGTATTTATAAACAATTAAGAAGAATGAAAAAGAGTGAGAAAATCACAATGATGAAGATATTGCAGCTTATTCAAGATCGGCACTGGACTTTATTTTGTGACAGAAGTAATTCAAAGTTCGAATTAATATTGTGCTGTTAGTAAACAAAATAAAGTAAAAAATTATACATCCTTAGGTTAAAATGCAAAGATCAAAAGTAACTGATGAAAGGGGATAAAGATGTAGAGTAAACAAAACACTGGTAGAAATGATGGAAGAAATTAGAAGAATGCATTCAACATTCACCAACTCCCACAGGGAAACTGAGTCAAAAAAAGATGGGTAAAGACATTCTAATAACAAACACACAAACATGAAAGGAAAAAGAAACTATAGTTGTGTATCAGTCCAAAAGCACTTAGCAAGCTGGGTCAGTGGGAACGTTTATGTCTGTCACACGGCTGAGCCCCTTGAGAGGAAACACACAAACAGGTACACATGAGATTCACTTGAACATTGCAAGGTGAGCTGCAAACTGTAGGGAGAAGGATGTCCTTAAATAAGATCATGAAAACACCAATCTTTTCTTTCATATGTTATAATTGGAACTGTGATTTCTTCATTTCATGCATGATTTTGAGTAAAAGACATTAAATGTGCATGAAAATTTGGGGGAAAAGCAGTCACTTTCATATTTATTAGTAAGACTAATAAGTAATCTAGAAATTAATAACTTGTAGAGATAACATTTGTACCCTAGATACTGGGCCTGACTTTAATGAAAGTCTGTCTTTTATCTCCCATATTGAAAACCAATTCTGCACTGAACCATTGTGTTGTGACTTGGTTCTTTGCTACTCATGAGGAGTTTTCAAATTTCAATTTGAAATTAAAATTTATATAAAAATTGATTTTTTTGTAAAAATAAAATCTGGCAGCAAATTTGATGTTTGATATTGATTTTAACCTATTTTCTTTGTATGAATCAATTGAAAGTTTTAGTGTTAAATAGAGTCACTGTAATGTGTATTATTCAGACAATTGTTATGAAATGCATTTCTAAAAGTCGATGGTCATAAATGGGAGTCCTTTTTCAACATCAGCATACATAAATTTCGAGTGACTATAGCCTCGGTTTTGGAGAGATGGCTTAAGAATTAATTATACTTGCTGCTCTTGTGGACTGGAATTCAGTTCCCTGCACCCTTCTCAGCTGGTTCACCATCAACTACCTTTTGCCCTAGCTCTAGAAAATTCAACATTCTTCAACCCTATGGGTACCCACATAGAATCCAAGTCCTCCAAAAACATATATGCATACAAATAGATAAAAATGTGAAAATCGTTTAAAAATGTACTGTATAATCAAATAAATCCATATAAACAAATTCTTGATAAAAGATGAGTGGTAGCTTTCCTTTTCTTTATTTTTTTATTTTTTTTCCTGTTTGAGACAATGTCTAAATAGCCCAGGCTGACCTTTTACCCGTGGCGAAGCTGCCTCTCTCACCTGGTTGCTGGAATTATAAGCTTATGCCCACATGCCTGGCTTAAATTGCTTACTTTATAATAGTCATTAGGCAATTTCTAGATCATTATACATACATACACACTAAGATTAAAGAGATGATACATTTTAATATATCTACAGTGAGTGCTCTTCACACTACAATGCTACTCAAACCTCTTGTTCTTCAAACTCCTGCTAGAAAAAAGAAGGAAACTACAAGGTCACTTCCTAAGAGGCACCAAAGAACCACAAACTCTACCTGGCAAAACCCCTCTGTTTCTGGAGATGTTTGCGGTAACAGGGAAAAAGTGATATGCTATAAAATAGAATAGAGGTAGCAGTATAATTTAAAAAAAATCACACTGATAAATACTGTGTGTTGCACACAATTCCTCCCACCCTTTCCCACTTCCCTCTTCTTTCCTGTCCCCACTTCCTGTTGTGTTTCCCTGAATAAAGTCACTCCTGCTTACATTTATTCTTTAAGTTTTAATTGAATTTTTGTGTATTTCATACAGATCATCTCAGTCAATCTTAATCATTTTTACACCTCCTTCCCCACTGGCACTCTCCCATAGACTCCTCCCAATGGGAATTCAAACATTCTGTCATTTGTGTTACACATGATTTATGGGACTATATAAATTTAGGAACCAGAGGTGACAGTAAACATACAGTATTTGCCTTTCAGATATGAGTTTAAATCGAGTAACATGATTTCCACATTCTACATTCATTTTCCCAGCACAGTGAAGTTAAAGGAAATGTTAAGTGCCTGAAAGATAGCATAGATTCGGCAATACATGCATGAGATGCTGAGAAGGCCCTTTTGTGTAAAACCATTAACAAAGGAGTAAGTCTTTCTCATTGTTTTTTAAGACATGATCTTGTTAAGTACCCCAGACTAGCATCAAACTTGCAGTCCTCCTATCTCCGGGCTGGAATTATAAGTATGAACCAATACATTTGGTTGAGTCTTTTCATGTATTTTTGATAAATTTCAATGTTACTGCCTAAATTTATTATTTATTGTATTTACATGTCTAGGGCTGAATATAGACACGTGTAGAAGTCAGAAGCCTAAATTTCAGGAGTTGATGCCTCCTTATAACATGGCGATGCCAGGGATCCTCTCTGACGATAGCAAAAGACATCTTTACTCTCTGCATCATCTTGACAGGCCCCCTTTCATTTCTATTTTTTTGTTACGGCATTTTTGGCAATTTTCTGCAATATAATTTGATGGTTCTTAGTTCCCCTCCTCTGTCCACATCTCCCCCACCACAGTCCAGCCCAATATAATGTAGTCAGTCACGTATGTGTGTGTTTGTGTGTGGAGTAATATGCGCTGTAGAATTCCATTTCCTGGTGCCTGATCATAGAATAGAAATTAGTTTAGCTCGAGGAAACACAGAATATCAAGACAGGGCGTGAGCCTCAAGGACAGGAGAAGGGAACTTAAAATGCCTAGTTTGAGGTATTTCTGGCTTGTCCGCAGTAGCTTCCATTTCCTAGCACATGAGATGTGTCTCCCTTTACCTACACCTCAGACATCAAATAAGGTCTGGTTGCACCCTATGCCCTCAGCTAACCAGCGATTCATTTTTTCCATACTTTTGGTCAGAGCCAGACACGCAATTCCACTTACAGAAGGAGCATATAGATGCCTTTAGACCTATTGAGAAAGTGTGGGGGAACCATCTAGTGGGGCGCCGTGTGCACAAATAACCCACCCGGCCCGCCCCCTTCTAGTCATGCTCTCCCCAGATCTGCTGAGCCTGCTCCTCACCAGAACGGGGTAACTCTTCCCCGGAAACATCCACCTTGCACTGAGCTAACTTTTACATCTTCAGCTGATGGAAAAAGGCAACCTAGTCTCTAGCAGAGCTTGAAAAGGTTTTTACATGCAATAACATCGTATTTATGCGCCTCCGCCCCAGCTACATGGAAGAAAAAAGTCAGGGATGAATAAGTAGAATCTGAGATGTAGGAAAGGACTTTCACTGTTTGCTTGAGGTGCACAGTGTGTTCTTTGACGAGCCAAATGAACACGTGTGAGCCTGTGCTGCCCTACTGGGATCAGGGCGCTCTATTAAGGATGTGCGTTGCTTTTTCAGGTTTTGTTAGCAGGCCCTGAAAGGAAAGAAAAAAGAGAGAGAAAGAAAAATTAAAAAGAAAATAAAATTCGATAGAGGTAATTCACAGCGGGCGAAATGCACACAGTTCCGTGGAGGTGGCAGAGGGTGTCAGCCTCCTCCTTCAGGGCTATCAAAAAAACAAAAGCGCTTCTTTGGATCATGTGGAGCAGCATGGAGTGAATCCCACAAAGAGAGAAAATAACACAAATTGTCCAGCTGGGATAAACTGTGGAGTTCCTGGATGTGAGTTTGCCTCTTCCTTCTGGTCAATTTAATGTGTTCCAGGTGGGGGTGAGTCGGTATATTTAGAGTAATCAAGTGTGTGTGAGGGTAAACTCCATAGATATGAATAAGATCTAAGGGATTCCAGCATGGGAATCCCAGAGTGGGCAAAGGGAATTGATGAAAAGGAAACTGTGCACCTTCAAACACATACAAAGGGTGCGTCACTCTTCTGGGTCTTTAAAACAAATAAGATGCTCTTCTGAATAAATTAAATAACACACCCCTTCCCCGAAGTGTGACATTTCAAAAGGTTGATATTTACTCCAAGTGGATTTTAATGTGCTATGATAAAGTGTCTCTCTGCCTACTTTTTATGTCCCGATACAAGGCAGTGCTGGCTTTCCCAATCAGGAAAGAATCTGTATTCCTCCTGGTTACCTTGACTAAAAATACATGTAGAGAGCAAGGTGGCTTAGTAAGGAAAGGGGCCTGTGTCCAAGCTTGACAACCTGAGTTCTATCCTCTGGAACCATATGGTAGGAGAGAACAAACACACTGTTTTTTTCACTTCTGCACATGGCATGGCTGGCATGTACACACACACACACACACACACACACACACACACAATGTAGCAAGAAAATTGATTTTTTAAAAAAAGACATGAAGATTAACTGTGATGTCAAAGGTGGCATTTCTATCAGGCCTAAGTTTTAGGAACTTGGGGTTTCTTAGCTTTTGTGACTTTAGGGAAAGCCACAGCAGACATGGCGACTGCTCCTTTGTATGGTGAAAAGGGAGTGTGTTACTGTTCATACATTCAGTCAGCACACTTGGTTCCAGATTTGGCATTCCAGGTTTTGCATGCCTCTAATACAAAATCAAGAAAGAATGTCATTAAAATTTTAAAAAAGTATTATGAAACCTATCAACCACCTGACATTTAATTTAAATCAGACCTGCCATTCATTTTTAATAACATTTATGAATCTGTGAGGCAGAAAAAAAAATCAATACACATTTTTAGAAAAACAAAATCAGCAGGAAGTTGAAGACCCTCAGCAATACTTGATTTTCTTCTAGAAAAACAGCAAAGGATGGTGTGGTGCTACTCTCCAGTTTTAAATGCCCCTACATTTCTTTCCTCTTCCTGGTCTGTGTTGTTAGGGAAACATTTTAACTAAAAAGCCACAGCCTTCAAAGCACTGTGCGCTCTGATACTCCAGAACTTGTCTCTTTTCTCAACCCCTTCAATTACTCTGAAAGTCAAAACAAATGTTATTAAACAGACTCTACTGCTTTGGTTTTCCCAAGACTAAAGGAATCAAGGAAGGGAGATACCTCAGAGTTCAGAGAAGGAGCACAGGCTGGAGGAGAGGAGAGCCTCCGAAGGTAGAGGGAAAGCCCTGAGAGAAAGGGGAGTGCTGAGCAGAGACGTTCATCCAAGGCCTGACTGGGATGTGCTCCATCCCAGAATCTGTAAGAAGAGAACATTCACCTTTCATGACGGCTGATTTCAACAACTGCAGAAATGTATTCATGAAGAACATAGGAAAGTTTACTATTAATATTAGAATGGAGACATGCTAGGAAAGTTTGAAGTTCCAATTGTATCAATTATCAAGAGATCAGAAGGCTGGAACCCAGGGAGTGACCTGGTCTGCTACATGTGGTGAGCATTCACAGCACAGTGCATGCAACAATAAGCCTTACACAAAGTGCATTCTAACCCAGAGCCTACAGGTGCATTCGCCACTCCAATATCAGGGCTCCATTCTCTAGCTTAGGAGTTCTCAGACAGAACTCTCTTTCACAGAGCAGTTACCACTATGTTGGGAGCACCTGTCCTGTACATGGGGTACCTAAAAGCGTGTCTGGCTGTCATGCACTAAATGCCAATAGCTTCCTGTCATCATGAAGACAATGTCTACACTTATGGGCTAATACACTCTGAAGCAAAAGAGCTGCCCATTGAGAATCACTACTCAAAACCCCAGAACTATTGAACCACTTCTGAACTAATTATTTTATTTACTAAACTGGAGGACAGGGTTGTGAGCATGAGCTCTCCCTGCTTGGTTTCCTGTGAATTCCTGCTTTCTCTAGTATGCTACTTATCCCTTAAATGCAAAACAAACGTAAGTCACAGCGAAACTTGATGTCCTAAAACATTGACACTTATCTTGTACACACTTAAAACACCTTAAGCTCATATCTAAGTTATATTCCAAAATAATCATTTCTGTAAGCACACATTTCTGCAAGGTCTTACATAGTATTTAAAGCTTAGATTTTGTCTAGTTCTTTATCTTCCAATCACATTGTCAGTTACAAAATGTAATTAATGTCATGCATGATAAGAACCTCATGAAGGAACAGAAAGTACTCAGGTGTGTTACACACTCTTCTATGCATCCTGTATTTGTTTGCTCATGTTTCCTCATCTGGACTTCACAGTACCATTGTAAACTGAGGACTATTCCTGTTATTATTTTACAGATGAAGGAACTGAGACCCAAAGAGTCTCAGTGGTTTGTCCAAAGTGACACTGGTTGAACAGCAATTGATTTCAGTTCAGTCAATCTTATGCAACATTGGATCTATATTCTAAAACACTATCTAGTATCAATCTCCAAGGGAATGAATATTTATGAGATTAAGATGGCTAGACCATTGATTTTCATAATGGGAAGATGATTTTCTCTTGCCTTCTATGATAAATGGGGGCACAGCACTGCCCACAGACATCTGGTCTAACATCAGCGAGTTAACAGATAAAGCCCAGTCTTGGTGATCTCACCAATGAATCCACAGTTAGGCATCTGATGGAGTGTAGGCTGAGGGTTGGTTACAATTAAAGATGAGAAAGAAGCAAAGATTGATCTCCCAAAATGGAAGGAGATTGGAAGAATTACCTACATTTAGTAAGAACGCCTTCTTTTATTGGAGACATGCAAAGAAAATAGTTTTAATCTTTTTGTTGGATTCAAATTTCAGTTGTGGACTCAGTATGAGACAGAGTTATGCATTAGTAGGTCTACATACCTCTGCAACATTTTATTTCTACAGTAAAATGTAAGGGATCTCAAATTTACTACCTAAATTACTTATTTTCATTAGACTTAAAGCTTAGCACTTGTAATGAGTAAGTCAAATGTGACAAGACTCTCTTTCAACAAGGAAAATAAAATATTTTATAGAGGCTTAGAAATTCATTGATATTCTTACACTATTCAAAGATTATCTCTGTGGATAATTACACAAAGAACCACAAAGCTCTCAGGACATGTTGGTATCTGTGTAAAAAGAACCTTGAAACTCTCAGTAGGTCTCACAAATTCCTAAGTTCCTGGGACTATCAATCCATGATCACCCCTCTGGTGCCTTACTTTGCCAATAACATGATGTGTGAGTATCAATGGAATCGTGCTAAAATGTGGATGAATTTGTAAGTTGCTGGCAGATGAGGCAAAATATCAAAATTAAGTTTTTATTGTGTCCATTGGAGAAAAAGTCCTGTTCTTTTTATTCTGGTGAGGTTAAGCCAAGCAAACCAAGAATGTAAACATGTTTCCAGATTGATATATGCATCCACCCACTTGCTAATGAATAACACCTACTTACTGTGCTGCTGTTGTCTTAACATTATCCTAATATCTCATCAGTTAATGAAGTGTAATGCATAAATACACCAACTGAAGATAAAAGAACACTATATTTATTAATTTTATATTGAATTTGGAACAGATAACTCTTCATCTCTTGAATCAGTAAGTTAAGTCTTTAGTTATTTTTCACCATGTACTCGTTGATGTGTATCTTAACAATCTTCCACCCGCTCACTTAGTGTAAATAATCTTTCCACGTTGAGGTCTCCCCTCTGCTAAATCTTCAGATTTCTCTATGACTAGTTAATGGCTGGAATAGGAATGAAGATCACCTCCCTTTATAATGTGATGTACACATTCTACAGTTCAAATCTCAGTCACATGGGAATTCCAAACTGCAAGGAGACCTAGTACATAGTTTAGTGTGAGATCTGGGAAAAAAGAGTGGTAAATTTACAACATTATCATTAATAAGTAATATGAGACACTAGTTTCTTGTTTAGTAGATTCTTGATATATATATATATATATATATATATAAATGATCTGCACATATATGCCTAAAAAATGAGTGTTTAAAATGCCTTCAGATTTATTTCATGTGTGCATCAGGGAAGGTGTATGCATATATATATAGGTGTATGCATATAGAAGTGTATGCATGCATATGCATATATATGTATTACGTGTGTGTGTGCACACATGCACAGGTGCTCATGACTGCATACAAATGACAGTCTCTGATATTGAGTCTTCTTCTCTATTAGTCTTTGCCTAATTCCCTTTAGACCATCATATTTCGGATATTTCTTCTGCTCTGCCATGCATCATGCAAGACATGAACGTTCACTTTTTGTTGCTTTCTAAAAAATATATATATTGTTTTATTTCTTCTTTATGTATATTCCATGTGTATGAATGTATTGCCTATGTGTATACAAGTGGCACCACATTCCTGCAATGCCCACACAGGTCAGAATAGGGCATCAGATTCCCTGGAATTGGAGTTATGGACAGTTGTTAGCCACCATGTGGGTGCTGGGAACTGAACCCCAGTTTGAGTTCTCTGCCATAGAATGCAGTGCTCCTAACCACTAAGCCATCTCTCCAGCCCCTTGGGTTGCTTTTTATGTGGGTGCTGGACCCAAACTCATGTCCTCCTGATTTCTCTCTCACCAAGTGTTCTCACCCACTCCTCTGTCTGTCCAGCCTTGCAGTTCTCATCATGACAGCCAGTTTGTTCTCAGTGTTGAAACTTATGCCGTCATCTGGTTCTACTCAGCGCTTCCGGTATGTATCTTTCTCTGTGCTCCTGGCTCTGTCTTTGCCTTTCTGCTTTTCCTATGCATTGGTGCTTGAAATTATTACTTAGTTAATCAAGTGATCTCTCATCTCACTTTTCCTAAGTATAAAGAAATTTTTGGAAGTATAAAATCTGAAAAAAAGATGGACTTCTGAGCATGGAAAGGCTAAAGATACTGCTAGGCATTAAGAATCGATAGAGCACAAGACTCTTGATCCACTTGGTATCTGATCTTACCATCCCTCTGGGGATCAGTATGTTCTGTTTCTACAGAGCAGTTGCTCAAATCTGTCAGCACACATGGCTTTACTAATTTAACACTGAAGTGTAGCATCTCTGCATTTTAATGATAAAACTCCCCTTGGTAAGGAAGTCCAACTCTATCATTGCAATGTTCTAAAAAATGGTCAGGTTGGAAAAGAGTCACTTCCTAGGGACTGAGATACTAGAATATGTGGGACAGAAGTGGTCAAGAGGGAAATAGAGATTGGAAAGAGCGAAGCAGTGTTTTCAGAAACAGAGGCATGTGAGGTGAAAGAATGCATACACTTCTACAGAAAGTCAGAGAATTTCTCAGTACAAGCCTCCTTGGAGGTGATGCTCTCCAAATCTTCCTGGAAACTGTGGCTAGACTAATGTGAGGGCTTTATTTCCTCATTTCTTCATCCTTTCCTTCTTCCTATCATGATTTATTAATAACTTGATGTTTTCCTTCTAAAGTATCTTTTAATATTCTTAAATAGCTTTTAAGCTTCCTAAATAGAATATATTAGTACTTTTAAATATCGTTTTTATCATGCTAAACATTATTACCAAAGACTGCATTTTCACTTGACCACATCTCCCATCAAAATATGAACCTTATGTGAGAACTTTAAAAGATTATTTACCATGATCATAATAAAAGTATTTTTGAACAGATTATACACACATATAATTTATTTACATTAATTTAATGCACTTGTATGTGAAGTCTTGATTATTACATAGCTATATAGACATATCTATATGTGCAGATGCATGCACGCAGATATAAAATTGAAACAGAATTAGCGTTTTCTTGTGTGTAATGCATTCTGTATTTAAAATATTTCATATGTGAATGCTGATCACAAATGACTGAATTTATTTCTTAATATTCTGCTCTCTATCATCTTAGTGTATTAACTGAGCTGGCTCACTGGTTAGGGCCACATCCTGCGTCAGCGGCTAAGCACGCAGATCTGGAATGCCCTTGCATTTTCTCCTTACAGAGCAAATATGTAAACGTGAAATGAACTGAGCTAGGAAAAGCCTGAGCACTCCATCTTCAAGGACTTGGTTTATATTCTATCCATAAACACTTAGTGAATACGAACAGATAATTCTAGAGCCAAAAGTTCTGTGAACCCTAGTGTACTCATCTGTAAAACAGGAGCAAAAATGATGCTAGGTCCTTTCCCTGAACAAGATTCCTGTCAGAAAATCCCAAACATACTGATGGACATAAAATGGAAGCAAACAGTACATAGAATGATGTCTGCTCCACGCAACTTCTGGTAAAGACTGGTTCGTTTTATTCTTCCAGGAGAGTCTTCAATGTAAGCTATCATACTTGGGACATGAGAATCAGAAGATTTAACTAGACACCCACAGTGCGCGTGGGCATCGGGGCAGAGCAACTGGCAGAGTGATGAACAAGTCAGGCCACTTGAATACTGGAAAAGCCATTGTCATTTGTTGCTTAAATTTTCATGCTTCCCCTCTGTATGCAAACTACTTTCAAAAGCAGCAGGCTAGACAGCGAAGCCATAATCATGATATGGTCAAGGGACACTGGATTTCAGTGATTTTATTGTCTCCTGGCAACACTGTTAAGGGTGTGGCTGTCAGCATCTCTGTCTCACTGGGCAGTTCGGGCATATGCTAATTTCCATACCTGGTTGTTTTAGCTTTCTGTGAGCTCGTATATGAAGTAATGGGCAAATGTGCCATCATAGTCACCTCTCATTTGTCCCCCTCCTCCTCAGCTCTGCCCTGTGCCCCACTTCTTACCACATGAACTAAATCACCGTCTATCTCTGACCTTCCTTAAGACACCCGAGTACCACTTTTTAATTTCATTTCCTTTACACACACACACACACATACATGCACACACACACACACACAGTATATACATATATATTCACATATATACTTTTAGACCTATGTTTTGAATTTAAGAGAAAATGTGACATTTCTCCTGCATCTGGATCATTTTTCTAGGATAATGATTTCTAGTCCCATTCATTTTCTAGAAAATACATGATGTCATTTTTTTAACTGCATAAAATTCTATTGTGCATAAGGGATATCTCAGTTGGCTCCGTTTTCTGACTATTTGCATGTTTCAGCTGGAAACAAGAATATGCAGGTACCTCCATGATAATATTGACTTAACAGCTTTGTGGGAATATACCCGAAAGTGACGTAGTTGGTTCATGTGGTAGCTCTGTTTTTAATTATTAGTGAAATCTCTATACCAATTCCATACTGACTAGAGCCACTTAGATTCCCACCAGCCACGAACAAGGTCCTTCTATGCCCACATTTTCATCAGCATATTTTCTCACCCGTTTTCTTCAGAAAAGCCATTCTGACTGGAGGGAGGTAGAATCTCAAGGGAATTTTATATCCTATTTCTCTTTTACTAAAGAGATTGAACACTATTTTTGAGTATTAATTGTGCACTTTTGCTTTTTTTTTTTATTTTGAAAACTGTCCAGATTATCGGCCCATTTATTGATTGAATGATTTGAGGTCTGGGTTGTTTAATTTTTTTCAATACTTCATATATCCTAATCATTAACCCCCAGTTTCATATTTAGATAGAAAATATTTTTTTTCCATTCTGTAGGCTCTGGTGTTTGTTTCTTTTGTTGTGCAGAAGCCATGTAATATTGTTCAATCCCATTTGTCAATATTTAAGAAGAAATCCTGCATCACTGCGGTCTGTCTAATGATCCCTGTCTATGTCTGTATATAGAGTATTTTACTTGTGGCTTCCACTGGCAGTTTCAAACAATAACATTTTTCATTACAGTATTTGATCCATTTGGTTTTGTTTTTGCATGGAGTGAGAGGTATGAATCTAGCATCATTTTCTCTACATGTGGAAACTCAGTTTCTCAAAACTGTCTGATAAAGAGGTTTTCATTTCCTTTCTCCAATATACACTTTGAAATTAAAACCTAAATCAAAGTCTGTTTTTTACCTTCTCTGAATCTTATGCTCAGGGTGAGCTACCACTGCCATCATAGCCGTCTAAACCATCCTAATTTTTAGCTGACAAACTGACATCAGTCACACCTAAAGTGTGGCTACCATTCTACAATAAACTAGGAATTTTTGCATTATAGCTTATAGTTAACCATATTTTTCTAGAGCTGTCTAATAAAGAAGTAATGACTATTCAAATCTTGAGGAAAGGTGCTTAGAGATGGCTCAGAACTTCAGAGCACTGAATGCTCTTCCAAAGAAAGTGGGTTCAGTCACCAACACCTGCATGGTGGCTAACAACCATCTTTCACTCCAGTTCTAGGAGATCTATCTCCCTCTCCTGGGCCCACAGCCATTGCACACATATGGTGTATTTAAATACATGTAGGCAAAACACCCATATAAATAAAACAAAAATAAATTAATTTTTAAAAGAGAAGTAAATCTAAAGTAAAATTAATACTTCAGTTTATGAAGTATTATCCCTAGTCACATTTCATATGCTCGATATGCATATACAGCTACTGTAAGAAACTGTAAGGCTTTTTAGGAATGTGCTCACAGAGCAATTTGAGTCATAAATACCCAACAATATTCTTAAGTCAGCGAGTCAAGGTAATCTTCTTTGTTTCTATTTCATTTCTTCCCAGTTTTCTCAGGTAATATTTACAAAACTTAGTTTCTTGAAACTGGAAAAATCTTCCATTATTCATTTAAATCTATATTTATGACTAAAACATATATTGTTAGAGATACAGTAATTCTCAAAAATTCAATATTTGAAGTTGATAAATTTTATTTAATTCCAATTGGCTTGTAATGGCCCAGTGTCAATGTCCCCAAAGCATAATTAATGCACATGAAAATATCATCAGTGTGTGAACACTCAGTCAGTCTGAGCATCATGTGTTCTGATTTTTTTTCAAAGGAGCTCTGAGTAGCAAGGAACAGACATTGAGGCAGATACACAGAATCCTGAAAGAGATCCTTGGGTTATCCTGAATTGTAGAGTTGCTACTGGAATCTGCACATAGTGCCTTTCATTGCCTATGTTCTCTACTGTGCCCACAATACCATGTGGCTCACAAAAGAAACCTGGGCTGGGGAGTTCTCAGCGAGCAAATGTGAATGCTATCCAAGCCTGAGGACCTGAGTTCAAATCTCTAGAACCCACATAAAAAATAAACAGATACACAGGGTGAATACGTCTAATCCTGGTGCTTCTACTGGAAGATGGGATGTAGAGATAGGATAGCTCCAGAAGCTCACAGGCCATTTAACCAGGCCTATGGCAGAAAAACATCAAGAGATGCCATTTCAGATACATGAGTTTATCCTCCTAATTCTCCATGCATGTCGTGGCACACAGGTCCATAGTCACACATAAGCAGATGAACACACACACACACACACACACACACACACACACACACACACACAGCCTATATACTCACATACCCCAAAGAAACTTCAAACATACTTTTGAATAAATAAAGAGAAGCCATTTTAAGAATACATTTCATACAATTGTGCATTTCTTGGACATGTCATATATGGAAAACTAAGCTGAACAGAGCAGTCCAAAATCAAATTCCATTCTGTTCTACAATCCCTATAACACCGTTTTAATGAGATTTTATTTGAAGCAAAATTTTCTCACATAAAAGCTTCAGTAAATCTTGGATGTGTTAGTGATAGTCTGGTATTCTTTATAGATGTAATATGTGAACTAAACTCTGAATTGACACAGCAGGACTAAAATTGCACATGAATTCCTCAGGGTTTCTTACCCATCACACTTCACATACCCGATTCCAAAGAAGCACTATTGGATTTATGCCAATGTGAACCCCAGATGTTCAAGAATGCTTACTTTTCTCTGAAAAATTAAAAGACAAACTTCTTGTTCTGGCAGAGGAAACAGTTGGCATGCAGCCTCCTGAAGAGCTATGAGGAAAACAGGAGAGAGCATGTGATGCTGAGATTTCACTTCATTATTCAGCCCCACTCCTGTGGAGGCTTTACAAACATTAACTAATGTTCAAAAACACTCCTGGGAGGTAGTTCACCATTGATGCCTTTTCCTCACTATGGAAACTGGGACAATAGGGAAATTACAATTACATAGATAAATTCATCTAAATAGATATCAGCCACAAATCACCAGAAACCATCTTTCAAATTATTTTGTATGGCTTAAATGCTTTTAGTGAATTTTTGCGAATTTCATACAACATAATATAATATGATTATAATTAGACCCCTTGCCTATCTGCACCCCTGTCATAGTGCTCCCTTTGTGTATTTTAAATTCTCTGTCACATATATCAAAGAATATAAGGTCAAGTTTGTGTCAACCCATATCCTTCAATGAGCATTCATCCACAGAAGCCTGGTTAACCTATCAGGTGTCATGCCCTTAAAAGAACAGAAAGAAAGCTAAACTTCCAGTCCAAACAAAACTCTCTGTCTCCCACTAATTACCATTACCAATACTTCTTCAAGTAAGGTTGAGGCTTCCTACCTACGTCCACGCTTCTATGCTGGAATTTGGTCAAGGTTGTGTTCCCATGGGTCTTGTGCATGCTGCTTCCATCGCTAGAAGTTCATAGGAGAAACTTCCCCACTTTCTGGATATTCTGTTTCCTTATGGTAACCAAGCATGACTGGTTCTTACAGTCCCTCCACTCTTCCCCAATGAGCCTTGGGAGGCAGAGGTTTGATACAGGAGTCCTATTCAGGAGTATTTCTCTGTAATTCTACACCTCCATAACAGTGCTTTCTCTTGGGCTCTTTATTCTCTTTACTATCATGGTTTCTTTCCATGTTCCTGGGTCCTGATGTTACCTTAGGATATAGACTCATGTCTAAGGATATAGAGCTAAGATCCACAAATGAGAGAGAACATAGGTTGCTTGTTTTTCTGAGATTGTGTTATATCATTTAGTGTAGTGGTTTCTGGTTCCATCCATTTATCTTCAAATTCCATGATTCATTTTTCTTTATAGCTGAGATCTCCATTGGACAAAATACCATATTTTCATTATGTATTCATCTGTTTTGAGACATGTAGTTTGTTTCCATTTCATAGCTATTGTGGAAAGAGCAGTAGCAGTCGTGGCTGAGACAGTATCCTTTAGCAGAGTGCTGAGTCTTTGGGTAAATGCCAAGGAGTGGTATAACTGGATCACAGGGTAGATTTAATGTTAGTTTTTAAGTGTTCTTCACACTGATTTCTACAGTGTTTGCTCCAGTTTGCAACCACAGCAGCCATCATTACACTATCTGGCATAAACAAAACAAAATGTACAGTGGCCAAATGATTTTTATGTGAAGAAATCATTAATTTAATTTTTCATGACTCATAACTTAATATATTCAGTTATACTACTAAGGAAATTATATTGAAAGACATATATATATATATGCATATATATGTGTATGTTTCTATGTGTTTGTGTCAATGTATGTTCCTATTTATGCATGTATTCTTATGTGTATGCCTATGTATATATGTCTGTGTGCATATGTGCTTGTGTGTGTCTGTGTGTGTCTGTGCATGTTTATGTTTGTGTATGTGTGTGCATGTGTGTGGACATGCACACCTGTGTACTGTGTTTATAATTCCTCTTTCTTTGGAGGAAGCTCATGCTGTAACCCAAGAATTTTAATTTTGGTATAATATCTTGTGAAAGTGTTGGCATTGTTGGAATAAAACAAAACAAAAGCCCACACCTTATGTTTAAGTTCTGGCTGGTTAAAGTTAGAAGATTTAGATCCCAGGTCACTTAGCTTAAGTTTACCATGTTATAACATACTATTAAAACGTGCCTGCAATAAAATAAGAATGATCAAAAGCATGCTACCTTATGATAGTTTTTCATTTATGATACTTCAATTAATGCTTCTAAGTACAAATTGTTCTTGTTTCTAATTACTTGTAATTGAGTATATTCCAGATTTGATCTTGTGTAGGAGCATCACTGACATTCTTGTCATATTTCTAATTTTCTAAAATTGCCAAGTTACCCTCCTCCTCTCTGCACCTTACAGTCTACTTTAAAGTACTTTCTTCAAGACTGAGTCCAAACATTTCTTTATATAAATATTTCCCCATTTTAAAGGTAAACATTTATAACCCAGTGACTGTTTTAACAGATCTTTTAGAGCTCTTTTATTTCACCTTTAGAGAATGGCTGCAGTGAGAATACAGCAAATACTAATAACTATGGTGGACTTTACAGGTGCCTGAATCAACAGTAGGCAGCAAAATGGACTCGCAAGGCTGCATCATAAGGATGCAGCAATAGCATCTTCACTCACACTCTATGGACCTGCTCTGACTTTCACAGGATGACATCAGCTGAGATGCATTTCTGAAGGCATATACCTACCTTCCATAGTACAGTAACGCATACACATTTACAAAAGGAAAAAGAAGCACGTTACCAAGCGGTGTACTAGGTGACAATGTAGCATGATTCTAAACCTAAAACTTTGTTATTATCTGTCAGCATTGTGGTTTATTTTGACGTCTGTAATGTACTTTGAAATGCAGAATGAGCAACTCAACTTTCCTGTTTAACTGGAATTCTTTCAATAGGTCACAGCAGTCAAAGAAATAATTACTGGGGAATCCAGTTTATCTGATTGTGAAATTTGGATTTGTGAGTCAATAGCCTTTTTTTATTCTAGTCAAACTGTTCAAATGTTAGGTTAAAATATTTTATTGTTTTTTTAATTTTATGTGTATGAGTGAATTATTTGCATGAATATTGGTGCACTTGTGTCATGAAATGCCCACAGAGGTCAGAAGAGAGTGTTGGATTCACTAGGAATTGGAGTTCTGGATAGCTGTAAGCTATCATGTAAGTGCTGGGAACCAAACCCAGGTCCTTTGCAAGAGCATCCAGTGCTCTTAACTGTCAGCCATCTCTCCAGTCCCATTAAAGATGAGGTATTTTTAACATGTTAAGCTGGAAAACAAATATTATAATTCTATCTTACAACTGTGCTGCTATGAATCAGTACTCATCATGGGAATAGGTACTCATGTGCACGACTCATCGTCATGTCTTGATATCTATAGTAGATCGTTTCCTTCTCCCCATGGATTTGCTCAGCTTCAGTGAGGAATTGTGTTATGTAGCTTCATTGTCCTATCAAATATCTCGGATTAGTTCAACTCATTTTCACATACAACTATTTCTAAAACTAGCAACCAACTTATAGAACCCTGATTCTTCCAAGGAAACTCTCAATCTTGTATTCTAATGAAGGAATGACACAGGAACCTATCCTCAGCAGAGTCAAAGTCTAATCAATCCACTGACCAATTATCAAAACTTAGGCAAATTTAAATCCTGAGTCTTTGATATGGACTTTATATCCACACTGCTGCTCTCTTGAGAAAGCAAGTCACTAAGAATAAAGCTATTTTCCTGTTTGTTTTTCATATTTTAACTCTGTAACAAATATATAGCATCATACTGAAAGAATTACCTGTAATTTCATTTTCATTATAGGTAATGTGCCCTTGTATCTCAGTCTATGGCTACATATATTATATTGAATAATCTGTACAGACTTAATGATAAGGAAGCACAGGGTTATTCATTGTACCACATCACCTATATACCCCTATCAGAAAATGAAAATTTTAGCTGGGCACATGCTACACAGAAAGACAAAAATATTTACTGATCATCTGCTCTGGTCTTATGTGAAAGTCACAAGAGATTCTACTCTTTATTTTTTAGTTGTCATGTGGAACTGTCAAATAGCTTCCTTAACAGGCCATATGAATGTAAATAATTGAACATAAAACAAAATTCTTAAATTGGATTCTTCAAACATTTGATGGTGTTGGTTGATGATTTTGTCTGCAACTGAGAAACATGAGCTCCGACACAAAGGCAATCAATTATTTTCTTAACTGAATAATAATATTCTGTATACTTAGAATTTTCCCAAAGCCTATCAGTTATTCTTAACATGCTTTTTCAAAACAGATAGAACGTTTTGTGTCTATAACTCAGAGAAAAAAACCTAATGGGAGACATTGGGTTCATAATAGGGGGTATTGGAGAGATTTAAGAGAGCTTCATAATCATATTGTACACAGCATACACAACAACTCAATGGACAGTGAAGTATTACCATCCAACAGTTGAGTAAAGGAGATGCTCACAGCCTTGCCTGTGGTCTGAGTTAGTAGAGAGAAGTTAGAGATGAGACAAAGATATCTGACCCTCTATACTTACAGTTTCTATATTCTTTAAAAGCAGCTACCTTCCACACAGTAAGTTTAATTTTATAGAGGTTGAAATAATTTTTAAATATGAATTTTTTAATATATCTAGGCTTTTGAATTATCAATGTGGCTCTCCCTCTAGTTTATGGAACACATATTGTGTTCATAGATAGTTTAAACCTTCCAATATTAACTGATATACATAATCCAAAATGAATAATTCATCTACCCAACCAAAATATTAGAGATGTTTAATAATGTATTAAAATAATGACTTCTGAGGCTAAAAAAAGTGAATTAGACCTCAGTCCCTGCATTCAATCATTTCTTTGTCATTAACATGTTATATTTAAAAGTGTAAATAGCCAAAAATTGTGTTCATGTGTGACATATTATCTCAAAACAATAAATTTATACTACTGTATAAACTGTAGAAAATCTTGAAAATAGATCCAAATCAATCAATGTGTCATGCTTATAACTTCCTTTTATGCAAAGGAACATTCAAGTAAGTTCACTGCAAGTACAGATTGATTTCAAATAGCCAGTACATTAATTTTGTCATCTATTTTTAATTGAGAAAAAAAATCACAATATTCCTCTAAAATATAGATCTCAGGTCTCTCACATAATACTGAAAGTGTTAAGTTTTACCTTATAGATCAATTTAGTTAGCCACAGGAAATAGCTTTAACTCAAAGAATGTTTTATGTGATGATACATAAACACTAAAGTTGTATTTCTTGAAATTAGATATTTTGTGTTTGTGGGAAGAATTCATTCACTTCAGTTCTAGGCTATAAAGGAGAGAAGGTCACAACAGGAATGGCTTGAATTCTCATAATCCCTAAGAGGAGTCATTGTGAAAGATATTGGATAAGATATATTTCTAAAGAACCAACACACTTTTACAAGTTAGAGGAGTCACCTAATGAAGTTTGAGCCCCTCATGCATTTAATGGTTTGAAGTGCTATGCTCTGTTGTCTTCCTTATGGCTCATATTAACTTTGTTAGAATTATTTACTGGCTTTGTGTTTGATTTTAAGCACTAGAGCTTCGACTCTTTATTACATGCACAAAAGCATCCAGTTTCAGGGGATTATACAAGAACGATAGCAGCAAATCATTTGCAAAACAGAAATATTGCATATTGTCCAAAAAAATGTGAGTCTCTAGTACCATTCATGGACCTTTGTGCTGAATGCCAAGAATTACCATAAGAAAGTTTTAATTCTCCCTCTTACCTACAAATAAATACCTTTTCTTTGCTGATTGAAGGATTTAGCTAGTATACAAAAAAACTTAGGCAAATTTCCCAGACTTTTAAAACATGTATTTCTCCCATTAAAGTACTGGTATTTTGTCCCTCTGAAGTCAGTGACTGTTATTATCTTATTCTGGTATTTCAGATGAGAAGAGAGAAACAGATAAAACTCAAGTGACATGTTCATTACCGTAAAGGAAATTAATGACAGCTCTGGGATCAAACTCAGGAACCCCTGGCTCACTCACAAATGGTTTGAATATTTGTATAGAATAAAAACATGACCCAGTGATCTGACTGTAAAAATTTAACAGGGTCTCTTATCAGGACACCTGAAATCTCTTTCACTTGCATGCAAGAAATAGCAATGACAGCCTGCACTTCTATTTTTTATTCTTTTTGAAATTCCAGAAAATGACAATTACTCTGGTGTGCTAGTGTTTAAATCCTAAGTGGACACATTTCCAAACTGTGAGGGCTTCAAAAGCTAACTCACACATGACATATTGCTGTGAAAGCTTCAAGGGAGTTCGGGACTTGGATTGGACTGGGGAAAAAATTCTCTCACAGTCCATCTGCTATAAACATTTCATGTGAAGTTTTTCTCTATGTTTCCTTCCACAGAGAAGAATGTACTTTAAAAACAAATTAGGATTTGAATTTTAGTGGACGTGTATTTGGGCAATTTGGGGAAAGAAAATGGAAGCAGCTTTGTGAACCCAGAATGAGTTAATTAAGATGCCTAGTGATAACTATGCACTCTTTTTATGGTTGTGGTTGATTCTGTTCACCCTACGTAAATATGCTATTCATTCATGAGACAATAATATACTGTACAGATTAGTAGCTCAAACATTAGAGTCTCTACAATTTTATCTCCTTAAACTAAAATTGTCTGAAGCTGAACTGAGTATGATAGAAAGAGTCCTATCCAATCAGAGAAAATTCAAGATCAGGGAACAAGGATAATTTTGGTCCAATAATTTGATGGATCTTCCCCTTATTTACACACACAAACACACACACACACTCTTGGCATGCATCAGTGGGGCTGGAGAGAAGGCCCAGCAGTTAAAAGTTCTTGCTTCTCTTCCAGAGGGCTATTCATTTCACAGATACCGCAGCTGCTCTAACTCCTGTGCCAGGGGATCTCATCCCCTCTTCTGGCCTCCATGGGTTCCTGAACACACATGGCTCACACTCAAAAAGGCAGAAAGATAACTCAGCAAAGAAGTGGCAGTGTTAGTCTTCATTCAGGTAACCTGAAATGTGCACCATTATTGATTAAATTTAATACTGAAAAGTGAGCGCATAATGCAAAGATTGAGAGGAGAGGATGGATGGGAATTGATAAGGAAGAATGTCTTACATCATTATTTCCAAATTCTATGAAGTCCATATTCCCATGTCCACCCTCACATTAGCTATGGTAGTAGGATGACTACACTGGAAGGACCCTTTGATAGTGCTGACGATAACACAGAATTCAATGTGTGGATAAAAAAGAATTTCAGTGTACAAGAGTATGTCACTATTGCACACCCATATGATCTCTCACAGAATATGGAGAGCTAAACACCAGGCTCACCTATCTTCCTGAAATCCCTGTGTGTGACACAACCTGTGTGTGACACAACCTGTGTGTGACACAACCTTCCCTTAATTGCTTATTTGCTGCACATACAGAAAACTCTCCAGTACACATAAATATGTGTGTTTGGTTTAGACTAGTACCCCCTTGAATTTTACTTTCTTCCACATTAGCATTAAAATATTTATTCCCTTAATGTTCAAAGAAACATTCTCAGAGCAATTTCTCGACTGTCTGTGGGTGAGTTACCCTGCCTACGTGGTAGCTTTGTTGGAGTGTTTTCTTCTTAGCTATAGCTAAGTATAGAAGGAACATTAAAAAGTATTATTTATCAGATATCCATTATGTGCACGGTGCTAAAATATATAAAATATTCATTGGGTTATTTTAGATATTCATAATAAAAAATCAGGGTCAAGCTCCAATAAACATCTGGTGTATGTGTCCTCTCACAGAGACACAAAACTTCTAGTACGAGAATTGAGGGAAATGCACCACCAATTGCCAATTGCCAATGCGACTATTTATCTGTAATCCCAAAGGATATCCATGTCTATACTTTTTACAGTAATACTTGCATTAAACTTCTTTTCCTTGTTCCTTTATCAGACAATTATACACATGCTTTGTCTTCTGGCAAGGTGAGTAAAAATTAAATATTCATTTAAATAATCTCTGTGCTTATGTTCAACAATTCACATCTAAAATATTATTAATATGTTAAATTATTAACTATAAATCACAAGACAAAACTTTCAGCTTGTAAAAGTCACCAAGTTAAGACATGGAAATCTAAGTGTTATTTAGCTTTGTATTATATGAATTAAAACTTTTAAAGGTATGGAGAGCTAATTCACATAAATTTTTTAAATATAGGAATAGACAATGATTTCATTACATGAGCAAAAACTAGCATTAATTTATTACAATAAAACAATTTTCTAGTAATGCAATCAAATACCTAAGTTACAGTTTTTACTAATAAGGAGACTTATTATTCTTGAAATTTAAATAGCCATTGGACATTTTTTTCCCTCAGTTTTATTCTTGTGTGCCCAAGTGCCCATATTTACAAGGGGTGAACACATATACAGATCATAATGATATTAAAATAGCTGACAATGAGGACTATGCCCTGGATGGTCACTCAAAATCAACACTTCAGTAATTTTATTCTAGACTTTTTAAATACTAATTTTTACTTTACTATAAGTCCTTGTAATTAAGCGTATTCTTTTCCACAGCGTTAAACACAAACCGCAGCACTCAAACATTCATATTTGAACATGTAAATGGACTTTTATCCAGGAAACTTCAAACAGAACTCTTCTTTAATTATGCTATAAATAAACTTTTCAGTCCAAATACCCTCTCAAAATGTTTTTCTGGTTAAATTCATATATCAGATTGCATAAACATATACGGAATGGGGGTGAAAATGGTGTTGGAGAAGTTTTATACTTTGCAAGTCATTTAACGAGTCAGGAACATCTTTGGACACTCATAAATGAGATTCATTTTAATAAAAACCCGTCGTGCACACTTCATTTGTGGAATTAGAGTGAGTCATTAAAATCATCATCTGTCACCTAGAGTTTAGGCTTACCCAAAACTATGCTGCACCACAGAGTGCCCCCTTGGAGCTCTTCCTCTGAAGACCACTGAAGGTTCTGGGAAGAAAGTGAAGCCTGCAGTAAGCCATGTGAGGACTGACTGTGCTGTATCAGATCCCTGGTTGTCTGTCTGTGTGGATTTGTGAAATGATAGATTTTCTGAAGGAGAATTTGGGGGGCACACAACATCATCTCCTTATTTAGGTGGCCAGTAGAGCCCCTCCTGCTTGAACTTTCTTGATTAATTGTTCTGGAAAAACCAGCAGGGAAACTTATATCTGTTTTGAAGTATAAGTTCACCAGACCATAGCACTAAGAGACGGTATAAAATACAAGTCATGAAGTGAGTTATGTTGGAGCAAAGGAACAGAAAAACTTCTGTAGATCAAAATGTGAAAAATACAATTACTTATTTATAGCTTCACGGGTGTATTCCCACAACTCATTTTGTTTCTGTTTTCTCCAACTTCAGGAACAGCTTGAATATGAACACTGAACCAACATTTGTTTTGCACATTTCTGTTATGTTTGAGACTGAAAATAATTCTCGTTTGTGTTTTTAAGTTTCAAGATTTGCTACGGAAATTCCCGAAATATTAAAGTTGAATTTGAATGCTCTTCTGTGCTGTTAAAGACACTGTCGATTCATGAACACACTGAGTTCTTTGGGCTATGAGTCCACATTTATTCTTACAATAATTAGAACTCTTTTTTGCTGATTGCAGTACGTTGTCTTAAACTACGAAAATGTTTATGCAAATGTAAATGTAAAGAGTTGGGTGATCATTGCTGTAATGATTTCTCTCTGATCTGGTCAAGGCATGCTGGATAATTCATAATATTGCATGACATTCCCAGGTTCTAAAAGCTACTCTCTGTGTTCTTTCTCCACAACGTTCCCTGTCATTCCAGACCTAACAAGGACATTCTGGATGTCTGAACCCTCAACAATCCTTCTCTGTATTTCCACTTTAGTTAATTTATTTCTACCACATATTTTGAAAGATAAACTCTGAAGTATCTAATATTAGCTCATCTAGCCATTGGCAAATCACTTCGATCTCGCTAAGTGACATGAACAGATGGCTTCCTTGGCTGTAGCATGAGGAAGAGATGCAGTTGAAAGGTGGTGGGAAGCACTGTAAGAAACAGCCTTGTCGTTCTAGGTCTTTCATATCTCTAATGGAAAGGTTTGACTTTCACATTGAATTAGAACTTCCAAAGATTCCGGACATTAAATTCGACACTGACACACCACATCGTTTCTTAGTCTGTTCTGTGTTCATTGACATGATGGAGGAGCCCTGAGGACCATCATACTGTTTGATACCATTTGATGTAAAAGTAATAGATCATTTTTTGTGGGATTAAAAGCCACATACAAAAGAGAAAGGAATGTCTGATTGAATATCACATCCTTTAGGTAGTTTTTCTGAATTTACAAATTTTAAAAGTTAACTAAAAATGCATAAAGAACAACTTTAATCCCAGCCTCTGTAGTCAGAGGCTGGTTGAACTCTATGAGAGCTAGACCAACACAGTTCACATCGTGACTTTCAAGTAGGCTGGGACTAGGGAGACCCTGAACTAAACAGCAATGACAAAAAAAAATGCCTAAAGTAAAAGACAGGCACTGGAGAAAAGGCTCAGCAGTTAAGAGCACAGTCTACTCCTACAAAAGACTCGGGTTTGGTTGCCCAAACCCACATGTCAGCTAACAGCCATCTGTAACTCCAGTTCCAGTGGATCTGACATTGGCTTTTCGCCTCTATGGGCACTGTACATGTGCAGTGCATTGACATACATTCAGGCAAAACAAAAAGATACAAATAAATAAAATTAATTTAAAATTAAGAAAAAAAATACATGACCAGATTCAATGAGTTTAAGAAAACTGGAGAATAAAACGATAACCCTGGCATAATGCATATATGCTTTACATAATCTATTCACAAATTGACATCATAAGATATGTGTGGCTGATTTGTGCCATTTATTCAGGATTCATTTACAAAAAACTGGAGAGATGGCCTAGTCAGTACAACCCAGGCTTGTTAAACCCAGATAATGTGGGTTCTTGCATCTTTAGCCCTTAAAAATCACATAGAAAATAGACACAAACTAAAATTTTGGTTTATACCAATAAAGAAAAATATCATGTACTTAAAATATCATGTACTTATTTTATGTGTATGAGTGTTGCCTGTATGTAGGTAGGTGTACCCATGTTATGAAGATATTGATCACTTTAAAGAGAAGTAATTTGAATGTATTATATTTTAAACTAAAATGAATAGAAAAGTAAACACTAGAGTAAAGAGATCTATTTAGATAGCAGAAAATATTATTTTCGCCATCATACATTGGCATAAATGTGATAGAAAATAATCGAAAACTTCTTAGATTCTTGATTTTTGAGGGTGGTGTGTGTGTGTGTGTGTGTGTGTGTGTGTGTGTGTGTGTGTGTATGTGTGGTGCTGGAGAGCAAACTTAGGACTTTATGCATGTGAAATAATCATCCAACTCTGAGCTGTTAACTCCAGCTTAAATGAATATTGCAAAGTAGTTAGTAGAGAAACATTGATATGTTCTCAACACCAATAATTCATGTTTGTATTGATAGACACGCCAATATCCTGATTTGGTCAGTACACATAATTGAAATGTCACACTGTATGCACCTCATAAATATGTACAATTAATATCCACCAAAAAGTCTATGTCCTGCTATTTGTCTGGTGTCCACACCCATTCATGCCATATGATCACACTGCTCCTGCTACGGTGTGCCTATCATCATATTCTCTTGACCATGTGTTAAATTAAAAGTTCTCTGCCTCCTACTTTGCTAGGAATTGTCCTCTTCCCTAAATCCATGTGTTAGAAATTTAATTCTTATGTAAAACTTGTGGGGGGCATTTAAGTCCTGAGAATTCTCTGTGAGTAGACTGATGACACTTCCATGGTGCTTGTTAGAGCTTGTCTTCTTCCCTTCCCCTTTGTGAAGACACTGTGTTTGCCTTATCATCATTTATCAAATGAAGACAGGCAAGAAAAAAACTCACCGGACTTCAGATGCTAATGATTTGATCTCGGAACTCTAGTCTCCAAAACTCTAGGAAATTTTATAGATAGATAGATGATAGGTATTTAGACAGAGAGATAGGTAGATGATGATGATAGATGATAGATAGATAGATAGATAGATAGATAGATAGATAGATGATAGTTGGTGTGTGTCCATCTGTTGTATTCTGCTGCAACAACATGAGATTCCAGGTGTTTGCCCTGATGGTGGGCCTTTCCATTTTACAGGGATCTCACCCCTTCACTACAAACACACCTTGAAGGGAACATGTTAGTTTTGTCGCTACTTTATGAGAACCTTCCATTTCATTCAGAGTAAGAGCCAAATCATAAATTAGTCTAGAAGCTGGTTCTTCATGACTTTGACATCATCCTGATTGTTCTTTCTGAATTCTGTTTGGCAACAGTGGCTTCTTAGTGTTTTTATAAAATCCCTTGTGTGGTCTGGGACCTGTCACAGTGATTCTGACTATCCAACTTCTTGGAATCCCCCTCATCCAAGAAATTGATGGTATAACTTTTCCTGTTCTCTTATGCTTTTGCTTAAACAGCTCTTGATAAACAGATTAAAGGGACATATGCCCACTGCTCATTTTCTTCTTTTGAAATTAGAACAGAACAGAAGAGGGAAGAAGGAATACATGATTTTAGCACGTAAACCAATCTCATACACAGTAATAGTCCCAAAGGCTGAAACTTGAAACTAGACACTTATTGCAACAAACCACTCCAAGCTGCTTTGCTGTTGCAAAGAGAAAGACAAGAAGAGTCCTTGAGTAGTAGAAGGTGTGGAGGCAGAGACCCAGTCAGCAGCCATAGCAATGTGAGATGTACACACAATGATTTACGTGTGCCATAGTTTCAGTGGTATTCAACTTCAGTGTACTTTTCTAATGCTAGTTGTTTAAGAACATGGAGAGAGGTCATGCTTCAGAGGATGATCTTTCATAACATAATTTATATGTTTCAAATTGAGAAAAATCCTGTTGACTTTATATTGAAACCAACTTTGAATGATATAAGACATACCCAGAAGATTGACTTTTACAGAAAGCAGATAAATTTTCAACTGAACAAAAAGATAGGACTTATTATGTTTCTTGGTTGGAAGGTTTTTTTTTCCAGTTTTAAAGATAAGATACTTTAACATGTTTTTGTAGTAACTGAGGGAAGTTGCAGTTTCTTTAGACACAGTTAGTTACTGAAGTCCTGACAAGGCATTTCTGATGAAACACAAATGTTGCTATTTGTCTAGAACTGATTCCCCTCTTGGGTCCCATATGCATGGGAATTATTAGATTCCTGTTGGTTTCACTATAAATCTTTCTTTCACTGGGTACACTTCTGTGTATCAGAGTCCAGATTCTATTTTAAGACACATAGTTAGTTTTCAAACATTGTTCTTATAGGTTTTATAACTGTTGTGTCCACAACATCTTCAAGATTCAGCTCAGTGAGGCATCTTTATTAGTTGTTTTGGTTTTTCAGTTTTTTTTTTTTAACTTTCAGAAATTTTAGTTTCAGATCAGTTTGAAAAACAGGGAGAAGAAGATCGCAGGTTCAAGGCCAGCCCCAGCTACATAGTACATTCAAGGTCACCCTTAGCTCCACAACAAGAACATGGAAGAGTTGGGGAACTGACAGATGAGAGATAGAAAAAGGAGTTGGAGGGAAGGATAGACACAGAGAAAGATAGAGAAAATAAAGAAGGATCTATTCCAGTAGTAGGCTTGCCCTCTCAAGTCTGTATCGGTAAAAGATAGACTAATTATTTTTAGTATGTGAACTTAGTGATTCTATGACCACCGCAAACAACTATTTCATCTATAGTTTCTAATGGCACTCCTAATATTAAGCTCCTGAGGAGTAGTTCCTCCTGGTAATGGAATCAGTCAAGTTGATCAATTCTTTTAACAGTAAGACAAGAGACTTACAAGGGAGAGAGTGGAGAGATAAACGAGTAAGTCACATGAAAAATCATCAGGACATGTATTATTTAAAATCCTACTGAAAAATAGACATGATAAATGATAGGTAGATAAACGATAGATAAATAGATGATAGATTGATAAATAGATGATACAAACATAGATACTAGATAGATGATAGGTAGAAAGATAGATAGATGATAGAGAGATAGATGATACATACATAGATACTAGATAGATGATAGGTAGAAAGATAGATAGATGATAGAGAGATAGATGGATAGGTAATTGATTGATAGATGATAGATACATAAATACATAGATAGACAGATGATAGATAGATATATAAATGGATGCTTGTATATATTTGAAAACTATAAAATAAAACACAAGAGAAATGTCCCATCTACTTGCTGGTCAGGGAACTCCAAAATAACACAAGCTATTGTTATAAACCTTCCAGAATTTCTTTTCCTATTGCAAAAGACAGTACATAATTTGGAAACAAGTTTTGCAGCAATGGAGCTGAACCTGACCTAAAAGCCTCCTCGCTGGAGACTAACTCCCTTACTATGCAAACTTCTAAAGCAGAGAACAGACCAATAAGGTTATTCAGCTGAAAAATTTACAAATCACAAAAATGACAGGTCCAGAAATTATTGTCTACTAAATATGTAGTAGAGGCTCTTTTACATCGTGGGAAATCAACAGCTGTCTAATTGTAATTAAGATCCAATTACTAGAGAAGAACTCATGTGGGGTACTAGAAACATAGACAAATACACATAGTTGGAAAGGTCAAAAATCTTAGAGAAAGACCTACTTTTGTCACATTCCTAAGGCAATGTGATTTCTTACTATATTCTAAATATATTTCCTCGTACTCACAGAGAAGTGTGCCTTTCAGCATTCATCAAAGAAGATACTTTTTGCAACATATAGAGACTGTTACAAAGTTCCACAACTGTTTGTGAGGTGCCCAGCCCTAAGTGAGACATCTGCACTGCAAACCTTTACACTTTAAGCCAAGGAAACCTAGCGGAATTCAGGGTAGAAAGAATATTAATGCATCTCTCAACTCTTACCGACAAAGCTTTCTCATGCAACAGATGATGATTTTACCAAAAAGCCACAACTGCTCATGGTAGAGAGACTAAGAGACTATGGAGAGATTATCCTTGAATAGAACACTTAAATCAAAACTCTGTCAATGAAAGTGCAAAGATCATTGCAGTAGAGAGGGTAGAAATATTGTAAGAGCCAGAGATGTTTGATAACCACAAGGAAACAGACTTTTCCAGACCACCAGAATGTTATTCATACGAATGTCAAGAGAAGTGCAACAGCATGAACAAAATCAATACAAGCTCCAACCAGACCCAATCCTAGCTTGGATCAGGGAAGAAGATACAACACTGGGCAAGGAGCTGTGGAAAGCAATAACTTCCAGGACACAGAGACTTGGTTTTTCTTTAAGAATGTGACAATACATAGATCAACCAGGCTCCAGTGGATGGATGCACATTGAAGGCCATTGACTAGATAAGCCTTAATATGTCTGACAGAGTAGATGAAATCCGTTAGGGGTAGGCAGATAGGGGAGATGGGTCTAAATATGATCTGAGTATATTCTATGAAACTCAGAAAAATTCAATAAAAGAAAAATTGAAAAATTCTCCAGGGGCTGGAGAGATGGCTCAATGGTTAAGAGCACTGGTTGTTCTTGCAGAGAACCCAGGTTCAAGACCGTACACCAACATGGCAGCTAACAACCAAATGTAACTATAGTTCCAAGGGATTTGTCACCTTCTTCTGACCTCTGTAAACATTGCACCACACAGATGCACTTATACTCATGCATGCAAAACACTCAACAAACATCCCAAAGGAAACATTGATTTGGATTTAGAAACAACATGTCCTCGATCAGATTTTCTCCAACTATATGATTTATGAGGAAAATGCAGTTCTTTCTAATAAAACAGGCACCTTGATTTCATTAAATTTCATTATAATACAGATATATAACGCATGGTCTTCAATTTCCTTTCTTACAAATTTAAACCCATCTTAATATGTTTTGCATTGTCCAATTATTGCTTATTATAGTGAACACAGTCTGAGACTGCATTCAATTAGTCACATGACTGTGAATGAATGAAGTTGTTTAGGTACAATAATGACAAAGTTCAAAAAGGAATCTCTGTAGGAAGCAAATCCTTCTTCTACTCTAGACACTTGCTAATTGCTATCCACATTCAATAAAAAGTTTTAAAGGTATTCTAAGAATTTTATAGACAAAGTAACGTTATGATATTATGAAAGATTTCTAAATGAATTTAGAATATTTATTTATGTTTGACACTAGCTACATATCAGAACTTATTCCTTAATATGACATGGACTATGATATGATTCTTCAGAAGACTACTTGATATATACGCCAAGCAATTCTATGAATTAATAAATATGAAAAGAAATCTCCTTTAATACAATAGTAAGCACAAGTTTTGATTAAAAAAAAAAAGATCCCTTGGTTAAAGCTCAATTTTAAAGTCCACCAGAGAATAATAGGCAAACGTTGGGAAGAATCAATTTTCTTGGTAACCAATTATTCCTCTCTATTTCTCAAAGTAACTCATTACTATGAATTGTTACTTGATACAGTATAAAAGCTGAGGTCACCAGAGGCAATCTTCTTTTAGATTATATGTCCTCCCTTTAGACACAAGCTGTTTAACACAAAGTGTGAAGTCCAATAAAAAATAATTTACAAAAATCTATGCATTTTCTGCCAAGTTTCCACATTACATCTCAATAACCTACTGTCGAGAAAATGTCAAATAATAAATATATCTTCAGAGGTGGAAATTGTCAAGGGTCCTTTTCTTCCCCTCCTTTAATATAACAGACCTTGCATAGCTTTCTCACTCTGTACATAACAGAAGAAATCTGTACTTTCTCTGGGAAGTTCCAGAGTATAATTATTTTCCCATGAAAGAAGTCAATGAAAGATGGATAGCCACATTTCACCATGTAAGTGTACCACTAAATTGAGAATGATTAGACTTTTATCAGGGTTTTCTGAAGATTACTTGAAGTCATAGGGAAAGAACATTAACATCACTTCAATACAGTTGATGAGGAAAATTCAGTTCTTGCTAATAAAACAGGCACCTTGATTTCATTAAATTCACTACACCTAAAATTCCTACAAATATCTCATTTTAAATTACTACTGGAAATTCAGTCTGGCCAAAATCAAGTGTTCACAAATTTAAATTAAATTGAACACTATTTTCTCTGATTACAATTATGTTCTTTTCTCACATGAAACTATAATCTCATGTTCCACCAGTAAAAATTATTGTAGTGGAAATGTGAGTGTGATAAGTCACATCCTGTGTACCTGAAACTCTCCCCATCAGGACACATAGTCCAGATTCCACGGGAATTAAAATAAGGTACCTATATGTCCATGCTTTGATTTGGGGCCCAAGACAGCAAGCACTTGGCTATTTCTAATCCCTCATACCATGTTACCTTGATTTCTAAACCGATAGTTCCCTGACAGGTTACACCCAATATTACAAATTTAAAATATTTATCACAATGAATAGACTTTAAATAATTTCTACGTGGAAAAAAATAAAATCAAAACAGACATTTTAAGTTATACATATTCCTTCCTCTTTTTAAAATGGAAGTACAAGCATTCTAAAAATAATCATCACCAAAAAAGTGGGGAGTGGGGATGGCTGGAGAGATGGCTCAGTGGTTAAATCACAGGACCTGTGTCCTATTCACAGCACCCACTGGTGGCTAACAACAGTCTGTAACTCCAGTTCCAGGGGATCTTCACACACACACACAAATAAATACTTTTCATCACAGGATATGACCAGGAATGTCAAAATGAACAGCATAACTACAATCCACCTCACAGAACATCTTGTCATCCTTCCTGTATTAGTCACTTTCCCGTGGCTATGATAGAAACACTGACCAAAGGAACTTATAAAAGGAAGAGTTTATTTAGCTCATGGTTCCAAAGGATCAAAAGTCCATCATGGTGGGGAGACATGCAGCAGAGGTGGCTGGAGTAGACCCAGAAACTACGCACTCACATCAAGTATGCACAGGAAGCAGAGGGCGACTGGAGATCCTTCAGGGCTTATAACTCTCTATTCCGCCCCCAGTGACTTGCTTCCTCCAGCAAGGCCACACCTTCGAAGACCCCCCAAAATAGCACCACCAAATGGGAACAAAGTATTCAGATACTGAGAGCCTATGGGGGTCATTCTCATCAAACCAGCACACTTCCCTATCGCTGTCTATGCCTGCTTCACAAAAGTCAATGTGTTTCTCTCACTGTTGTAAGGTAATAACTAGATCCATATAAAGTAGAATATTGCAGTCAGTCTCCGTCGAAATCTTGCTTTATTGCTCAATATCATATTAATGAAACTGCCCCATGACATGACATACAGCTGTGATTATTCATGCTTAGTGCTGTTTCAGTTTCTATGATATGGATTTTTCCATTGTTTACTCTTTCCGCTGTCTATGCTCATTGGATAATTCTCATTTCAAGACTATTGCAAATACTTTCATAAGCTGATTATAAAAGTCTTTTTGTGCTTGTATATGTAGTTCTTTGGGATAGGCTTTAGGAATAAGATACTAGTCTTTATGTCCTCTTTACAACCCATGACTAAGGAGTCTGATAAAGTGGTCATACCATTTATGTGATACCTACAAGAAGGTCTCTGGTCCCAGCCTGTCTAGAAGTCACTATGAGACTCCGAGAGATCTGCCTGCTTCTTCTTCTTCCAGAAGCATGTGATTGTGATTAAAGACATGCACCACCAAACCCAGTATCATAAGTATTTTTTAATTGTCCATATTCACTCTAAGGAATAGTGTCAGTTTTTATAATATTAGACACTCTGACAGTGTATGGTGGTATTTTGTGTTTTTAATTTGTGCCCTGGTTGAGTAATCACATGTTCGATTATAGCTATATGTACAGATTTATTGTTTGGTTTCAGTCTTGTTGATTTATAGACCTTTATGTTTCCCAGATACAAACACTTGCACTAGAAATAACTTAAGGCACTATCCTATGAGTCCAGGGAGTAGTATATTTCTAAAAAAAATCCTTAATATATTCATAAAGGTACAGATAGTGTTATGATTTATGTCATTAATAAGTAGTGATTACCTACCTTTTGGTCATGGGATCATACCACCCCCTTTGCTGAGCCTCCTTTTAAGTTTTTGTTTCATCTACATTATTATGATTATCATGCACTCAATTCATTATTTTCCATAGGACTAACCAGTAAGCCAATCGCTGTGTTGAAATATTTATCTAATCATCTTAATATATCCCTCTTTTTATGTCCATAATCTGCATTGAAGTCTAGATTCACTGATATTCAACCACCTACACCACACTTGTTTTGTTAAATATTTTAGCATGCCTTTCCACTGATTTGTTATCGTGTTATGAGTTTCAATTTAAGTATTTGTAATTTTCAGTTTCTCCAATTTCCAATTCTTTTCTTTCTCATCAGACTGCCTTCTATTCTTCATCTGATTGTGTGGTATCTTGAAGACTGCCATGCTGCATTCAGATATTTGACAATAACATAGTCTCAGTAGCATGTAGAGTTCTTACATGATATTTTCAATATGCAAACAGCTTATCTACCACAACATCAGACCATGTTCTTGGTTATGCATCAAACCCCAGGTTCTCACATATCTATATCAGGAAGTAAGATGAGAAGTGTCTCCCAGTGTGTCCTACCTTGTCTGTTTGACAGGTTCCCATGAGTCAGCATATCAAATGCAGCAGGCAAGCTTCAAGCTTGTAGACAACATCAGCCACTGCAAGGAAAAAAAAAACAGAAACAGTAATTTTAAAATTTAAATTAGCCTGTAGAAACTTCCACCGTGTAATAAGCCTGCATGCTTATGGGTCCAAAGAACTAAAACGAAACTCTTTCATATCATAGATATCACTTAATCATTTAATGTCTGTGGGTGTGAGAGAGAAAGAGAGAGACTATCTAAAACATGTGTACACGATCATGTGTGTCCAGTTTTGAGTGTAAGCTCAAAGCCAATCTTGGGTATCATACCTCAGGGTATCATCCATCTTGTTTTCTTAGACAGGGTCTTTCACTTGCCTGGAATGCATTTCTTCACCTAGGTTTGCTAGTCATTAAGACCCAGGAATCCTCCTGTCTCCATAACCCAAACTCTGCTTGTCGCCATGCCAAACATGTTTACTTAGGCACTTGGGATCGAACTCAGATATTTATGCTTCCAGGGTGTAACATTTTATCAACTGAGCTACCTTTCCAGCCCCTCATCAACAACTTTAAAACATTTTAGCTTTTTCTTTTCCCAATAGCCATTCAGGACCATCTTTCTATGCCTTGAATTATTTTCATTTTAATGTATTACTTAACCAATTGTTTTGTTTAAGTCTTACTGTCTAAACTCCACATTTAAAAATATTATTCATACAGTGGTAGTCAATACACACTTTTGATTTATTTACTTTCAGATTTTTGAGATTAGAATGGAAGTAAGTCTATTACCTAGTCAAAGTCTCTGGGGATTCAGGATGTGTGTGAAGTGTATACCAGTATACCCCAAGTTATCAGTGTCATCAGTTCTGATGACCTGCCTCTTGGCCTTTCTAAGTTCTCCCCATTTTGCAAATGATAAGCTGGATGTCACGTTTTCATTTCTTGATTTACAGTGATTAATACATCATTTAAAACTGCAGACCTAAGTTCCGAAATTCAAATACAGATTTCCAATTTGCAATTCCAATAAAAATAATAGCATTTATGCCTTCTCTTATGTTGAAGACTACATGTTATTTGCAATGCTCTTAAATTAGTTGCCAGAGAATTACGTTGAATTTTCAGGACAATTTTTAATAGATTGAGTGTTATCAAAGAGTAATAACTTATGTCAGTAACAATCCATTAGACATATGATAAGAGCCATCTAAGTGATTTTGAAATTTTCGTATGTTTAAAAAAATTTTCTATGTTTAAAAGAAATTTTTAAAAATTAAAAAAATTTAATAATATATTTTAGTTAACCTCATACAAGGAAAGTGTAATCAATATAAAAAGTAGCAAGAACATACATTAGCATGTTTTATATTACAAGTCTTTAAAATATTATGTAAAGCAAATTTCTCAGTTTGGAAATTAGGGTGCTAAATTCTTACTATAAATATCTAATACAGAGGCTGGGGAGGTGACTCAGTGGTTAAGAGCACTAGCTGCTCTTGCAGAGGACCCAGGTTCAATTCCCTGCACCCATAAGATAGCTAACAGTCATCTGTAACTCCAGTTAACAGTGGGCTCTGTGGACATTGCATGGCATGGCACACTCTATAAATGCAGGTAATATACTTGCACACATACAATAAAATAATAAAATATTACAAAAGAATTTTCAAATATGTGTGTAGATTTAACAAAATTTACATAAGGTAGAGCTACAAACTCACGTGGTTGTATTTATAATTAATAATTCAGCTATAAATTAAATTTACATTACTTAAATTTAAATTAGTTTTAACAACCAGGTCAATAGTCAACATAGCCTAACTACAGTTGCACAAGACTAAATTTTACATAAAATTACATTGTGAAACAAAGATATTTTCTGCTGACCACCTTAAGAATATTTTAAACTTTAGATGTCTTGTGGAATCAGCATTCCAAAACAGGAAAATATTTTCAATTTAGGAAGAATAGTTTTCATTCTCATTAAAGCTTTTAGTTGTTACTTAGACTGAAATAGAAACAAAATAAAATCTCAAGGTTAAATTTACTAATGGATTGTTAAGAAAACTAAACTCACACTTTTTGCATCAGCATCTGATTATGTAAATAGAGTATACATATTTCTGAAAAGTCTGAGTATGGAATATAAATTACAATGTTTCCCTCAATTTTTACTATATATTCATGGATAGAGATGATCAATAAACAAAACGTGTTTGTTGAATTTTGCTTCCAGCCAAGATGGAAAAATAAGGGCCAGATTAACTCTCAGGATGATAGTTGATGTCAGCAATAAGATCAGTTATCTAAGGGAGTGGAAGCAAATGGACTGAGCTTTGCAAAACCCTCTGTTACTCTATGCCAATTCTTTTGTTTCGGCTGAGCAAAGAGAACCCAGAAAACCCACCATAGCACATGCAAGAAAGGAGGAAACAGGTGGAGATTGCAAAGTGAAGGGCCAAGGGAGTGGGGCATTCTGTAAAATAGCTCCAGACACCACTGCACATTCTTCCCCTGCATTTTCAGATTCTCTAATGATGGACATATGAGTTTGAAGAAGACTATGTCAAGGCTGGTGAGATGCACAAATGACATACGTAGAGAAAAGCTTCCGGATTCACATGTAACTTCAAATGTGTATTCGAAACAACCATCACAGAGACGTACTGGGAAAGTTGTTGACTGCATAGAGGAACAAATTATACCTAGACTAAATGTGGTTTCTGCATAATAGAATTACAGGCAGAGCATGACCCTGGAGGACCAAAACATTTCTAAAGTATCTGACCACAGTGCTATTTGTAGAAAATCCCAAGTATAATATGATAAAATCCAGTATGGCAAAAGAAAATTAAAATGTACCCAGCAGTTGAAGAAACTGGGAAAAAAAATCTGAAGAGAGAAATCAATGAATATAAACTCAAAACTGACACAAGTATGTGCTATTACAGGAAAAGGTCTTAAGAGTTATTATACCTATACTCCATATGTTCAAAAGCTAATTAAAGGCACTGAAGAGAAAAATAAAGGCACAAACTGAGCAATATTGAAGAAGAAATATTGCCAAGCAACTTCCTGGTGCTTGTTCTGTGACAAACAGCAGGTTAGATGATGTGTGTGTGTATCTGCATGTGTATATATGTGTGTGCGTGTATGTGTGCGGGGGTGAACTTGAAGACACAGTAATAGAAAGTATTAATAAATTAAAGAAGAAAGGAAATTTATAATGAAGATCACTACATAAGTCAGCTAATTACATATACATATATACGCGTGTGTATTTTCTTAAATTTCACAAAAGCAATGAAATGAATTCAGAACACAATTTGAAAAACCAAGTTAAACCTGAAATCATCCAAAAGACAGTAGTCATTTAGCTATCAGACTCTGGAGAGCTATTTCTATATAATCAATGTAGTCAAATGGAAAAACTTTCACCACTAACTACAAATGACACAGAATCAGAGAGCACTGAGTTCTAATGTCATTTCCAGTGTTCCATAGATCTATGAACTTGAGCTTATCACTGGATCATGAAGTTGCTTCATTCAAAGATTTACAAAAAAATATGTAAAGATAATTTGTAAAGCTTTCTAGGGAACATAGACAGTTCTTCTCCAGTTTCTAGAATGTTCTGAATTTCCCAGCTCATGATCTTTTGCTCCATCTTCAGTTTTCTTAATTCCAAGCTCTACTTCTTCTTCTGCAACGTCTTTCTTCTCTCTTACCTAACTAGCTTCCCATTATAGGGAACCTACAGGGGGCTCCCAGGACAAGCAAAGTCATCTTCCAGCTCAAAATACTGAAGTGAATCATGCTGGCAGGTAAGTGTCTTCTGCCCAGACCTACTCTGCCAGTCTGCAATGAGATGTACTAGATTCAGTTTGGAAGGAATGGAGTGTGAACAGCTTTGGGAACCTACTACAGTATTTAGTACAATGACTTTTAACTGAGGGCAGTATTCTAGGAACATGAGTTGAAGTCTGCACAGAGAGCTCCAAATTAGGAAAGTAGCCATTTTCCAAGTCAGAGTAGAAAAATTAAAAGTTCTGAGATCTGAGATGACAAAATCTTGGAACAACTAGATAACAGTATAAGTAAATATGTTTAAAACCTGAATTCAAATGACTACTTCAGACATTGAAATTGTACTTTTATTAATGAGTAAGACTATTCTATACACCTGAAATTGTAATTTTCTTGGAATGTTTAGAATTTTATTTAAGGAAAATGTGATCATATTATTTCTGTGACATACAATTTTAAGAGTATTTCTTCTTACAGTTCAAGCATACTGCCTGAGCTGTTTACAAGTCTTTCAGTAGTACTTTGAAATGGGTAACAGTGGAAAAGGTTAGATACTGTTACCTGTGACACCAGTGACTGATTTCCAATAACAGAGATACTGAAACTGCCATCGCTTGTGAAAAGAGAATGGTTTCATAAAGAAATAGCGATTGTGATTAGTATTTTTACAATATGTAAGTCAGAATAAACAGGCTCAGTAAACATGAATGCAGAAGGGCATCTGGCACATTCTAGAGCAGTAGCTTTCAGTTAAACACATCAGAGTATACATAAACAAATACATCTGAAACCAAATATTATAGAACAAAATTCTAATTATGCATTTTGCTTTCTATTTTGTTGTTGTTGTTGATTTGTTTTATTTTTAATCACGATACAGTCTCCATGTAGCCCCAGCTGGCCTGGCATTCACTGCACAGACCGAGCTAACCTTAATCTCACAGAGATCCACCTGCCTCTGAAATATTTTGTGGCATATTTAGAGTGATGTAAAGGATATCTGTGGAAGGAAAAGCCAGCTGTAGCCAGTGGGTGAGTAATTGTGTTTATAAAGTCAGTAGTGACAGTTTCGCTGCACCCTCAGGGTCCTTTACCTGTGTGAGAGATGGCCTACCAGTCCCCAAAACATTCAGTTTGCAAGAAAACGTCCCTGCTATCTACACACTCAGCTACAAGTACATGATTCACCTTTTCTTTCTCGTGTCCAACACCTTTGGCAAGGAATTCAAATTTCTTACTTAAGCTCTTTGAGGTACACAAATCAAGCATGCCTTGTGATGTACATCGTTATTTGATTTGTTATGAATAGACATAATTCAAACATCGAAAGAAAAGAATAAATTCCTTTATGCGATCACTTTTTATCTCCATTTATCAAGGACAAGTGGCAAATTAAAACAATTTTTATTAGTTTCCCAAAAGTCAAGATAAAGGATATTTATGAGTATGTGTGACCCCCCACTATATTCACATATCTCTCAAATCTACATTCATTTATTTCCCACTGATAAAAGATGTCTCCGCTGACAGCTTTGCCAACACACTAATTAGCTTTCTGTTGTAGAGCTTTCAGTACGATTTCACGTGCAGTCTCCACATTTTATTGTCAGACAGTTTGACAAGGACATATTGTTTAAAAGCGGAACAGGTTAGGATTAGGCAAAATAGTGATTTTTTTCCTCTTCCCTTTATGTCATTTGGGATGGCTAAGCATAACGAAACTTGGAGGTTTTTTTTTTTTCTTTTATTATGTTTGGTTGATGTTTATTTTCTATATCATATTCTTTGCTGGAAATAGAATATCAATTTTTAGTTTAGTTTCTACAAGTCTACTACAATGAATAACCTCTTGATTGACTTATAAGATAATTGTGAGGATTCAGGTAAATATCCAGCACACATGGTGGAAACTCAACTGATATTAGGATTAATAAATTGAAATAGAGTTATATTTCCTATGAAGACAAGTTAGAAAATGTCATTTTTAAAAATCATCATTTGTAGCAGCCACACCATCTTCTGTATGGCATTTTATGATGTTGACATTTTTCTATTGTTGGTAGTCTGAAGAGAGAAGGGATATAAATTGCACTGCAGTGTAATGAAATGGGTAACGGGTCTGCTAATAAAAATATCAGGCATCTTTTCTATTCACGGGTTCTCATGTAGCCATAGTTATCAACTTTTGAATTCAGTTACGATGTGTAACACCGATGGATCACTGAAACAGTTACAAATTGAAATAAATGCTTTATTGATAGTCTTCTAATATCTTTTATCGACTCTTTGAGAATTTCATAAAGTATACCTTGATCCTATTAAGACCCTCCCTCCCCGTTCCCACTCCCGCCTACCCTGATTTCATGTTATTCTTTCTTTTTTATTTTATTTTTTAGCCTTTCAAGATTAAATTGTGATCCCCATATGGTCCTGGATATGGGATCCTCCCTTTGAGTCTGATCAATAGGCATCATATTATTTAAGAAGACTGACTTTCCCTTCCCCAGGGACTATCAGTTGCTAATAGAGTCTCAGTGAGGGCTGGTGTTCCTTGCCAGTCTCTCCCATCCGTTCAGGGTTTCCTTATTTTGTTTTTCCCTAGCTCGTGTTTGCACATATCTTTTACAGGCTGTCACAAAGCATTGTGAATCAATATGTGAAACTTCCCTTTTGTGTCCAGAAAATGCAATTTCCTAGTATTCATTGACCACACTTGGCCCTTGCAATCTCTCTGCCCAGTACTCCTCAATGATCCCTGGGCCTTGAGAAGATAAGGAGTGATATAGGTGTCCCATTTAAGACTAGGCACTCCATAGACTATTACTTTCTGCATGTTGACCAGCAAGAGGTCGCTATGTTAATCATCATCTGCTATAAAAAGAAACTTCTCTAATGAACATTGACAAATTCACTAATCTATAGGTATAACAATAAGTCAATTGGAGTCAGCTTAGTACTGTGATTATTTAGCAGAATAATATTAGTAGGTTCTTCTCTACATCCTGTGGCCTGTCTAGTCACAGATTCTTAGCTCTGACAGCAGTGTTAGCTGTGGGCGTCATTTTGTGACATGGACGTTAAATCCAATCAGAAGATGGTTAATGGCTCCTATAACATTCCTATATCTATTACACCAGTGGGGATATCTTTCCTGGTAGTCATAATTGTGGTTTGCAGGGTTCAGAGCTTGGTAAGTTTGATGTTTACTTTCCTCTTGCAATACCATTCATAGTTCTGTCCTTCATTTTGAAAGCTAGCCAGCAGAGAAGAAGCTTCAAGGTCAGTACCAGTTTGATTTCTCCTTGTTTGTCCTACGCCTCAGTTAGTTACTACAGTAATAGGCTCTTACCATTGAGTTTTGGTATGTAAAAAAAAGGGCAATTGATATATCTCAACATAATAAAAGTAATATACCAAAACCCAGTAGTCAGTGTCCTGTAGAATAGAAACTTTCAAAGCATTTCCACTAAAACTGGGGACAAGACAAGACTATCCACTGTCTTTAGAGAAATATAGGACTTGAGATTTGTCTAGAGCAGTAAGAAAGCTAAAGGAGTTAGAGAGGTTGCAAACTAGAAAAGAAGAAATCAAATATCCTTATTGGCAGATGATATTATTCTGTATATAAAAGACACTGAAGGATCAACCAGAAATCTCCTGAAAATAACAAACACATTCGGCAAATTAGCAGGATAAACCATTAACACACGAAAATCATTCCCCATTCTATATCTCACAGGAAACATCCTGAGAAAGTAACCAAGGAAACTATCATTCGGAGTCTCAAACAAGTATCTTGGAATAAACTAAACAAGAAAAAGAAAGGCTTACATAGTAAAAATTTAAGACACTAAAGAAAGAAATTAAAGACACTAGAAGATGGAAAGACCTTCCATGTCCACAGACTGAGAGGAACAATATTTTGAAAATATCCACTGTATCAAAAGAAATTTGCAAACTCCATACAATCTCCATTAAAAATCCAACACAGTTCATAGAAATTGAAAAAAAAATATCTCAAATTCCCAACACACACACACACACACACACACACCACACATACACACACATGCATAAACACGAAAACTAAGATAGACAAAATAATCTTGAACAATAAAATTTAGAGGTATTGCCATCCCTGATTTAAAATTATACTACAGAAGGACTTTGTGGCTAGAAGGTTTTCATGTCCCTTATGATGGTTTGTCTTCATTGCTAACTTGAATCTAGAATCATCTGGGAAAAGAGTCTGAATGACAAAATATCTAGATTAGGTTATCCTGGGGACAGGTCTTTAGAAAATGCTTTGAGTAAGTACATTTATATACTTATAGATAGTTTTATTTTTCTTACTCAGCACATGTTAGAATAATAAGACTTTTCTCCAAGACTAATTTGCCTTTTCTGAAGTCTCTGGATTATTTCTATATTTCCTTGTCTTTCTCTCTCGGTCTGTGTCTCCCTAGTGGTGTATATCTCTGAGTCTCTGTCTGACACATGAATGCAGATTTAGAAACATGGAGTTGTTCAACAAAGAATATCGTTTTGTCTCCATCACTATCTAATGAGCAAATTATATCAATATAATTAATATCTGTCTCTTACTATCCTCATTTGTGAATTTATATGATAATAGATTATAAATTATAAGGCTATTGTCAGAATTAAATAAAGCATACTACAGGCAAACCATTTATCAGAGTGCCTGCAAAACAAGTAAATATTAAGTTTCATAAAAAATAGTGAAAGGAGAATTAGCAAATTCCTGGCCAGGTTTCTGTACAGTTATTATTTTAACCCACAACTATCAGAAATTGAACTTCTTTTAATGAAAATATCCCATAGGTAACTAACTTGACATACAGAGGTTTTATTTTAAGATAAAGATGAGACAGGGGAAGTCCTTGGCTTTCTTCAGAACACCAAATGGAGAGAACATTTTGTAGAGAGGGGAGATAGAAATGCTGTTCTGCTACAAAATCTTAAAGAATGAGTGATATTCCTGAGCTGTAATCCATGATTGTTGACTTGATTTCTACTCTCATCTTTCTTCCAGGATGAGTCAGGGATATTAGAAACTTCATATATGTCTAGGAGAATCTCAGATTTGATATTCTTTTCCCCTTAATTCCTGGGATGTAAACTCCATAAAGACACTGTGTACAGAATACTGCTGGCATACAAAGTAATAATGAAATCAAGACTGACTGAGGTGGGTAACTCTTTCTTTAGCTCTAGATGTTAAAAGTTTTGGGTTTTGTGGGCTGGGTAACAACTGTCACAACTCCACTGTACTGTGTTCTTTATTCAGAACACAACTATAAAGAAATGACTGAAAAGTTTCTTTATGGGTAGTGAAATTCCACATAATGTTTACACTATGAAATCACATTCTTCTTTTGATAATTTTCAACTGCTTAGAACTTGAAAACCCTTCTCAACTCAGACAACACAGAAACATAACCTGAATGTGATTTGTCACACACACTGCTTTTTGGTGCTTGCCGGTTTAGAGAGAGACAATATGACACTGCCTCTTCAGCTCCCAATGAAAGCGTTAGAAGAATATTTAAAATATAGTCTTTTTATAAGAGAGTTTGGAAAACAGATGAGCAAGAACAAGAGGATACCTTTAGCTTGGAAACTGAAGACAGAGATTACGTAGATTGAGTAAAGAGCCTAGAATGCAGTCATGGAATAAATGGCACTGAAAGATTTATGTACAACCCAAGGAAACTCCAGATAAGGCTCACTGCAGGGTTGAAAGAACCCGGAAATCACAAAGGCAATGAACATTATTACTGTGACACACACCCTGACCTACTTACTACCATGTTGCCACCTAAGTGTATCTTGAAATAAAAAAAAAAAAAAAAAAAGCTGTGAGAACTGGAGACCATTAGACAGGGAAGGATTTGAATAAAACCAGTGAAAAGTATCCTCAGGATGAGGAAGTTATCAAGAGCCTGAGTCTCATGTTCTCCTTGCTTACCAGTGAGTGGTAACTCTCTTGAAGGGACAGTCTCTTATTTGTTTCCAAATATGTAAAAGTATTCTTCCTCCTGCAGACAATTCAGCATGATGCTTAAACTGCTTCTTCTCACATGGGTAATCCCTCTCAGTATCCAATCCATGTAAGTGAAGGTGGAGATTAAATTGCTGGAGCTGGGATTATGACTCATTCAGTAATATGCTTGTCTCACAAGCATAAGGCTCTGTGTTTGATCTCTAGATCTTACATAAAAATGAAGCTTTCACCTGAGTGCCAGAAGATGCTGTCTAGCTTCTCTGGACAAAAAGTCAACAGTCTGACACAGCTATGAATTATGTTTACTGCAATAGTGAGCAGACTGGAAAGGTGTTCACACTGAGGCGGTAATGACATGGGCGTTAAGGGGTAACCAGTGGTTTTCTAATCCTACTTAAGACCTACTTCTGATGAGGGAACCCATGTCTGGTAGTATAAATCTGTCAAGGAATCCCTGGTCCAGAGCTGTTAGGCACTAGTGGTGAGACACTACTATTATTTTGTGAAATTAACATGGTGTCAAACTGTCTTCTAAATACTTACACTTAGACCAATAAATTCCTGCAGCTTTCATCTCTCCTCAGAGAAGCTTCTTTATACGCCCAATGACAGCTAATTCAGAGAACATCACAGACGTACAGAGACGAAGTGACTGTGGTGTTCTCAGCCCTAACTCTAGGAGACACACCTATTATCACTCCTTTGCACAAAGAAACAGGGACCATCCTTAAATTGGGGGTGAAATACTGTGTGAGTCAGAGGTCAGGGAAAACTGTTGTGAACTAATGTCTCCCAGACATGGCAAGATAGTTGTAGTCAGGAACTAGAAACTGCTCTGTTGCCCTCATAAAATAAAGAGAGTTAGGGGCTGGAGAGATGGCTCAGTGGTTAAGAGCACTGGCTCCTTTGGAAGAGGACCTAATTTGGATCCCAGCACCCACCTGACAGAAAACAATCATCTGTAACTCCAGTTCCAGGGTTTCTGATGTCCTCTTCTGACCTTCACAGGCACCACACTCATACACATAAAAAGAGTTAATAGAATATTTGTAATGGTAAAGACAGTCAGTGCTCTAATACAGACAGGAGAAGGGTTACTGAGACCCCACCTTTTCTTTGAGGACCTGCTGGCAGGACGTGGAATCAATATTCTTTAGCAATGTGGCACATGGTAGGCTTTCCATGCTCCAGTGGAGGGCCTCACACAGTGAACGTATGGGCATCACCTATTGTACTCAGTAGGCTATAAAATAAAAGAGAAGTAGAAGACATGAAATTGGGAAGAGGATGTGAGGAAATGTCTGCGTGGAGTTAGAAGCTGTGAATGGGAGATGGATATGCTCTAATGGATTGTATTCATGTATGAAGAATGTGACACATAAAAATGCCAAACATGGTGGTACACTCTTATAGTCTCAGCTCTGGAGCAACTCTTAGGTCAGCATTTCTGGCCTAATTGGTGAGCTGTCAACCACGGCATCACCCTGTCTCAAAGAATTCGACAGACATCGTGAAGTACACATGTGTACAAAGGCACACAAAAGCACTGAAATTCTCTCCCCTGCCATATGTATGCATAAATACTGAAGACACAGAGACATTGCACACACACCAATATCCACCCCCCCACACACACACATTTGTTTACATATTTTTAAAAAAGAACCATGGCTAAGGCATGAAGTAATTTTCCATTCAGCAGTGCGATGGAACCAGACAGAACACCGAATTCTCTTACAGCATAACTGGGATAGCGTAAACTATTCTACTGCAGTCTGTACATCTTAGTGTTTCTAAATCTCAGTCTCACTTTCTTTATGGAGTTTTCTATTGAACCCACCTCATATCTTATTTCCCATCTCCAAATAATAATCATCAAAAAGCTAAATTCATTTCCTTACTGTAAAATTGCTTACACATGAGTATATATGACACATATATGACATTCTACATTTCTATCTATGATAAAAGTGATTTTCAGTGTACCAAATTCTGTATCTTGGAACCAAAACAAAACACTTACTGTGTATATTCACATCCCTTTCACCTGTTATTTTTATTCAGAAGCTTAATAAATACTTTCTATTTTTTTTTGAGTATGTGTCTTCATGGTATATGCGTATATGTTTGTATTTGTGTATGCCTGTATGTAGAGGACAGAGGTAAATATCCCATGTCTTCCTATGTTGCTCTGTACCTTATGTTTTGAAGCAGGGTACTTTGGGAGCCTGGTGCTCATTACTTGGCTAGTCTAGCTGGTTAGATAGTTCTGGGATCCACTGGCTTTCAATAAATCTGTTTCCCTAAACACAGGATTACAGATGGGTGCTATTTTTCCTGGTGCTTCTGCGGGTGTTAGGGATCAAAGCTCAGGTCCTTGTGCTTACATGAAAAGGATGTAGAAATCCAGCCACCTCCTCAATCTCTATTTTCATCCCCAAATAGTGTAATGAAATACTTCTACTTCCCATATTAATGTGATCGCCTCCTTACTTCTCTCCATAGATGTGGAAAAACTAAAGTATAAGAACAAAGTAACCCTGATCAAGCTTAGTGCAGGGTTTATGCCCCAGAAGGAATGGTTTATATTGCACTTTTCATCATGTGCCGTGCAGAGAATGTTAGTCAAATTAAAGATGTCCACAAAACTGATTTCATTATTCGACATTTCTCCACCAATGGTTTCAGGGGATTAAATTCTCAGAAGAAAAAGTAATGACTGTGCATTGAGGTAAAATTTTCACCAAATCTGTAACATTAGAATTTCTTTTTTTCCTGAACTATCTCCATTTCAAACGGAAAAAAATGTCTAGTTATGGAGAAGTATTTTCCATGTCAATCCAAATTACATGATATAGGATTTAAGTCAAGAGGGTAATTAGCTGAATCAATGAACTCAAAGAACATGTCTGTGTAAATCATTGTGTGAATTCCGAGGAAGTGCAGTTTCAGGATACGAATCCTGGATGCTCCTGGGAAATGCCAGGGCAAGCTTTGCTAAATATTGACTATGATTCTACTCTCCCAGGAAAAGGGTGGGGTATCACAGTTGTCTCTTCTTCATCCACGAGGCTCAGTTGTCACTTTACATCTGTATTTTTACAGGCCTTAGGCAAAGCTTTTCTGATTTGACTAAAAAATTTGAGGAATTTTCACTTTGATGTCTCTCTCTCTCTCTCTCTCTCTCTCGCTCTCTCTCATTATTTATCTAGAAATATTTGAGGAAAAATAAATAAATGATTATTTTATGTAGTGAGAGGTTTTGTTTTTACGGAGTTTTATGTGCTGAGATTCAGAAAGTGTTGCCAAGCTACAGCTCCAAATAAGTAAGAAAATGTTTCCCCCACATTTTTTTTTCATTTAAATGCTCAGTCATGACACTGTGTTAATGTTAGTTTCAAATAGAATGCCCTTGCTTTCAAATGAAAAATGAAGAGAAGAAAGGAATGGTGTGGTTCTTCAAAACCATGAGTCCATGAATATTCATGAGAATGGATGACTTGGGGTTCAAAGCATCCATTATGTTTACTTAAGTATTCTCTTATGATTTACAAAAGTAATCATTAAAGTATAGGCAACAATATGTCCTATACCAAGATGGTTTGTGTGAATGCCCATTGTAAAGTGTTATGTTTCTTATATCAGGTAGCAATAGTTAAGTCAGAGCTCAAGGAAAGCTTTGAAAACTTCAAGACACTGAATAATTTTAAAAGTGTCTTTGTGGTTGAGTTTATTGTTGTATATGTACAACATGTTCCCAGAAAACTAATTTATAGCCACATGACACTTTCAGGATACCTCATCATATGCTGATATTGACATAGAAAACAGTGATTATAGATTGCAGAAATAGCAAAGGGATGGAATGTTAAGAATTAGAAATCTTAAACTCTATTATTGAAAAAAAATACCAGTTCAAAATTAATGAGGAGACATTCAGCCCTTTTTTTTTTTTTTTTCTGGAGTACTTACTTTGCAGCAACTTTAAGTCTACGTAACTGAAAGATTGCTCAGTGAAAGTTACTTTACCAACAGGTAGATGTTGTGTGGAAAATAACTTCAGACTCATCGGAGGTAAACAACGAAATAGATCAGTCCAAAATGGCCTCAAGGATTGCAGTAGCATCACACAGCTAATCCCCAGTCTCATCTGTAATAACGTGTCCACTTGTCCAACTCATATGATTAGAAATGTTCACTGAAGGGATGAGTTGAGTAGTAGAACTTTGGCCTGACATGCAGAGGACCCTACTTTTAATTCGTAGAGTCAACAGAACATAAAATAATTAATAATTTATCAAATCGTTGTCAAAAATTATGCAGTTACCTATTAAAATATAGAAATTATTTGATGTTATCATATTTTATCCAGTCAGTTTATATTCTAGAAACAATAAACTTACTATCTATTTGGAAATGTGGAATTCTGACCAGAGCACAGTAACCTCTTATATTATCCACTAAGTATTATGAATCGTAGACTGGATGAACAATCAGAAAACAGAAAGCTATATTCAGATACAAATAGGAAATAAGAAGTGAGGGAAGAAAGCAAGCAGAACGTTCTTGTTTGTCTTCTGGGCCCACAAACAGAACTCGGGGTTTAGAACGTTATGGGTCAGCCTTTCTTTTATTTATTTATTTAGAAAAGGAATCCTGTAGGCTAAGTTCAGACTTATGTTGAACCTGATCATCTACTTCTCTAATGCTGAGAATACAGATTTGTAGCACCATGCCTGGCAAATGGTTAATGTTAAATTTTGATGCCAGAAATGATTTTAGGAAGTGTATAGATAAACTCAATAAGTTTCTAATTCTGAGTACAGAGACATGCATTCTATTTAACATTTACAATTTTAGGAAATCTGCATTTCATATTAAATTGATATTTTTATAATGAAGTATTTCCCCAATTTCTAAAGATATTGTCGTTGTTGATGGGCATTTCTTAAACAGCATTATTTGTTATGATTCAGAAAAGTGGCTGAAGAAACAGTTAAATATATACAGTGTGGAGGTTTGATTGGGAGTGTCTCCCATAGGCTTCAAATGTTCAGTCATTTTCCCAGTTCCTGGAGCTGTTTTGGGAGGCTTTCAAGGGTGTGCCCATGCTGAAGAAAGCATGCAACTGAGGGCATAGTTTGAGCATTCTTAAACCTTGCCAGACTTCCAGTCATGATCTGTTTCTGTGCCTGTTTGAAGATATGAGTGCTCAGCTTTCTGTTTCTGATTAGGCCACCTTCTACCATCATGCCTCCCACCATGACGGACTCTAATCTCTATAGAACCTAGAAACATAGGCTCACATAAATTCTTCTTCCCATAAGTTCCCTTGGTCATAGTGTTTAATTACAGCAACAGAAAAGTAACTAATACATACAGATGTAGAAGAACAAATGGATAGGTAGATATAAAGTTAGATAGATGATAGATTAAGTAGTAAGATGATAGCTAGATAGAGGATTGATAGATGATAGATACATACGTAATAGATGCTAGAGATAGATAATAGACAGATGATTGATTATGTAGATTTGACAGATGATAGATAGATAGATGCTAGATAGATAGATAGATAGATACATACATACATAGATGCATAGACAGATGATAGAGCAATCTATCTGGTGTGGACAGCAAGCAGGTAGTGACAACATTGCCACTTCCAACTGCAGAAGATTCTTCAAAGATGGTGAATGAAAAGGAACACATTAAATGGATTGGGCAGTTTACTCAATTTTGAGTGAGTTATTCCCACAGAGTTTTAAACGCTTTACACATCTTAAGTTTAAGAGGTTTACCAAGCATCGTATAGACTTGTTTGGTTCATTTCACTAAGACTTTCCTATACAAGTGTGTGGCAAATATCTTACAGGATATCACTAACAAGGCAATCTTGGTAGTACCAATGGTGCCCTATTATAATGTATAAAGACAATATAACATGTGGAAAGATAGCTGCATTTTGTAGAATATTGTAGACTTGGAAGAAGAACAGCATATGTGAAAAGGTGGCAATAACAAATGACAAGAAAGACCAAATGAGATTACACAAAGACGTGTGATTTAAATGCATTTTACTTAGTACATGTATTTTTAAATACACTGTCTAATATATAATAGTCTGACACATATTGTAGATTTGTATATAACTGTAAATAAATGGTTTCACATGATTTGCATTTGATTTTAGAGTTGAATGCAAAGTGAAGATGTCTCAGAAGGAAATGACATCAGTCACTTACAGAAGAAATGTACTTTCAGATATTGAAATCGTTACTCTTTTTCTTTTAGAACTAGGATAATTTATTTTCAATTTAGAAGCACAGCATATTGTTCTTTACATTTAATATGCAACACGTAAACTCTAGTGGGATTCGAGTAATCCACAGATAATATTACAGCAAATTTACAAACTATAGCTTCTCAGTTTTTTTGCCTCTCAAACTAGTGAGGTTTATGCTGAAGCTGATAATCAAAACCATATCCACTTATTTTGTTAAAGTTTGCTGGCTTTTCTCTATTCAGAACTCAGTTCTGAATAGCATGAATACCAAACACATAAAATAAATAAATACTGTTTTTTGTTTTATAACTTTTATTTTTTTTTACTTCAATGCAGCCTGTCACAGTCTGCCACATCAGGTTCAAAGCCAGTGACAGCATGCATAGCAAGACTGGGTACTGGGCTATGAGACAGGTCTCTACAGTGGGGTTTTCTTCTCTGTTTTGTAAGTACTGATACACACTGCTGAGAAGTCACTGAAAATAGTAGTTCACGATTTCCATTCTAAAGCCACGTACATACTCAAACACCTGAAAATATGCTTTTAATGTATTTTACTTATATTAGGAATTGGCTTTATTCTTTTGCTCTTCAATGCTTCAATTTTCCACAAAGTTATTTTTCCCAAAGGTAATTCATATTATTAGATATGGTAGAGTTAGCTTGCTCCCAAAGACATCTGATTATGTCAGTTACTAATGATTGTGAACCATTTCATCAGGAAAAGAGCTATTCATATGATAGTTAAGATTGGATATAGAGGAAAAATTGAAAAGGAAGAAATATCTTATATGCATCTTTTGAATCATTTCTTTTGGTTGTTGTTCATTAAAATTTTGCAAACTTCTGATAAATATAGGTCAGTGGCTGAATAACTGCATGTTTTTATAGTATCTCTTAATTAGTATATCAATTCTCAAATTAATGAGATCTTATACATTTTAATGATCTCTCACAAATTTATGTTTTAACAATCCAAATAAACAATAAAAATAATGGATGGAAGGATCCTAAGAGAGGGCCTGAGGAGACTGTTATTATCAAAACAGAAATGGGGACACTTTAAATGGAGGAGGGAGATCCTATGGAAGGAGAGTTAGACAGGGAGAGAGAGAACAGAGAGATAAATAATGCCTATTGTAAAACACTGGAGAGAACCATGTTAGTCTAATAACCTAATGACAAATTCATAGCTTGACATGAGCCCATGTGGATAGCTGAACCCTACATAACAAGAAACAGTACCAGACAAGAGAAACCTTCCTTTGAGTTATTGGCCAGGATTGTCCAAGAGACTCCCCAAATTACACAGGCTATTTCCACAGCTCTTGATCGCCTCCCAGAACTTGAAGGGAAAACCTTATTGCTGAAGACAGGACATACTTCAGAGATTGGTTTTGGACCTGGGAGTTACTTCCCCTGAAGGCTAGCTTTCATAGTTCTGGAGAGCACTATGCAAGTAGCTAAGGGAAAACATCACATAATGGCCCAGCACTGGCTTCATAATAACCACATCAATGACTGGCACAGAATAAAACACTGATGCAGTAGTGGCACTTTTATCTTGGGGGCAATCAACAGCAACCTAATGGGACTTAAAGCCCACTCAATGGAAGGAAACTGGAGTGGATCATTGCCAAATACACATGGCTGAAGAAGTCATAGATCTTATAGAACTTCCCAAGGCTCTCATATCTCTAGCCTATGTATCCTGATATTTATAGTCAAGTATCCCAGTTACTACTCATCAAGAATCTTATTTTGCACCAAACTGAGAGCACTATAGGGTATCACAACTGATTAAACACAGACATTGGCTGTGAATTACCCAAGCCTAAGCAGCACATCTACAATGCAACCCCTACACCTATGTCTCATGAAACAGAACAAGGGGTAAAGAGGACACTGATGAATCTCTCAACTCTCATTAATGGAGCTTCCCTCATGCTACAAGAGGTCCAGAAACACAAAATATCACACATAACCAAAGGATGGAGGATGAGAGCCTGCATAGTAACCATGGACAGGACTTCTATATTAATCTTCACTTACCCAGGGCTCAGGGACCATTATGGAAGAGGGACAGAAAGACTGGAAGATCCAGGGAGGAGGTGCCCGACCATAAGAAAATTGAATTCTGCAAACTCCATTTAAAAATTAAATAAACTAAAACATTTTAAATGAATGGCATTAAATAAAAACTCCTTTAAAAAACATATCATTTGTTTAGAAGAAAACATTTTGATATAACCAACATGTAAATTGTATTGGGAACACTTCTTTTGCTGTAAAATATTTGTTTGGAGTTGTTTTAAGGACAACAGCATCATATGTTAGGCAAAAGAAAGGTATTGTAATTACCATAAAGCTCATATGGACTCACAATTTGCAAAATTTGTTTCTAGTGGCTACTAATAACTTGATATCATGAACAGAAGGAACCCAGTGGCCTTCCCTGGCTTACAGTGTATATAAACAGAAGACAGAAAGGAACTTGATTGACATTCTTTGCTACCACTTTGAGAATCAGCATCACATGTCCCTTGCTTTAAGACAGTTTGTCTTTTCCTTCACAGGCATAGTGGTCCATACACAGGCAGCTTGTGCATAAGCAATTTTTCTCCAGCTGGTGTGAACCTGCAGCTGTTTGTGACACCCACAACTGGCAGCAGATCTTCTCTGGAGCAGTTTTTTCACATTGTTTTTCACAGGTGCAGAATGCTTTGCATGTGAAAGTGTCTGTTGCTTACTCTGGCAGCCAATATTCCTGTATTTGTGGTTTAAATGCAGAAATACCCAGAGTCCCTATCCGAAGCCTTTATTTAATCCCTGTCCTGATGTCATTAGCACTGACAAGGGTTAGGGTAACACTCAGAGAGATAAACAGTTTTGATAAATTTCATCAAAGAATGTGTTGTCAGTGAACGTGTCCAAAGTCATTGGGGCACATAAACATGCCCCAATGTGGGTTTACTTATGAAGTATAAAGTGACTTGGTCAGAAGAGCATTGGGGTTTTCACAGTTTGTGACTTGAAATTAAGCCTGATGCTTTTGACTCTCATGCAGAATTTTGATCTTGCCTATTTCCATTTGAAGGGGAAATGGTCAGTGCTAACTCTAGTTAAGTGATGACAAATTAAAAAAAAAATAGTTGACTATTCAAAAATCAATGTAAAATAAAGATTCCAGGTGTGCAAAAACAGCTTGAAATAAGGCCTGAGTAAACCACCTTTTTTCTCATGACTTAGACAATCACAACAGAAAACTCTGAAGATGGATCAAGTGAGAAGTTTTAAAGAGCTTGTCAGTTTGTTCTCTGCAGCAATGACGGTGGCTAGGTGAATATGTGTTTCATTTCCATGAACATGTTAGTCATGAAACTACCTTATCTTTAAGGGAAATGTCAGCAGTTTAGGTTTTGAAAATAAATTGTTTTACTCTATAAAATCACCATGGGATCACTTACCAGGCAGACCCTATGACTCAATCTAGTATTCTAGAATTGATTCAAATGATTGTATACAAGCATTTTGAGCTTTCATTTTCCTGTTCTCCTGTGATTCAATGCATTTAGGAAGGAGGTTCATATTGCCACGTTATGATAATTGATACAAATCAATGGCATGTGCGAACGTAAGCACTTTTGGGTGAAAAAAAAGTGATGACTCCAAGGTAGCAGGATAATTCTTCAGGATAACTCATAACATAAGCACTATAAGAAGTAATGACCAACTTTCTTAAGACAGTAATGCACAAGCATATCCCTTTGATCACAGTGGTCTAGTCTTTCATCATTTTATTCTAATTATCTAGATTAGACTTTCCCACCAACATGCCCCAAATACATAATTGCTGTTCAATTAAAGGTAAAGGGAGAAATATACTCTACAAGAAGAACAAAACAAAAATCAGAACTTTACTACTTATAAACTTGTAATTATGGGATGATGGACAAGTTTATAACCTCTCTCATTTTTCTAAACATCATATTTGTTAGGTCAAGTTTCACTTATAGTGCCGAGTCACAGAGCCCTGCTTTGAAACAGAGTTGGGTACGTTTGCCCATTATACACATGCACTCTTACAAGTGACAGATAAAATCTTTATCTTCTGAACAATTTTAATTATTTAATGTATTAATGCTTATTAAATTATTTATCTTACGCATCCTAATTGTACTTGTAGTATCTACTTAATCTATTTTTTACCACTTTAATTAGATAATGACCTTTATCCCTCCCCACCCATCTAATTTGGCCAAATTTCTCTTCCTCCAGTCAATGAAAGGAAGAAGAGAGACACGAAGTCAAAACTTCCTTCACTTTTAGTACATTGTGTAAATTACTCAAAAGAGGTCACTGTTTAGCAGACACTGCAAAAGCATCTATCTTTCTCTCATATATAATTTAAAGACAAAAGCACGAATAAATACACATATTTTACTATGATTTGGCCCTTAATACATTAGGGTACAGGGAATTGAGGAAACAGGTCTGAGTTATATTTCTAATAAGAGTTTCCGCACTGTTAACAGGCTGTATATTTTTCCTATGATAGAAGATTCCTCCTAATAACATTCGGACACTCTTTGAAAATAAATGAGGTTTTGAACTTCCTTTGAAGTATGAGAATTTAAAAATAACGTGTTTCATTTAGTAACAAATTAAGAACAGAAGATTTGAACTTGAGAACTTGACATGTGTATAAAGTTTCTACATTTCCTAAGTAAAGAACTAACGGATGGCTTGATTAAAGCCATTTCCTTTATTTGCATTTATCCCCATTTGGGAAGTTTGCATCTGATAATGATAACATTATTTCTATTTGTGGTTTCATATCTTAAGGATTTCACCTGGGAAAGAAATCATCCATGTAAATACTGATGACATAAACACATTTGATGTGGTACTCACAATTCTTTAGTAAAGTTCATTCAGTTGTAAAGTTTTACATCTGGATATGAGGTGGTCCCTGAAAGTCTCTTGCTTTGGAGGCTTGGCCACTATCTGGTAGAAACAATCATTGAGAAGTACAAGTCTAACTGATAAATTTACCTGTTGATAGATTCATAATTAGTTGGTGTGATAGGGAGGTGCAACAAACTTTTATAACTGGAGCCCAGTTAGGGAAAGTAATCCTTGTTTTTTATTCTCTCTCTCTCACTGTCCAACTCTCTCTCTCTCTCTCTCTCTCTTTCTCTCTCACTTTCACTCTCTCTCTCCTTCTTAGTCTTGCCTCAAGTCCAAATCAATTATTCCCCTGACCTTGGAATTCTAAAACTATGAAGCAAAAAGAATCTTTCATCTTTTGAAATGATGATGTCAAATATTTTGTCACAGGCACAAAAACCTAAGTCAGCCTTCAAGAAACACTTGCGACCTAACAGAATACATGCCGGATATGCTAAGCGAGCACACAATGTTGACCATGCACATTATTTCATCCCAAAGCAAAGTTTTAAAGAAAACCGACTAATCTTTTCTGACTTTATTGAAAATCATCAGGGAAAAGGGTCCTGGCTTACATCATTTTGAAATAGAGAGATCCGTGTGATAATGAGTTAAAGAGGAAAGGTTGTCTTTCCTATAGCGAAAAAGAACAGAGACTAAGGAGCATCACATTATTTTCTTGGAGAGGACTGGGATATCTTTAAGAATTTGCCAGCCAGGACCCTTGACATTTATCCTATTTTTTTTTCCTTTCTACTGGCCCTGCCCCCCAGGAGAAAAGAAAGATGAAAGAGGCTCATAAGAAATGTAAGTGATCTTTATTGACCCGTGACTTTTGTAGAATTATGGCCTCTGGCAGGTGACTGCAGAAGGCATTTCTTGTTTAAACAGGTAAAGGAATCGAGTGTGGCCTGAAAGAACAATTCTGTGTGTGTGTGTGTGTGTGTGTGTGTGTACATGCGTGTGTATGAGTGTGTGTGTGTTTTCATAACAGAAGGGTTTTTGAAAGGAGAGTGGGAATCTGGAAGAGTTAGGAAAGGAAAACAAAATTGTAGTGCATTTTTACTTCTGAGAAAATCGAGGTTCTGTTGTTCATTATATCCGTGTTCCCTTGTCAACGTATACTGTTTTCAAATTTTTCATCAGGTACTCTGTTAACTTCTTCACAAATAGTTATTCTTCAATAATACTGCAAAGAAATGGAGAAACTGAAAAATGAGTCTCAGTCTTTAAAGTGATGCCTCTCTGTCTCTGTCTCTCTCTCTCTTTGCATTTGTGTACCTGTGTATAGGGCTGTGTGTGGAAGCCAAGAGTCAGCTGTAGTCCCTGGGGTGCCCTCCACCCATCAGTTGATAAATGGGAGCCACTTCAGCTCCTGACTTTTGATGTGAGGTCCAGGGGTGGAACTCGGTCTTCATGCTTGTTCAGAAAGCACTTTATAGAATGTGGCATCTCCCCCGACCCTCTAAAACACTTTTTCTGGTGCAATAGGATTAGCTGAAGACAGACAGCTTTGTGATCTGCCATGGAAATGTGTGAATTTTATCTCAAATCTTGAAAATAACGCCCTATCAAAGTATAGAGTATATTTGAAATAAAGGAGTAAGAACATTTCTCTTTACTTGAGCCATGATCTTTTTGAAAAGCAGATTCCTGAAAATATAATCATTAAAACTTTTTATAAATTACATGATTTACTCAGAAAAGAAAACAGAATAGAGGAGGATGTATTTTAATTACAGAGTCATTTCCCTGTAGACAACTATTTAAATATAGTAATAAAAACTTGTAAATGATTTCTTTTATCCTTTCAGGGCATCCACTCACGTTCATTCAGAAAGAGTTGTTTTACGCATACATAAGCAGATTCTGTCAAATTTAAAATAAAAGATGAAAGGAAAATCAGCTCTAACACCATCGACGCTCCCTTCTGTACAATCCTGCACCTTAGTTCACAGACATGTTTCATACGAGAGAGAGAGAGAGAGAGAGAGAGAGAGAGAGAGAGAGAAGGACATCACAGCGCAGTGCTTCCACCTTGCTCTTACTTCTGTCCTATCTGTCTCACCGCGTACATCAGCAGCAGCTCGGGAACAAGACCCAGGTGTACAGCACCCAGCCAGAAGGAGTGCCAGGGAAATGGTGGGGCATTTGCTGGTCCAATGGGGCATGGTTTGCTCTGGTTCCAAATCTAATTCTACAGAAACCTTCTGCAGAGACAGCTCTCTGGAAAACGTGCTGCCTGGCAGTCATTTTGAAGCTAAGGTAGTTTTTTTGATTAAAAAAAAAAAACATCTCTCTGAGAATATGACCCCTAAATATAACACATTTAAAAAAATGGTAACATGTGAAGGTAGGTCATATTTGATAGTTCATATTAGGTTGGGCCAGCAATACAAAATGATCCTGTGTACCCAATAGCTTTCCACACACTAAGTGCTCAGCAATACATTCATGCCACAGTCAGGAATGTAAGTTCCAAACCAAGATGATGGGAAGGGCATAATTTACTCAGAACATCTGAATTTCTCTCAAAGTGTTTCTAGGTTTCATACTGAATCTATAAACTTCTAAAAAAACCTATTCTATAATTAATGTTTATTGATTTGATAATTACATTTGTAAAACCATATGTAACTGTGGTTAACTATTATAGAGATTTTGAAAAATATGTATTTGTTATCTCCATTTTCCCCTCCCAAAACTTTATGAACTGGAAAATCTCCAGTTTATTCTAATATTCTACATTTGTTCCAGTTTTAAGTCTTACACTTCTGTTTCATCTTCAGTAAAATAACATAGGCTATACATCAATACTTGAAATATTTTCTGCAGTTCAGTACCACACATGCATTGGTCTACAAAGGAGGTCTACAAATTCTTTTCATCAGGAAAAGAATTCAAATCAGACTTCACATTCCATGAAAGCTGTAAACTAAATCACTTTGATCTTCATTTTCTTCACTTTGATTCTCACACAATATTTACATCCACTTATGTTTATATGACCTCATGAACCCAAGTGAGTTTCAATAGACAGCCAGTTAAAACATGCAGCATTTTGTTAAAAACCAAACATACTTTAATAAGTCTGCTAAAAGCTGATACCATTTTTCAAACTATACCAAGCATTAATTATCCCTCCTCTTTCCTGAGTTGAAGATTGTAAGAAAAGAAAAGGGCATAACCTTAGGCCATCTATTCAGGAAAACTTCAGCAACAACAACAATAATAAAAACCCATCAAAATGTATTTGTTAAAATGTTGAGGTTAACATTTGATCACCTCCCACAAGTGCTTCACTTGGCCACACATTTATTTATACTTATCGTAAACAATTTCAGTTTAGACCTTAGTGTTTGACTGGCAGCCGTATATGTGTAAAAGAACACACTTGGTACACTTTGAGATAGAAATAGACTCTCAAAGTAAACAACAGTCAGTTCTTTTATGCAAACTTCTCAGTGAAAACTCTGCAATTAAAAAAAAATGAAGCACTATAAAGCATTTCTATTCAACTTGCTATTTTCTTTAAAAGTTTCGTCAAACCAAAAAATGAGTGTAATTTGAGTTAATATTAGTTAAATTGGATGCAAATCCACCACTTAGTTGGGATAGAGATGTATTTAAGAATAACACAAGCACTTCCCACAAATGCAGCACCAGAGTGGCACTGGTGAGACGCTGAAACGAAAACCCCAGATTTCTCAGGAAAGAAGATGGAAATGTGATCCAACGTCTGCACATATAGCTCCTCTTTCTACCACCCAGGTATGATTTAACATTTAGCTGTCTGCTCCAAATGGTAAATTATTTTAGAAGCTATAAGTATGTAGACAGTACTTAAGAGTCCCTTAAAATACAAAGGAAAAGAAGTAATTTAATCCTTTTACTGTATACTAGATCATCTATAGAAAAAAAAATAAGTATGTCAGTATCAAAGTCCATCACAACTTAGTTTAAGTTGAAGTATATGTGAAATAAAAGACTCAATAAAATATCATAGCACCAATTAAATTACTTTGAGTTAAATTGTGGAGTGTATCAGAAAGAGAATGTCGAATCATATATCATTACTTATCATTGCTGTGCTAGATATATATGGTTGTATTACATCCTGCAGACCTTAGATCCTGCAAACCTTGATCCTGCAAACCTTAGATGCTTATCCAACTGGTCACTGGTTACTGATCTTAGTTGGATGACTCAGATTAGTAGTTATTATCTTTCATCATTTGAGTTCACACTAACATGATATTGTGCTCAGTGAGTAAGGTCAAGATGACTCTGTTGTGTGACGGAGAGTTTATGGTCAGGGTTATCTGGGACTCAGCTGGTCTTTGCCAGATGCTTGGTGTGGTCTTCAAGTTGGCTTGGTTCTGTCATATTACTTAGATCAACTCTGATGTTTGAGCTCCAAGAAGTAATCCAAAAGTGCTATTTCCAAAGAGCTACTATTATTTTAGATTATGGAATTTGCAGATTGCACCTTGTGCCCCACTCCATTGAGGAAATAGATCAGTGTCCAAATTCTTACTCACTAATTTACCTAAGCTGCAAGGGATAGACATAAGAGTTTGTTCAGTGATGAAGCAGTAACAAGATGTTATTAGAGAATGGCCCTAAAGAATATAATTTGCCAATGATGATTCCCCCAAATTAGGATATCACATGCCACATGACAACAGAGTGTTAAATTATGCATAGAGCCTCCTGAGAGAGCCGCGATATTGTGTAGTTGCCAACTGATCTTTCTGGAGAGAGATGAGAGCTCATCCCATCACGCTTAGAGAAACACATAGGAAGTATCTCCTTTATGCCCCACACTCTGCTGAACTGCCCTTCCTGGCGGCTTCCATGTTGTGAGCTCTGCCATGCAGAAAACCATATGGCAAGAGACTAATGTCTTTATCCAATGATCAGAGAGTATCCAAAATTTGTCATTAGCCACAGAAGTGAAATTCAGAGCAGATCCTTTTCATAGAGCCCTGAAATGGTAAGTGAAATGAAAGTTGTTAGGTTAAATTTCAGAATTAAGAGAGGTAACTGGTTATGTGTTAGTAAATTATAGATATAATAATCAAACATGAAGTCAAAGGTTTAAGGTGGCTAGTGGTTTCCATGAAGTCAAGGATTTCTTTTAGGACACCGCAGATTTCTTGTTGTTTAGAGAAGATATATGTCATTGCTCAGGCCTTGTCAGTCTTTGAAATTCTTGCTGACAATATCTAAAAAATATTATTCCATTTATGGAGCTATTTTGTTTATTTAATGTATTTGCTAACCCAAATCTGAATTCAAGATATTCTAAGAAGCTTTGATTTCTAACTTTTAAAGAAAATTCAAATTATAAGTCCAGAAACAATCTCCTAAACATAGTAATTCTCATTGAGTTTGGCCATTGTTTTTACTGGATCTATTACAAAAAGAGAGAAAGAGAGGAGTGAATGTATAAAAATAAAATAGGGGTGTGTAGATAGAAAGATTAAACATCTTAAGGAAGTATGTTGATATCCAATTAAAATTCTTGAGTAGAGGATTTTATTAGATGAACATCAAAGCAATGGTGTGTTTGGGAACTCTATCTTGTCCTTTAGTAGCATTCTTGGAGACGTTATAAAACAAGTACATCTCTATCAGCATCACCAATAAGAACAACCTTTCTTAAGGCACCCACTCAGTATTACAGAGTATTATTATGCTTGATGTAAGCTAGCACTGGACCTGCACTAAGAACGAGTGTACTGCATGACTAAAAGTTTTGCTTGCATTCTGCACATGCCTGGGAATAATTACAAAATCATCATATATATTAATTCTGTGATTCCAAATAGATTCTGGAAAACAGACAAGTTTGCAGATATGGAAACTGTGAACAGAGGCTCAACTATCTGTCTGCCTGCGTATGCATACCTGTATGCTAGTAGAAATCTTCTAAATTACTGGACTTCCCTTCCATTGTCTCTGATTGAGCGATGCACTGAGCAGCCTACAGACAGCTTTGGCCTTTTGCCCTTTCTTCTTCCCTATACTAGACTCTATTACTCTTTACTCAACTTTACTGAATAACTCAATTTTTATTCATGACCACTCCTTCAATTAAGAAAATCAATGAGTTTTAACCTTATCTTTGGGAGGTACCATGGTCTAGACTGCTGGTCAATTAAATTACAATTTCTCAGAATGGGTCCAGGCATCATTATTATTTTAAATACTGATTAAGAAGCTCTTTAGATGATTCTCACAAGCAGCCAGGCTGAAAAGCTAAATTTAAATACCAAACTGATACTGCGTTAGGTAGGTCAGGTTCTAGAATATCTTTATATAGAGTCATTGTTCACATGTATAAAATAAGCATTATAGCCATTGCTTTGAAAAATATCACAATGGTAAATGAACATGTATGAAAAGTAATGCATTCAGCAGGTCTGTGCCTATGTGACATGTATGTAAATGATGTGTATGTGTGATATATGTATTTGGCATATGGTTATGGGTGTCTATGTAAGAATCATTAGATATTAGTCTTTTATTACAATCTCTGTAAAATTTGCAACTTGGGTTTATGACAGGGAATTCTAAATTTTGATCCCACCATACCCTGTAAGACTTCTGTTTAAGGAAAAATGATGGATTCTCGAGGCTGATGGTCTAGGGGCTGCAGAGCTCTTCTACCACTACACCAATTCTTTTAAACTAGGAAACCAGAAGAGACTGTGGGTACAGTAGGTCTGCAGCCAATAGGGAAAAGACAGTACTCTTGCATTCTGGATAAAATCCCACCAAGCTTGTGGGCCTGGTGTGTATGTGCTGAATCTGACTGACTACACAAGCCACCCTTTTGCAAAAGTAAAATCTGCATTGTTCATATGTTCTTTGTGAGGTCCTGATGGGGGTCCTTGGACCTCAGTTATTATTACTAACACATACACCTGTGCACATACCTGCAGAGCCCAGAGACACCATATGTCTTCCTCTATCTCACTTTACTTTATTGTCTTGAGACACAGGTACTCACTGAACCAGGAGCTTGCTGTTTCTGTGAGACTGACTGGACAGGAAGATCATGGGATTTATTTGTTTTCCTCTACAATACCCCTTCTTAATGCTGTTCTAAGAATGCAGAACTACATCAGATCCTTTATGTGGGTGCTAGGAATTCAAATTCAGATAGTCCATGCTAGCAATGCAGTCTCTCTTATCTATAGAACCATCAAGCCAAGTTGGACTGTAATTCCTCATAAGGCTAAATGATAGAAAGATTCTTCCCTATCACTCAAATAGGATAGACACTATCTTAGAGCGATTTCTGATTCATAGATCATGTCTGCATCTCTACTTGTGTGCTATAGTTCTCCATAGATAGACCACAAAGTACTGTCTCTGAGAATTTAAGATGCTTCTCTTGCCAGGAACCAACATGATCCTACAGTTATCCCTCTGGAGTCCCACACATAATTAAACAGAATTCCAAACAGCATTTCCTCAAAGCCCTCTTTCTTGGTGAGCTCCTCGCTATTGCCTCCAGTCAGTAGCCTAGGTATCAAGGGCCCAAATGTTGAAATACAGTTAAGATCAAAACAAAGTCTTAAATGAAAAAAAAAAAAACCTTAAAAGATTGAACCTCACCCCTGTGAAGACTATGACACCCCAGTTCCACTGAGAAAAGAAAAGCTGTGTGAGACCTAGAAGTAATTCAAGAGTACAGTTGGTATGTTTTGCTATTACCAAGGATAGCTTCATCATGCCAGGTGGGGCAAATATCCAGGAACAACTCAGTACAATATTATTTTACGTGTAGCAGGGAAGGAACTACCAGAAGAGATCTGTGTGTGATTCTGTGTGGCCCACATGGAGAAGACCCACCCTTAGTGGAGTCAGGAACCTGGGGAGAAGAAACAACTGGTCTCTCTCTCAGAACATGAATGGAGTTTTCTTCCACAGCCTTCAGTTTCAGTACTATAGGTTTCCTTGGCTCTGGGACCTATAGCATTGAATCTCTCCCAGATCCTTAGACTCTGGCTCCATGATTTTGAGGCCATCAAATGTACACTGAGCCACACTGTACACCTTCTAGATTCTTCAGCTTGCATGCCAGCTGTCATAGAAATTGTCATTCAGTGTAATCATGTGTGTGAATTCCCTGACAAATCTCTTCTCATCTATGCATTTGGATGTGGATAATACTAATTTTGTCTCTCTGAAACCCTTAAGAAATAAAGATCATGTATTGGGGGACTCGAACATAAAACTTTCTTTCCAATTCCTTAACGCACACTGAGAGAGATCTGTGAAATTGTTCCTTAGCAAAAAGTCTAGTGTCAAATAATATAGTGTCAGGATGACTTTTTTATATGGACATAATCTGGACCAATGATTTTCAACTAACCTTGCAACCCAAAGATTACTCTATAATGTAAGTGAGCTCACTGCTCCTCTTTTGATCTGGATACCTGAATGTAATCCCTCAGGATCCCACCTGTTCTTTAAATGTTTCTTTAGTAGTAAGCACTGTCATTACTATTAGAATAGCCTGTTTGATATGGTATTGTGATTTTGGGCCCAGGAATCTGCGAACAATTACGCTGATGTTATAATTACCTAAAAAAATAAAAGTCTCACTCTAAAATTTAGTTTGTTAAGTGAGGGCCTGAACTCTGAGGACACTAGTTCCCCTAGATATGTCTTGGAAACCTCAGTCTCCTCAACTGTCCTGATGGGACTGCTTTGTTGTAACTCTGTCTCTAGAACTGCATCCAGAGTTCAGACTCACCGATAACTTTATTGAAAATGGCTTCTCCAGCTTCAGCTGAGAACTACATGCTTGGCCCCACTATAATCTTAAAAGACCATCCTGTTTTATCATCCGTAGTTCCAGATTCATCCAAGATCAAGTGTCCTTCCCAATCTCCACTGGGTCCTATAGAAATGGCGTAACAACATTCAGCACTTTGATATGTTAATTCTAAAGTAAACCTATATTCATTCATTCATTCATTCATTCACTATCTTTTCGGGTGGAATACCAAATAGAAGTTGCCTAGGAAACAAGATCAGGTGCCATGATTGCAAGACATAAGAGCATATGACTTTGCTGGGGTTAATTAAAAGTCATTAGTCAGATAATATGCCTTAATAAAATTCATTCCCATAGGGATCATAGGGCAAGGTCCACTGATAATAGTGAATCCTATCTTCTAATTCCCAAATTGACGATGGAAAGACTGCTTCAATATAAGTATGATCTAAATGTGTCTCAGAGGACAGTTCTGAGAGAAATCTGAAGGGTCAGAATGCAGGTCCACTCCTGACCTTAAATCCTCAGGGTCAAAATGCTTCCTTTCTACATATAACTGTATTGTGGCTTAGACACACTACAATATAGCATATATTTTAAGATTTACAGAGCACAAAAAGTCTCTCATTCTAAGTAGAGGTCTTCCAAGAATCACAGGAGTGAAAATTCAAGGAAAATATGCAAGCCAAGTTATTCACCCATGTATCATTTCTGCCTCTAACCTTACAGTATCACATTTGTCTTCAAAAATGCTCCTCATCAGAGGTAAATAATAATTCTATAAGCTGAATTTCCATTACCAAATATACTCACAGACAGATTTCTCTAATACTATGAAGCACATCAATATTTGACAAACTGAAAAATAAGTAAATTAATGAATTATAAGGAGTATCTTGAAAATATTGGAGAAAAGACATTCAAAATATGCCCTATGATATTAAAAGAAAAAAATGTATGAGGAAACAATTGCTTTTACATGATAATAAAAGATAGTGTATGTAATATATTTGTATAATTTGGCCAAATTCCTTGCACAGATTGTGAATTTTTATATTATGGAGAATTCATGTGATTAATCTAATAATCTATGAGTATTATTTGATAGCAAAAGTGTTTTTATAGCACACGGTCATTAGTACCTCTTATATTTTAAAAGTTACCTTCTAGCATATGGAAACCTAACAACTGTAGATAATTCTTAAGGTATATGCATATACATTCTAACAGATTTGAAGGAGATACATTATAACAGGTGAACACTGGTCCTACTTGACACCATAAAATAGCAAATTAAAATCTTAGTGCTAGGGATGGACCCCTGGCTTAAATCATTAGCCTAGAGGTAACATGGACCCTCAAAGAATACCACTGATTGTCCCTGCTCTTAGTCACCCACCAGACCTGGATGGTAAGGCCCTATTGCAACATTACACACATGAGCTGTTGATAGAACCAACAAGGAGAAATCAGGCTGGTGCTGACTTCAGAGCTTCATCTGTATTGGCTATCTTTCATAATGGTGGAAGGGACTATGCCTGCTACTGATAGAAAAATAAAATCATTAATCTTACCCAGCTGTGAATCTTGTGTGCCACAAAAAGGAAAAGTCATACAGAATATGACGTCTGGTACAGAAGTAGCAGGAATATTCTGGGAGTTACCAATGGTGTTCTCATTGGATTTAAGATCTACATCATTAGATGGAGCCTGTACCTGACATGGATCAGTCCTGGCAAGCTGTGACAAACAGACCAATGGGAGAGCCCAGTGTCTTTATTCTGTTAATTCAATCAAATATTATTCTGGTCCAAGAAACTACCAAAATAAAAGAAGCTACTGCCAAAGTGCTTGGACATAGATCCTAAAGGAAAATCCTATCTTTGTCATATTTCCATATAAATGAAATTTCTTACCATATGCTAAATATTGATCCTTATATTTACAGCAAGCATACAGTACACTACTCATCAAAGAAGCTTCATTTTGCAACAGATGGAGGCTACAGCAGATTTTCACAACTGGTCTAGACATAGAGAATATCCGAAGGATGCCAAATCCTTGGTGATTCATCTAGAGTTGAACCTCTACACCTAAGGCTCATGGAACAGAGTAGAATGAGGGGTAGAGAGAAAACTAATGTAGCCCTCAACTCTCACCAGTGAAGCTTCCTTGTACAACAGAGTGTGCTGAACACAGAAGGTCACAATTGGTCAGGTTTTAAGATATAAGAAGCTGTAAAATGTGTGTCCCTGGTCCCTGAATAGGACTTCTATATTAAACCTTGTCCACTCATAACTCAGAAATCATTGTGGAACAGGGATGGAAAGATTATAAGGGCCAGGGCTGGTTCATAAACACAGGGAAGCAGAGGCATTCAGGCCACTGGAAGCTTGCACATGTGAACTTTTGGCAATGTTGGCATTGATAACAGGACCCACACAAACTCAAATTAGACAAGGGCCCAGAATTGATGGAGAGAAATGAATGGCGGACCAGTCCTAGACTGAGAACTATTGTAGGCTGATTAATACTGGGGGAGGAGGGGAGAGAGAAAAAGAGAGCAAGAGAGAGAGAGAGGAGAAAGAGAGAGAATGTCTTACTATTTCTACATAGACTGACTAGACTCCAGTAGATGAGTTTGCACTAAAGGACACCTAGGTACAAACGATTGCCTGGATAGTACTTAATATGTATGATGTGATAGATGTGGGGGTTGGTGGACATGGATGGAGCAGGGCAACTAAATTTGATTAAGAACTGTTGTATGAAATGTATGAAAGTTAAATAAAAGCTTTTAAAAATTATAGCGACCCCAATGAAATTTTGCTACACCCATTGATTGCATCTTTCAGCTCTCATCAGAGGAGTGTCTTCATGTGACAGATGTTGACTCACAACTAGCCAGTGAGCAGGGAACAAGAGGCTTCGGATTGCTTCACCCTGCATTGCTTAGGGATCTTTTGCAGGTCAAAAGACTCTAAGAGCCAGATGTGAATGAGAACAAGGAAATGACTTCCAGATATCTGGAAAGTTTCTAATATGAACTCACATCAGTGCTAACCGCTTGCATAAAACCCATCTAAGCTCAAGACAAACAAAATTCTATCATTGACATGGAGTGGGTTAGAGTCCTCAACCCTGAGTAACTATTAGAAACTAATGGTTGCTAGGTAGGGGAAAGACAGTCTCTTTTATGAGTGTGACTCCTGGTGGGTTAGCCAGATTCCAGTGAATAGACTCACACTGAAAGAAAATTGGAGACACAAATTTAACTGTATAGGTCTCTCTCTCTATCTATTTCTCTCTGTCTGTCTTTTTCCTTATATGTATATGTGTGTTCTTTCTCTTTCCTATGTATACGTGTGTTCTCTCTCTTTCCATGTGTGTACATGTATGTGTGTATATGTGTGTGTGTGTGTGTGTGTGTGAGATAGAGTAGATGAAATCGATATGGCCGTTGTTATGGGGGTGCACATAAAGAAGAGGATCTAAACACCATCAATTTATATTGTATGAAGTTATCAAAAATCCACTAGAAAAAGAAAAACAATTACTCTGTCCTAAAGCAACTAGTTTTAATGTATTTTAATGCGTTGGTTATAATTGCATGCACTTAATTAGTTGGCTTTTAATTGTCAAGTACTAACGGCATTCTTCTCTTGCAAATCTAATGATAAATTGTTAATTATTTATTAACTGCCTTCAAATTCCTTATTTATTAGAATTTTTTCTTTTCAATTTCATGTAAGGTGGTTTAGGAATGAAATGAGAACATTCATATGAATTAGCAAGACTAGAACAAATATTTGACTACCAAACACTGTCAGACACTATACATACAAATATACTCATAACAAACTGTGGATATTTTGAATAAGTCTTAGTGATTCATTAATCAAACACAAAATCCAACATATCCCTTTGCTTTCTCCTGTCTCACTGTGTCCTCTGTAATATCAACATTTATAGATTGGTGATTAATGTTATATGTAAATATGTTCATATACACACACAATCTGCTGAGTACTTGTAGTTGTGCTTATATGTCCATGAATTTAGGACTGACCACTTGAAATTGGAAATGGTTTCTGGAGAAAACTGGGTCTCTTTCCCCTCAACAGGCATTGCTTACCTGTAGCTCTCCATCTAACAGAGGGTCTTTGGGAAATTTCTCATTCACAGTGGCCTGTCAAGTGATATTGGCATTGTGTATATGCAACAATATTAATTGAAGAAGAAGTAAAAAATTAAAGAGTAAGTGCAGGGCAGAACATGGGTTGGCAGAAGAGTTTGAGGGTAGAGGCAAGAGTGGAAATGATGTAAATACCCTTATAGTGGAGGATATTCTCAAAGATTAAAAATACAATAAGGATATTCTTGTTGGAGGATGTGCTCCTCAAAATGAATCGGATGACTCTGTTATGACGTAGTCTTACTGCACCCTAAAATAAATATATTTATTTTATGTTTAAACTTCCACCTCATAGCTTGGCTGTGATCTGGCTTAATGCGTGCATCCATGCACACACATGCAAACACATACATTTATGCATGTTGACTTCAATGGTGACTGTGGTAAACTACTCAGATCTCATACTGTGTATTTTTTGGTGCAGAGAAATATTTTCAGATAATATAAAAGATAATAATGGGGTAGTTAATAACAGGTTTGTGTTACTATGATGGCCTTACCTGGGAAGGTCTCATTTAATAGGTAGTATCTGAGCAGAGGTAATGTGATTAAAGGGAAGAAAATAATAAGTTTAGATGGTGATGGCAATGTGTGGAAACTGAAGTTAGTTGATTTTTAGATCCGATGTGTTTACTTTTCCTTCGATTTTCATGCAACATTTCAGTATTTCAGTGTTTTTTTTTTTGTTTTTGTTTTTTTACATATAATACCTTTGGTATCTTTGTCTTCTATTTCATTCCTCTGTAAAACTTTTATAGACTATTTCCTTAAAGTTACTTGTTTTTACACAGCTTCATACTTATTAGACCTTAAACACTTTTAAATAAAAGTATGGCTACTTTAAATACCACAGCATCGATAGCAAACAAATGGTCAGAGGAGGTTGTAAATTTAATGGTATTCACTGTCTAAGGTCAAAATAGGCATTGTATTATTAATATTACATGCCACGGATTAATTTCATAAGCCCAGGAAAACACCAGAAAGTCATGGTTTTACTAAAAGTGGAATGTGCTTGCTCAGCATCATTGGTGTATTTGAACCTCTCCACATTAACAGATAGCATTCACACAATTACTGGGCACTTGCATTGTCATTAGCTTACACTAACTACCACGTAAATGCAAACACCAACTTAGGCTTTGGAAAACTTGGCTGAGAATTTAACATATTATGATTTTCTGGAATGCTGCCTTCTCCATGACAATTCAATGCAGTTTAAGCTTTCTTTGATATTATATAGATATAGATATAGATATAGATAGATAGATATAGATAAATAGATAGATATCTCCCATTGGAGTTTTCATAATTTGCTAAATAATAAACATAAAACCACAAAATCTTCTTTGATATAAAAATTACAAAAAAATTATTTATAACTTAGTAGTTTACAAACCTTTCTATAATATAAAAAGCAACTGAGATTGTTTGCTATAATAGAGAGAATCCAGAAATCAAATCCGAACTCTTGTGTTTAAGACATACTGGTCATGAGGCTGGAGCAGCTAAGGGCATGTGCTTCTCACGCAGAGGGTCCAAGCTCAGTTCTCAGCACAAGTACTGGGAGCTTACGGCCACGTTAGTGAGGTTCACGTTATCTGGCACCCTCTCTTCTCTCCTTTGTGGGCATCTACACACACTTGGCACACACACACATACACACCACACTCATGTATACACACACATACACACACACACACACAAAACAAAAAACTAAATCTTAAACAAAAAGATATACAACTCTACCTCAATAAGCAAGTTAAGTTTGAAATTCAATTTTTCTATATTTAAGTCACAATAAAATATTGATCTTAAAACATTGCTACTTTGAGGATCATGAGGGGCAAATCATGGTGATGTGTTCTGTTGACAGTAAAGTTCCCTTAAGTATCCATTATTAGCATATGAACTGGACTGCAAGACAAGTTTTCCTGCACAAGCATCCAGATTCATTGGAATATTCATAATATGGCCACACACGAGTTTTATTCATTAGTCAGCCAGCTAACAAAACTATGGTTTCAGTTTTTTTCATCCAAATAATCTCTTTCCAAAATAAAACTTCTACATCAAATGAAGAGAATATATCTAAAGCAGGGATAAAGACGAGAGGCTGGCTTAGAATGCTAGAAAGAGAGGTTTCTACGGATGTCTGACTTCAAAGCAATGCCTTCATGTTGAGGTAGACAGAGAAATGAAAATTGCCTCTGGATTTTATACCACATGGAAAAAATGAGGTGAAAGGGAGCGCCTTTCTCTTTAGCTCCCAAGAGCAGATCATGTGCTGTCTAGCTTTTAGCATCCTCTGAAGTGCCTAGGCATTTTACATTAAGCGTTGTTATATTAGTAGTTAGATTCAAAAGGAATCATAGTTTTATCTATAATTTTTTCCTGGTAGATGCATGAATTCAACTTTCTGCATATTGAAGTGGTAGGAACCATTTATACATTGTACAAGAGGTCAATAAGTGTTCCTCCTTTGGGGCTGTGTGACTTTGAGGTCCGGGCTTACTTTCTTATTCCACTGACAATCAGCGCTGTGGCAACTGGACAAGACTGAACGCTGAATAGATGTTTGCACTGACTCACTTGGACAAAGTGAATTTTTTTCTTACTGTTGCTGTGTATGCTGCAGTTCCAGTCCCATGTTTGGAGGCTTTTTCTAGGAGTTATCATTGGTGAGAATTTTTAAATAAAACAATTTGTTAAAAAAAGAAAAAGAAACAGCTGACAGAGAGGAAGACAAGGACACTGATCTGACTTCTCTCTTCCCAGCCCAAATTCCGTGTGCAGTACAACCAAAGTCCATTACAAAGTGGGACACTGGAGACATGATTTACATCCAAATTATACTTGCCTGTATTGTCATAAAAAGATGTAGCGATTCAGCTGTATTCGGAGGCAAGGACTGACAATAACTTTTCTTTATCACAATGCCTTTGATGCTCATTAGAGCAGTAATAGATGCTCACAATAACGTCCCTTTTCGTTGTTCTTTCTCTTCTGGAAGCATGAGAGTCTGCATATTTTGTGGTAGCATGCTTCTACTTTGGGAGATCCTTTTTGTACCTTCTTTTAGAATGCATGCGTACAATTTCGTCACTCATTTTGCAGAATATGATCTCAATTATCATGTCAATAGTAACATGTGACATTTTTCATCCTTAAAAGAAATGCTTGTTTCAGCAATGTCATCTCCATTCTTTACTCAGAAGTTTAATATTAATGGGAGAAGCAGAGCCTATTCCTGTTCCAAGCTGACAGTGTGTGTCATAGGTATCTATGTCAAAATTTTAACAAACACGGCAGTGGAAGACAGTGGTGTATAGCTCAGGGCAATGATGAGGCATAAACAGGATGCAGAAGTGGTGGCCTAAGGAGTCACTGCTGGGCTCTCGGAAAACATGCCCTTCATTTCCTGTGTGTATTGAGAGTCTTAGGAATGAAGAAAGCAAATGTTGACAAGTGATAAAAATCCCTTACCTATTTGCCCAGGAGTTTGGAAAGCCTAGGAACTGATGATAGAAAAGGATCCATGATTCCAAGTTGTTCATAAGAAAGGTTGTCTTATTTTACCTGCATAAATCAATTTGACATTTTTCCTGGTTTATGCCATTATGTAATACAAAGCTACAGTAGAAAATGGCTGACCTATATCCCTTGAGAGAACAAACACTTCTCTAACCAGTTATTTTTCCAGCAGAGCATCTAGCATCACTTTCTTTTCAGTGGGATCTTTCTTTAAAATGTATTACAGGTTTATATCCTGGCAATTTCAATGGGTGGAGTTATACCATTCCTAAAGTCCTTTCAAGGCATCTTCTCTATTGTATGAGGTCACAACATGCAGAAGTTGCTAAAGGCTTGAATCTCTGGAACAACAGCAGCCTCTTTGTACACACCTTTTTATGACCAACTTAAAGGGCCCCCTTTCTGAAGAGAACACATGTCAAATCCTTCTACTCTGCTTCCTGTTGTGATTCTTGTTGTAAACAGGCTAGAGTTCTCTAGAAGCAACCATACCAAAGCCTAAATGATATGCTGTCTTGAAACATCTCCCATCAAATTACTTAATCCCCTACTTTGAGTTTAGACTCACCTATGCATTTAGGACATGAGCGGAACATATGTGAACTGTTGGCCCCAATGCAGTATTTACTGTTTTCAGTTCGTGTTCTTGGTGCTATCTCAAGCCTCATTTATACAGCACCATCGTCTACCCCCTCGTCTTCAGAATTCCTAGGAGAACCACCCATTAACCTCTTCTCACAGCTTTCCTGGCCTTTCCTCGCTGGAATTTCAAAACTTTCTGAGTTTCTCTTGAAATCCAATTTCAAAGGCCTAGTGGTCAGGTTTAATCAAATGAATTTTCTGTATTAGGTACTTTTTGTGTCTATGACGAAATACCCAACAGAAACAACTTTAAAGAGGCAAAATTTCTCTTAGTTTCATAGTGTAGAGAGTTTTGGACCATCCAGTATCAAAGACCAGGTGGGACCACACTGTAGGGAGCCTGAGGCAGAGGCTGCTCACAATGTGAGGGGTGTGGGAACAGAGAGAGGAGACTATCAGAGGACACACTGTCCCCTAATAAGCATGCCCTTAAAGTCAACTTCCACCATATTGGCCCCAACTCCCCAAAGTTCCAAGTAAGAGTGTTATCCAAATCTAATTATTACCCATTAATGAGAGTCCTGTTTGATTAAGGTGAAAATATGAGAGTTAGTTGAGTAGGTACAGTTATCTGTAAATTTTAAAAGGAAAATTTCAGCCCCTGTCTAGAATGAAAGACATTCTAGATATATTTTAGTAAATCTTATTTTAATATTAAACAAACTAGAGTAGAGATATATACATGTAGACAGCTAGTTCTGTGGACTTATAGATGTATCCACCTACTATCTGTCTACGTTTTTTTCTTATATATATGGTCAAAGACAATGTTTAGCTTGTTTGTGAAACTAAGATCAACCATGGTGAGAATTAGACTACTAAGAATTTAACTACTCAGAACACAACATTGATGAATAAAAATGACTTTCAAGGGAAACTAACACGTATCAAGATAAGCCTTTAGAATATTATTACATGAATCTTAATGACTAAAGGATTTACCCACAAAGTTCAGTCCTTTATTTGTAACCAATCCTTGTGATATAGAATCACAGAAGATG